>ONZH01002241.1:0-20039 GCA_900303285.1 Rhinella marina
TTGTTGGTAAAAGGGATGGAGGATTGAGGCCCTGTATCGATTACAGGGAGCTCAATAAATCACTGTTAAAAACAGGTACCCGTTGCCCCTTATTCCTGACTTGCTGAATCAGGTCAGGGGGCTGTTGGTTCACTAAGCTGGATTTGAAGGGGGCATACAACCTAATCAGGATTCGTGAGGGGGACGAATGGAAAACTGCTTTTAATACCCCGGAGGGTCATTATGAGTACTTGGTAATGCCTTTTGGGTTAAGTAACGCTCCGGCAATTTTCCAAAACTTTGTCAATGACATTTTAGACCATTTATTGGAAATTTGTAATTGTCTATATTGATGACATCCTGATTTTTTCTGCAGACTGGGAGAGTCACGTATCTCACACCAGGCAAGTGCCTGGAGGTGTTGCGTGAAAACAAGTTGTTCGTTAAAGGGGAAAAGTGTACCTTTGGTGTTCAGGAAGTGGCCTTTTTGGGATACATTCTCACCCCTTTTTCTTTCAAAATGGATCCAGTTAAAGTACAGGGCCATTGTGGATTGGGTGCGACCTTCCTCTTTGAAGGCGCTCCAGCGATTTCTGGGGTTTGCTAATTTTTATCGTAAATTTGTCAAAATTTTTCTGTGGTAGCCAAACCCATTACAGATTTGACTTGCAAGGGGGCTGATCTGGTCAATTGGCCCCCTGCAGCTATTGAGGCCTTTGAAAGGTTAAAGCAGTGTTTTATTAATGCTCCTGTGTTGGTCCAGCCTGATCAAAGTAAGCCTTTTGTAGTTGAGGTGGATGCGTCTGAGGATGGTGTGGGGGCTGTACTGTCCCAGGGTCTTCCACCTTAACTAATCTTATGCCATGCGCCTTCTTCTCCCGCAAGTTCTCTCCTGCCGAGAGGAATTATGATATTGGGAATAGGGAGTTACTTGCAATCAAGTGGGCATTTGAGGAATGGCGTCATTTTTTAGAAGGGGCATTTCACCGCATTACGGTCCTCACGGATCATAAGAATTTAATGTTTCTAGAATCGGCTAAGCGATTGAATCCTAGACAGGCGAGGTGGGCTTTGTTCTTTACTCGTTTTGATTTTTGTGTTACCTTCAGACCCGGGAGCAAGAACGTTAAGGCCGATGCCTTATCCCGAAGTTTCCAGGCGTATCAGCCTCCTGACGTCCCTCCTGAGCCCATCCTGCCAGCTGATATCATCGTGGCCGCTACCTCATCTGACCTCGCTTCTGAAATCTCGGCAGGACAACATCTTGCTCCTATTGGTACCCCCAATGACAAATTGTTTGTGCCGGCTCATTTGCGGTTGCGACTGCTGGGTGAGTGCCATAATTCTGTTTTGTGTGGACATCCTGGCATCAATGCCACCAAGGAGTTGGTCTCTAGGCAGTATTGGTGGCCGTCAATCTCCAGAGATGTTTAGGCTTTTGTAACTGCGTGTAACACTTGTGCCAGGTCCAAGAATTCCAAGACACGACCTATGGGTGAGTTACATCCTTTACCCACACCTAGTAGACCTTGGTCACATCTGTCCATGGACTTTATCACGGATTTGCCGTGCTCTGAGGGTAAAACCGTGATATTTGTGGTGGTTGACAGATTCAGCAAAATGTGTCATTTTATTCCTTTGTGTAAATTACCCTCTGCGAAGGTCTTGGCGTCCGTGTTCATGGATAATATTGTCAAACTGCATGGTGTTCCTGAGAATATCATTTCTGATAGGGGAGTACAGTTTGTGTCTAGGTTCTGGAGGGCGTTCTGTAATAAGATTGGTATCTCTTTGTCCTTTTCATCAGCCTTTCATCCAGAGACCAACGGTCAGACTGAACGTCTTAACCAATCCGTTGAGCAATATCTCAGATGTTATGTTTCTGATAACCAGCATGTGTGGGCCAGATTCCTGTCTCTGGCTGAATTTGCAATTAATCGTGTTAATTCATCCTCTGGGATGTCGCCGTTTTTCTGCAATATGGGTTTTCATCCACGCTTTGGCTCCTGTTCCCCATCTGCGTCGGTTGTCCCAGAGGTCAATGATTTTTCTCAAGAACTGTGCACAGTTTGGGCACAGGTTCAGTCGAACCTGGAAAAGGCCCAAGGAGTTCAAAAAACTAAGGCTGATAGAAAACGTTCTAAGGGTGTGAATTTTAAGGTTGGGGATAAGGTATGGTTATCGACTAAAAATCTCAACATGAGGGTACCATCCTACAAGTTTGCACCTCGCTTCATTGGTCCTTACAGGATCACCAAGGTGATCAATCCGGTTTCTTTTAGGTTATGTTTACCCGACTCCCTTCGTGTTCATAATGTTTTTCATGTGTCTTTGCTCAAACGTTATGTTGCTCCCGTTGGTCCTGAGGAACAGTCTCCTCCTCCGGTTGAGGTAGCAGGACAAATGGAGCATGAGATTGCCAGAATTGTGGATGTGAGAAGGGTCCGGAATTCCTTCCAGTACCTTCGTACATTGGAAGGGGTTCGGTCCTGAGGACAGGTCTTGGGTACCGTTGACCAGGATGCATGCAGACTCGCTCATCCGAAAGTTCCATCTGCAGCATCCCGATAAGCCTGCTCCCGCTGGTAAGGGTCCGGTGGCCCCTCGTGAAGGGGGGGGGTACTGTCACGCGAGGTCGGCGTCGCGCTCCCTCTGCACGACATCGTCGGACCTCTCCGCCCCCCTAGAGACGAGCAATAGGGAATTGAAGTGCTGGTCTTGTCAGCCAGCACTTCATGAGTTAATTCTCTGTTTGGGTTTAGCCATGTGGTGCTGATCACACCACATGGCTACTTTACATATTGTTTGGACAGCTTGCTCCGCCTCAGGTCATGTGATGCTGGCCACATCACATGATCCTAGGCGGGCTATTTAAAGATGGCAACTGCCTCACTCAGATGCCTGTGATTAGTCTTCGGAGATCAGTGCTGTGTGTTGGACCTTGCTGTTGATTATTTGGTATATTGGATTTTGGCTTCGGACTTAGACTACGCTTTTGTGATTCCCCTCGGTATTTGACGTGACCTCCTGTTCTTGACTTGGCTTGCTGACTATTCTGCTATTGTGTTTGTTCTGTCTGTGTTCGTCTTTCCCTGTGTTCCCTTCCCTTCCCTGTGCACGTACTCAGCATAGGGACTGTCTCCAAGTTACGGTTTTGCCGCCTAGGGCATCTACTGTAAGTAGGCAGGGAAAGAGGTGGGGTTCAGACAGGGCACACTATCCCTTGTTTCCCTGTCGTGACAATCAAGTTTCAGTGTCTCCATAGTCAGAGAGCCGTAGTTTTTTTTTATTTTTTGGGAGATTGTCTCAGGTAGGGGCTCATTTTTTGCGGGATGAGATGACGATTAGATTGGTACTATTTTTGGGGGCATACACTTTTTTGATCGCTTGGTATTACAATTTTTGTGATGAAATGTGACAAAAAATGGCTTTTTTTTTAGACAGTTATTATTTTTTATTTTTTACAGTGTTCACCTGAGGGGAGAGATCATGCTACATTCTTGTAGAGCAGGTTTTTACGGACATGGTGATACCTAACATGTATATTTATTTTTATTTATTTAAGTTTTACACAATAATATCCTTTTTGAAACAAAAAAAAAATCATGTTTCACTGTGTCCATAGTCAGAGAGCTGTAGTTTTTTTAATTTTTTTTGGGCGATTGTCTCAGGTAGGGGCTCATTTTTTGCGGGATGAGATGACGGTTAGATTGGTACTATTTTTGGGGGCATACACTTTTTTGATCGCATGGTATTACATTTTTTGTGATGAAATGTGACAAAAAATGACTTTTTTTAGACAGTTTTTATTTTTTATTTTTTACAGTGTTCACCTGAGGGGAGAGATCATGCTATATTTTTGTAGAGCAGGTTTTTACCGACGTGGCGATACCTAACATGTATACTTATTTTTATTTTTTACGTTTTACACAATAATATCCTTTTTGAAACAAAAAAAATCATGTTTCAGTGTCTCCATAGTCAGAGAGCTGTAGTTTTTTTATTTTTTTGGGCGATTGTCTCAGGTAGGGGCTCATTTTTTGCAGGATGAGATGACGATTAGATTGGCACTATTTTTGGGGGCATACGCTTTTTTGATCGATTGGTATTACAATTTTTCTGATGAAATGTGAACAAAAATGACTTTTTTTAGACAGTTTTTATTTTTTATTTTTTACGGTGTTGACCGGGCGGGCTGGATCATGTGATATTTTAATAAAACAGGTTTTTACGGACGTGGCGATACCTAATATGTATATTTTTTATTTTTTTTTTCTATTTTTATGTGTTTCTTTATGGGGAAGGGGCTTTTTTTTTATTGAAACTTTATTATTTTTTTTTATTAAAACACTTTTATTTAACTTTTTTTTTTACATTTCACTCATGTCCCAGTAAGGGACTTTAACATTTCAGGGTCTGATCCCTGATTGAATGCAGCACAATACATCTGTATTGTGCTGCATTCAACTGTCAGCGTCTCACACTGTGAGACGCTGACCGTTGCCTAGGACAGTGATTTTCAACCAGTGTGCCTCCAGCTGTTGCAAAACTACAACTCCCACCATGCCCTTCTGTAGGCTGATAGCTGTAGGCTGCCTGGGCATGATGGGAGTTGTAGTTTTGCAACAGCTGGAGGCACACTGGTTGAAAATCACTGGCCTAGGAGACCCAGCGCTGTGGCTGGGTCTCCTGGGCTTCCGTAGATGGGAGTCCCGATGCCTCTGGGCAAGGCATCGGGGCTTCCATCTCAGCCATCGGGCCCCCCTCCACCGCCTCACGGGGATCCGATGGCTGTAACAGCTGCCGCAATTACCTTGTATGCCGCGGTCAGCGTGACCGCGGCATACAAGGGGTTAATCCGCCGGGATCGGTGTAATCACCGGTGCTGGCGGATACAGCAGAGGCCCGGCTGTTAGTATCAGCCGGGCCCCTGCTGCAGATTGCGGCAGCGGGCAGCCAGCAGCACGTTAACCCTAGGACGAGAATGCTCGTCCTAGGGCGTTAAGTAACGCCATATTAAGACGAGCATTCTCGTCCTAGGTCGTTAAGCTGTTAAATGATAAATGAACCCCTGTATATACAAAATGATGGAAATGTTTAATCAAGACTGTTTGTAAAGTTGATTCATTTTTTTTATCTTATATTGAAAAAAATATATAGCAAAAAAGAAAGGAATCGTTTGCCTAAAGCATTGAAATGTAAGATAATAACAGCAGTTTGGTAACACAGGGATTATTTTTGCATTTTTTTAAATGATTTTCCCTCTAATAAATGTATGTAACATGGATCCCTGGCATCATGCTTGCACTTGGGAGATGTCCTCTTCTATATAATGTTCTGTCCGCGTTTATTGTCTTTGCTACAGTAGGATTAGTACATGTTCACCAAAGAGCTCATTATAGCTTAGGGTGCATTCACATCACCGTTAGGGCTTCCGTTCAGGCTTTCCGTTATAACATCGTTATAACGGAAAGAAACGGAATCCCTAGGACGGACATCAAAACGGACACCTTTAAGAGGCATTCCGTTTTGATCCGTCATAATAGAAGCCTATGGCCCTGCATAACGGATCCGTCTGGATGCCGTTATGCCTGGACGGAAAACAAAGTCCTGTCGACAGGACTTTGTTTTCCGTCCAGCATAACGGCATCCAGGCGGATCCGTTATGCAGGGCCATAGGCTTCTATTATGACGGATCAAAACGGAATGCCTCTTAAAGGTGTCCGTTTTGATGTCCGTCCTAGGGATTCCGTTTCTTTCCGTTATAACGATGTTATAACGGAAAGCCTGAACGGAAGCCCTAACGGTGATGTGAACGAGCCCTTAGTGACATTTGCTTTTTGTCATCCTTTCTGGATGTTGCTATGAATTCTATGTTCAGGATAAAGGAAGAAAGAAAATTGTTATATCTCATAAAATGGTGACTGTATGGTTAAAGTGTGATATTATTATTAGGAACAGAATATCTGTGTTTATACAAATTTGCTCCTATTATTTTTATGAGCAATTGCACCTAGTGATACATCCTGAGCTAACAGATTTAGGAGACTAGGTTCTCATACTGTTCTGTAAATTAAATGCTTTGTCAAGACAATGACTTTTCCTGCTCATAGTTTATAGACGCACTGCAAGGAAGTGTCTTACAATATCAACAGGATCACTTCTATATTTCTGTAATTACAACTATGTGTATGACTGCTCATAATAGTTAATTTCTTTAGGCCCTCTCACTTCCAAATCATTGTGTTAACTGCTTGTGTTCTGCTGTCTTTTAACGGGGCTAGTCTCTACTGAGATATTTCTAAATGCCTCCGCAGAGTCTGGAGCTGCATGGAAATTATGAAGCTACTATAGAGAACTTGCTGTAATATTTAGTCAGAGTCACCATAGAAAAAGGAAAGGATTATTACCATCTCAGACTTCAAGTGCTCAATGAACATGATGTATATAGTTCAGGTAGAGCCCATATTACTTACCGATCCAGTCACATGATCACCAGGAACTGTGTAACAGGAGCTACTGGGTCCTGGCAAACCTGTATCACTTCTTAAAGGGGTTTTTCGAGTTATATATATTGATGACCTATCCTCAGGATAGGTCATCAATATCAGATCGGCGGGGGTCCGATACCCGGCACCCCCGCCGATCAGCTGTTTGAAGAGGAGGCGCGCGCCATATCAGCGCTGCCTCCTCTTCACTGTTTACGTGCTGGCCGTAACGGGGGTAGTGGTGAGTAGGTGTAATTACACCTCACCGCCACATTCATTTCTATGGGAAGAATCGCTTCCATACAAGTCTATGGAAGTGATTCTTCTCATAGAAATGAATGGGGTGCTTAGGTATAATTACACCTACTCACCACTACCCCCGTTATGACCAGCATGTAAGCAGTGAAGAGGAGGTAGCACGCGCCTCCTCTTCAAACAGCTGATCGGCGGGGTGCCGGGTGTCGGACTCCCCCCGATCTGATAATGATGACCTATCCTGAGGATAGGTCATCAATATATATAACTCGGAAAACCCCTTTAAGTTAAAATAAATAAATAAATAAATAAATAAATAAATAAAATAATCTTTAAAGTTCTCCCATGACCTCATTGGGGTTAACACTAGCTAAAATCACAGTTGCAGCTCCTCCTTTGTGACCCAGAAATACAAAATTGTGCAAACGTTTTAGGAAGGCATGGGGAAATGCTGCAAAGTAAGAATGCTTTAAAAAATATAAGCATTAATACTTTACTTTTATCAATTAACAAAATGCAAAGTGAATGAAGAAATTGGAGGCTACTTTCACATCTTTGGCTACCTATTCGGCAGGCTGTCCCAGCATAAAACTGCCTTCCAGAGTTCTCCGGATGCGGCATTGCTGGATACTGCTATCTCCCTGCAGGACCCCATGGACTATAATGTGGTCCAGCAGAGATTCGGCAAATATGCCAGAAATCAGCCAGGCAAAAACTGCTGTCAGGCAAATTCCCTGCAGTCTATGTCTGAACAGGCTTCCGGATTGGCAATGATCCTGCTAGATACACTTGCACACAGTTTTGAAGGAACTCGGCAGGGATGTTTCTCCAAACATCTTGGAGAACTAAAAACAAATCTTTTTGTGGATGTAGGCTTCCTCATATCCTTCTGTCAAATCATGTAATCCCAGACAGACTGATATTAAGATTAGGGTTCTGTGAGGGCCATATAATATCTTCCTGAACTTCTCCTTGTTTTTTTTTTTTATACTGAAGATGGTTCTAAATGACATTAGCTGTATGTCCTGCGGAAGAATAAATTTAAAATATGAATACTTCTATTTTTAAAGGTGTTCTTTCTTTGGAGAAGAGCGAGCATTTTTGTGAGATCTTTAGATAGAATGGAACTTACCATTCCATTCTCCCCCTTTTGGGCAGAAGTGGGACAGTCCTGTTTCCTACCAAGGGAGGGGCTGCAGGACGTTTTCAGTCAGTCTTAGTCTAGTCTAGGGTTGAAAGGAGATGAGAATCACCCTGACTCCTTGCAGATTAACCCTCAGAGTGTTGCAAGGGGGTCAACAGCCAAAGGCACCACACTTCATAGGCCCCAGAACAGCCCTAAAATCCAGCGACCAGACTAAAGCTGAGTTTAGCAAAGCAGAGAGATAAAGCAGAATATTTAAGTTTGCCTGCCACTTTATGCCAAATCCTGCTGGAACCAAGATAAACACCACTTTTTGTATGGATGCAAGAGGATTCAAGTAAAACTGTTGAACTTTATAAAAGTCTGGACTTGACTATTTTTTTACCTCCACCTTTACTCTCCCCTTGATTGCTTTGAAGCCTAACCCTGGGGAGTGACGGTATCCAGGTAGGAGAACCGTGACACATACAGAAAACTATTGAGGCCACACCACACCACTCTGCATTCTGATAAACCTGGGACATGATCGGCACTGGGGGGTGGCACGTTGCATATGCAGGTGTTACCGAGCAGTACAGGTGCCACCCGACAATTAGGAGTGAGCCGCATGTGGACCCATCTGTAAGTCAGCATCATGTACTTGCAGCTGCAAAATCACATGGCCATTAACAGTGAAGGTTGAATAAACATTAATTAATATAATGTTGCTGTGACTGGTATAGTTGTGCAAGGTGGTCGCATCCCAACTGTGTCATGGCACCTCCATCTGGTCGTAACCTAAGCCTACCTGCACACAGTTGTGGGCTGTCTTGCAGAAATTACGCACAAATTTCCATGTGGATTTTTGTGCATTTTTGCACCAAAAGTGCATGTTTTACTTGCAGTTTTTGGTGCGGATTTGATTTGGTTTAGCCACAGATCTCAACCTTGCATTGAGAAGGGTAAGATCCGCATGGAATAAAACAGCAAAGTGTATTTGAGATTTGTGTAATTGCATACAGTTTACTGGTACTGTATTACAGTGTGGTTAACCTAAAGGTTTATTTCTATAGGGCCATGCACACATCCATATTTTTTGTGGCTCTGCGTGGCAATTCTGCAAAATATAGAACATTTCTTGTTCTGGTCCACATTGCAGACAAGAATAGAAATAATAATCAAGACATTTGAACAGATGGTGTCAAAGTTTATAAAGACATGTTTGAGGTATGGTAACACCTGATTTATTCATTTACAACCAGGAAGAATTATGGAGGAACGGCACAATGCAAAATTCTAATAAAAGATGCTTCTAAATTATTTTCTGGGGAATGCAACTATTTATTGTCAGGCGAGCTGACATGTCCTCTTTGAGGGGATGATGGGGGCTGGGTCAGTGTACATACTGAGGTCCAGTGCCTACATACACTCCACATTGCTGAGCCTTTCTGTTTATGTTAGAGCAGAAACTTTGCTCTTCAATCTGTAGTAATGATGGGATCCTGTGAGATATGCCATTATGGTTGACCAGCCTGACAGCAACGCTAAGCACTGTGGTATAATTGCAGGCCCTGGAGAGCAGTAGAGTGGCCCTGTGTGCTCAATACTTATCCCCCAGGAATGTCTGGAAGTCGAGGCAACCGGGTTGTTCACAACCATTTTAAATAATTGTGGAATTCTTTAATATGAATATAAATATAATAACAAGTTGTTATATATATATATATATATATATATATATATATATATATATACAGTACAGACCAAAAGTTTGGACACACCTTCTCATTCAAAGAGTTTTCTGTATTTTCATGACTATGAAAATTGTAGATTCACACTGAAGGCATCAAAACTATGAATTAACTTAATTTCTAGGTTCTTCAAAGTAGCCACCTTTTGCTTTGATTACTGCTTTGCACACTCTTGGCATACTCTTGATGAGCTTCAAGAGGTAGTTACCTGAAATGGTATTCCAACAGTCTTGAAGGAGTTCCCAGAGATTCTTAGCACTTGTTGGCCCTTTTGCCTTCACTCTGCGGTCCAGTTCACCCCAAACCATCTCGATTGGGTTCAGGTCTAGTGACTGTGGACGCAAGGTCATCTGGCGTAGCACCCCATCACTCTCCTTCTTGGTCAAATAGCCCTTACACAGCCTGGAGGTGTGTTTGGGGTCATTGTCCTGTTGATAAATAAATGATGGTCCAACTAAACGCAAACCGGATGGAATAGCATGCCTCTGTAAGATGCTGTGGTAGCCATGCTGGTTCAATATGCCTTCAATTTTGAATAAATCCCCAACAGTGTCACCAGCAAAGGACCCCCACACCATCACACCTCCTCCTCCATGCTTCACGGTGGGAACCAGGCATGTAGAGTCCATCTGTTCACCTTTTCTGCGTCGCACAAAGACACGGTGGTTGGAACCAAAGATCTCAAATTTGGACTCATCAGATCAAAGCACAGATTTCCACTGGCCTAATGTCCATTCCTTGTGTTCTTTAGCCCAAACAAGTCTTGTCATGGGAAGCCAGCGGCGCGCTTCCCTCATGCAGCGCCTTTCATGGGAGGCCGACGTCGCGCTCCTTCCGCACGGCGTCGCCGGACCTCTCCGCCCCCCTAGAGACGAGCAGTAGGGAATTGAAGTGCTGGTCTGGTCAGCCAGCACTTCATCAGTTAATTCTCTGTTTGGGTTTAGCCATGTGGTACTGATCACACCACATGGCTCCTTTACATATTGTTTTGACAGCTTGCTCCGCCTCAGGTCATGTGATGCTGGCCACATCACATGATCCTGGGCGGGCTATTTAAAGATGGCAACCTTGCTGTATTGGATTGTTTGGTATTTCGGATTTTGGACTCGGACTTTGACTATTCTTTGCTTGACCCCTTTGTATGTGACGTGACCTCCTGTATTTGACCCGGCTAGTTGCCATTCTATTATTGTGTTTGTACCGTCTGTGTTTTGTCCCTCCCTGTGTTCCCCTTTCCCTCCCTGTGCACTTGCGCAGTATAGGGAACACCGCCAAGTTACGGTGTTGCCGCTTAGGGCTCCAACTGTAAGTAGGTAGGAAAAGAGGTGGGTTTCAGTACAGGGCACACTTTCCCTTGTCTTCCGCGTGACAGAATCACAGGCCGTACCATATGGAGTCGTTGCGGGTTCTCACGGACCAGGTGCAGGGCATGGCGCAAATGATCCAGAGCCTGACCGAGAGACTCCAGCATCAGGAGCAGCTGCAGACTGTACCAGCAGTAGCTCCCTCCCTACCTAGTTCTAACATTGAACCCCATGTTAAGTTGCCAGATCGGTTTTTGGGGAATCGAAAGACCTTCCATTCATTTAAGGAGAGTGTTAAATTATATTTTCGTTTACGTCCACACTCCTCGGGTTCTGAGCAGCAGCGCGTAGGAATTATTATTTCCTTGCTGCAAGGGGATCCACAGGAGTGGGCATTTTCTTTGCCATCTGACTCCCCGTGTCTGTTGTCTGTGGAGGCATTTTTTTCAGGCCCTAGGTTTGTTATATGAGGAACCGGATTTGGCCACGGTAGCTGAGACTCAGCTCAGGGACATTCAGCAGGGTAACCGTCCAGTAGAGGATTACTGTGCTGAGTTTAGAAAGTGGTGCGTCTCCTCTGGGTGGAATGACCCAGCTTTGAGAAGCCAGTTTAGGGTGGGGCTGTCTGACCATCTTAAGGACTTACTAGTTATCCTACTCCTGACACCCTAGAGGCGACCATGACGTTAGCTATTAAACTGGATCGACGGGTGAGAGAGAGATGGAGGGAACGTTCAAGTACTCCTCAAGTTGGTCTGCCACTAATTTTATTGATTTTGATTTTGTACAATCTGTGGGTATTCCGCTAGTTCCTTTAAGGGAGGTGATTCAGATTATCGCACTGGATTCCACTCCATTGAATAATGGGAGAGTGGAATTTTGTACCCCTGAGGTTATCTTAACTGTGGGAATTACCCATACCGAAAATTGTTCCTTTCTAGTATTAAAGGATAATTCCTCCCTCCTCATCGGCAATATGATTGTGCCATTGACATCATTGAGGGATCCAAGTATCCCAAGGGCCGCATATATAACCTCTCGACTCCAGAGCGTCAGTCCATGAGGGACTACCTTAAGGAGAGTCTTGCCAAGGGTCACATCCGGCCTTCGGTTTCCTCTATGGGAGCAGGGTTTTTCCTTGTTGGTAAGAAGGATAGAGGGTTGAGGCCTTGTATTGACTACAGAGAACTTAACGAAATCACGGTCAAGAACAGGTACCCGCTGCCCCTTATTCCAGACTTACTGAACCAGGTCCAAGGTGCCTGCTGGTTTTCTAAGCTGGATTTGAAGGGGGCTTATAATCTGATCAGAATCAGAGAGGGGGATGAATGGAAGACGGCCTTCAATACCCCTGAGGGTCACTATGAGTATTTAGTGATGCCCTTTGGGCTAAGAAATGCACCCGCCGTCTTCCAACATTTTGTAAACGACATTTTCAGACCTTTTATTGGGAGGTTCATGATTGTATATATTGATGACATCCTTATTTTTTCTGCTGACTGGGAATCTCACGTTTCCCACACCAGGCAAGTGTTAGAGGTGTTACGTGAGAATAAATTATTTGTTAAAGGGGAAAAGTGTATTTTTGGAGTTCAGGAGGTGGCCTTTTTGGGATACATTTTGACCCCTTTTTCTTTCAAGATGGACCCAGCTAAAGTGCAGGCCATTCTTGATTGGGTGCGACCTTCCTCCCTGAAGGCGCTCCAAAGATTTTTAGGTTTCGCGAACTTCTACCGTAAATTTATTAAGAATTTCTCGGTAGTGGTCAAACCAATTACGGATCTTACTCGCAAAGGAGCTGATCTTGTTAATTGGTCCCCTGCAGCTATTGAAGCTTTCGAGTTTTACTAATGCTCCTGTGTTAATCCAGCCTGACCAGAGCAAGCCCTTTGTAGTTGAGGTGGATGCATCTGAGAATGGTGTGGGGGGCAGTACTGTCCCAGGGGTCTTCCACCTTAACTAATCTCAAACCATGCACCTTCTTCTCCCGTAAGTTTTCCTCTTCTGAAAGGAATTATGATATTGGTAATAGGGAGTTACTGGCAATTAAGTGGGCATTTGAGGAGTGGCGTCATTTTTTAGAAGGGGCATTACACCGCATTACGGTACTCACGGATCATAAAAACCTTATGTTTCTGGAGTCAGCTAAACGGTTGAATCCTAGACAGGCGAGGTGGGCTTTGTTCTTTACTCGTTTTGATTTTTGTGTTACCTTTAGACCTGGAAGCAAGAATATTAAGGCTGACGCCTTATACCGAAGCTTTTAGGCGTATCAGCCTCCTGACGTTCCTCCTGAGCCCATCCTGCTAGCTGACATCATTGTGGCCGCTACCTCGTCTGATCTTGCATCTGAAATCTCGGCAGGACAACATCTGGCTCCCACTGGTACCCCCAATGACAAATTATTTGTGCCGGCTCATTTGCGTTTTTCGACTGCTGGGTGAGTGCCATAACTCTGCATTATGTGGACATCCTGGTATCAATGCCACTAAGGAGTTAGTCTCTAGGCGTTATTGGTGGCCATTGATTTCCAGAGATGTTCAGGCTTTTGTAACTGCGTGTAACACTTGTGCCAGGTCCAAGAATCCCAAGACTCGGCCTATGGGTAAGCTACATCCATTACCTATACCCAGTAGACCATTGTCACATCTGTCCATGGATTTCATAACGGATTTGCCTTGCTCTGAGGGTAAAACTGTGAATTTAGTTGTGATTGACCGATTCAGCAAGATGTGTCATTTTATTCCGTTGTGTAAACTACCATCTGCTAAGGTCTTGGCTTCTGTATTTATGGATCACATTGTTAAACTGCATGGTATTCCTGAGAATATTGTTTCTGACAGGGGGGTGCATTTTGTGTCCAAGTTCTGGAAGGCCTTCTGTCATAAGATTGGCATTTCTCTGTCCTTTTCGTCTGCCTATCATCCAGAGACCAACGGTCAGACTGAGCGTCTTAACTAGAGATGAGCGAGCACTAAAATGCTCGGGTGCTCGTTATTCGAGTCGAACTTTTCCCGATGCTCGGGTGCTCGTTTCGAATAACGAACCCCATTGAAGTCAATGGGAGACTCAAGCATTTTTTGCCGGGGACCAAGGCTCTGCCCTAGGGAAGGCTGGGTGAAAACCTGGAAACACCACGGAAATGGACAGGAAACAGCAGGGGCAGCATGCATGGATGCCTCTGAGGCTGCCTAATCCCACCATTACCCCAAATTCTCAGGCAACAGCCTGGTGGTTACCCTCATGGCAATTGTGCTCACCCAGACCAAGAAAGGCGAGGTACATGCCCATCACATGTTAGGGAAGCACCCAACTAGGTGCAACGAAGGTCCGTCACCGCCTGCAGGTGACACCACTGCTCATGCTGGCACTGCAGCTGAAATCAAGTTTAGTATCTGTTCTTATCGGTTGCTGTGCCTGCAGGTGGTATAGTGATGAGCATAGCTACTTCCCAAGCAGTTGATCTGGGTTATATTCCCATCTATCGCAGGAGGCAATTCAGAATCAGTACAATATCTAATACGTCCCCCTACCTGGGTAAATTGTTTGGAGAGAGGGCCTGTAGGTGGGGGGGAAGGAGGTTTCGCTGGAAGAGCCAGAGGAGTGCCCCCTGGGCTAGTGTGTGTGGTGGTGACAACAGCCGGATGGATTTGGGAAAACTGTTGCTTTAAACCGTATGGTATCGATTCTTCTCAGTTTAATACCGTATACGTCCCCTATCTTGGGACCCTATATTTAATGGATTTTTCGAACACGGAAAACAGAAAAAGAGCTTGCTCTGGCCAGGGGAGTGTCTTTCCCACTGCAGCTAAGGGGACGTGTCCATACTCTGACTATCACAGGTCAGGAGGCAATTAAAAGAAGAAAAACAAAAAACATCAGTACAATATCTAATACGTCCACTATCCGGGTAAATAGTATGGAGAGAGGGCCTGTAGGTGGGGGGAAGGAGGTTTCGCTGGAAGAGCCAGAGGAGTGCCCCCTGGGCTAGCGTGTGTGGTGGTGACAACAGCCGGATGGATTTAGAATGACGACGCAGGACCCCAACTTAAAAATTTAGCATCAACCGGTACAGTCGTAAATTATGAGATTGATCAAGTGTGGCATGACTTTTTAGATGGAGATTGCATGTGGTCACATACTCCCTGGAACCCCATAGTTACCCCTTCTCTGATGTGCTAGCCCAGAACATTCTCTGCCACAATTCGCAAGACCTTTTGCTGTTTCCGTGTGCTGACAGTGGTGATTTACCAGTGTTGTCTGAGGAGGTGGTGGACAATGGCGAGACACAGGTGTCGGGGGTGAGGTAGTTGTATGGGAAGCAAGTTACAGTAGGGACTCTTTGGGGGGGACTTTCTCATGATGGGACAGATTCAACTTGGGTGGATCAGGCACAGGAACAGATGAATTTTTTGGGGGGTTTATTTAACTTTTATTTAGCAAAAATAACCACAGAGATATTTATTCGTTATCTTCTCTGCGCAGTCTGGCGTTGGGGTTCCTCACTTTGATGGCGAGCTGTGCCGCTCTCTCCACAATGGTCTGTGTGTTCTTAGATGGAGACTTTGTCGGCGATTTTAGTACAGAAGGACTTGTTGCTCATCCACAGAACCTCGTCCTCCTTGACATTGTGGACAAGGAATTTGCGGAACCCTGTGAGCAGCATGTGTTTGGTCTTCTACTTGCTACCGTATCCAATGTTGGGCAATATTCGCAACTAATATTATTTTTCACACCTATCCCAAAAATAAAAATGTATGCAGTATGCGCAAATAAAACTTGGAACTGGAATTGGAGAGAGGGCCTGTAGGTGGACCTCCGGAAAAATTGTTTGAATAGAGGGCCTGTAGGGTGCCCTCCCGAAAAATTGTTTGAAGAGAGGGCCTGTAGGTGGACCTCTGGAAAAATTGTTTGAATAGAGGGCCTGTAGGTGGACCTCTGGAAAAATTGTTTGAATAGAGGGCCTGTAGGGGGCCCTCCTGAAAAATTGTGCTAAAAGAGTGCCAGTTGGACCTCTAAAAAATGGCGTTTTTTGGGTCAGCGTTAGGCAAAGACGATATGGAGGAGGAGGAGGAGTAGAGAAGAGGAGTAGAGAAGAGGAATCGGATACATAAGTTATTTAAATCTTTAGCTTCTTTCCCCCGGAGGAGATTTGAATTCCGGTGAAATCCAGGATTTGTTCATTTTAATAAGCGTCAGCCTGTCAGCGCTGTCAGTTGACAGGCGTGTACGCTTATCGGTGATGACGCCACCAGCTGCACTGAATACCCGCTCTGACAGCACGCTAGCGGCAGGGCAGGCCAGCACCTTCAAGGCGTACAGCGCCAGTTCAGGCCACGTGTCCAGCTTTGAAACCCAGTAGTTGTATGGAGCAGAGTGATCGCTACGGACGTTGGTATTGTCAGCTAGGTACTCCCTCACCATCTTTCTGTACAGCTCCCCCCTACTCTGCCTAGACTGGGGACAGGTGACAGTGTCTTGCTGGGGTGACATAAAAGTGGCAAAGGCCTTGGAGAGCGTTCCCCTGCCAGTGCTGGACAAGCTGCCTGCTCGCCTCCTCTCCCCCGCTACTTGGCCCACAGAACCATGCCCTCTGCCGCTAGCGGCGTCAGATGGGAAGGATTGTTTCAGCTTGTGCACCAGGGCCTGTTGATACCTATTCACTCTCATACTCCTTTCCTCTGCAGGGATGAGAGTGGAAAGGTTCTGCTTGTACCGTGGGTCCAGGAGAGTGAACATCCAGTAATCGGTGTTGGAAAAAATTCTTCTAACGCGAGGGTCACGGGATAGGCAGCCTAACATGAAGTCTGCCATGTGCGCCAGAGTCCCAACATGCAAGAATTCCCTCTCCTCACTGACCTGACTCTCCATTTCCTCCTCCTCCTCCTCCTCCAAGTCCTCCTCTTCAGCCCATACATGCTCAAGAGTTAAGGACTGAGCACTGGTACCCTCTACTGTCTCGCCGACATTCTCCTCCTCTTCCGCCTCATCCTCATCCCCCTCCTCCGATACGCGCTGAGAAACAGACCGGAGGGTGCTCTGGCTATCAAGCGACGTATCTTCCTCCACCGTCTCTTGTGACAAGCGCAAAGCATCCGACTTGATGCTGAGCAGTGAGTTTTTCAACAGGCAAAGCAGCGGGATGGTGAGGCTGATAATGGCGGCATCGCCGCTAACCATCTGTGTTGACTCCTCAAAGTTGCTCAACACCTGGCAGATATCAGACATCCACGTCCACTCCTCATTGTAGACTTGAGGAATCTGAGAGACCTGACTACCAGTTCTGGTGGAAGATGACATCTGGCAGTCTACAGTCACTCTGCGCTGCTGGTAAACTCTGGATAACATGTTTAATGTGGAATTCCATCTCGTGGGCACGTCGCACAACAGTCGGTGAGCGGGAAGTTGTAGGCGGCGCTGCGCTGCCCTGAGAGTGGCAGCATCTGTGGTGGACTTGCGGAAATGCGCACAGATGCGGCGCACCTTGGTGAGCAAATCAGACAGATTGGGGTATGTCTTGAGGAACCGCTGAACTATTAGATTGAACACGTGGGCCAGGCATGGCACATGTGTCAGTCTGCCGAGTTGCAGAGCCGCCACCAGGTTACGCCCGTTGTCACACACAACCATGCCTGGCTTGAGGTTCAGCGGTGCCAGCCACACATCGGTCTGCGCCGTGATACCCTGTAACAGCTCTTGGGTGGTGTGCCTTTTGTCACCTAAGCTCAGCAGTTTGAGCACCGCCTGCTGGCGCTTACCCACGGCACTGCTGCTGCGCCTAGAGCTACCGACTGAAGGCGCCGTGCCCACGGATGGTAATTCGGTGGAGGAGGAGGGGTCGGAGGAGGAGTAGGAGGCATAGTACGTCTGAGAGACCGTGACCGAGGTAGGCCCCGCAATCCTCGGTGTGGGCAGTACATGAGTGGCCCCAGGGTCATTCTCGGTCCCAGCCTCCACCAAGTTAACCCAATGTGCCGTCAGTGAGATATAGTGTCCCTGCCCGGCAGCACTTGTCCACGTGTCCGTGGTTAGGTGGACCTTCTCAGAAACAGCGTTGGTCAGGGCACGGATGATGTTCTGTGACACGTGCTGGTGTAGGGCTGGGACGGCACATCGGGAAAAATAGTGGCGGCTGGGGACGGAATACCGAGAGGCAGCCACCGCCATGAGATTTCGAAAGGCCTCGGTCTCTACCAGCCTATAGGGCAGCATCTCCAGGCTAAGCAATTTGGAGATGTGGACGTTGAGGGCTTCGGCATGTGGATGGGTGGAACTGTATTTCCTCATGCGCTCCAGCGTCTGCTGTAAAGACAGCTGAACGCTGCGCTGGGACACATTGGTGGACGCTGTGGAGGATCGTGGAGGCGAAGGTGTGGTTTTCCGGCGGGAGGCGCTTGTGCCGGTGTCCTGGGCAGGGAGTTGACTAGCAGAGGCAGCGAGTGACGTGGGGGGTTGACTAGCAGAGGCAGCGAGTGACACAGGGGAAGGAGCAGTGGTGTGACCCGCAGGAGGTGGTGAACGGCCTTGGTTCCATTGAGTGGGGTGTTTAGCACTCATATGCCTGCGCATGCTGGTGGTGGTTAGGATAGTAGTGGTGGCACCCCTGCTGATCCTGGTGTGGCACAGGTTGCACACCACAGTCCGTCGGTAATCCTCACTTTCTTTAAATAACCTCCAGACTTGCGAACATCTAGGCCTCGCCACGGGAGCTTCACTACGTGAAACAGTTGCTGATGATGCACCAGCTCTGGCCCTGCTTCTCCCTCTGGCCACACCACTGCCTCTTACAACCTGTTCTGGTGCAGCACTCGCCTCCGCCTCAGAAGCACTCTCTTCACTTGGCATATCAACCCAGCTTGGGTCAGTCACCTCGTCATCCTCCGATTCCTCAGTCTGCTTCCCCCTCGGAATTCCTCCCCTAACAACAACTTCACCACTGTCTGACAACCGTGTCTCCTCATCGTCCGACACCTCTTTACAAACTTCTTCCACTAACTCAACATTGTCATCATCATCATCATCATCACCCACAGACTGCGATAGTTGGAAAACTTGGGCATCGGGAACGAGGTCAGCAGCAACCTGAGAAGTGGTTTGTGACTCTGGGAAGGGTCCAGAAAACAGTTCCTGAGAGTATGCCGGATCGCATTCCAAATTTTCCTGGGAGGGGGCAGACTGGGGGGAAGGAGGTTGAGGTGGAGGAGCCATAGGAGTGCTCCCTTGGGTAACGTGGGTGGACTGCGTGGAAGACTGACTGGTGGACAAATTACTTGAAGCATTGTCCGCAATCCACGAGATCAGCTGTTCGCACTGTTGTGGTTTCAACAGTCCTCTACCACGTGTCCCTGTAAGTTGAGACATGAAGCTAGGGAGTGTAGCTCTGCGGAATTCCCCTGCTCCCTCATCAGCGGGTACTGTCTCACCCTGCCCAGGACCACGGCCTCTGCCCCCTGCAGTAATTGAATGCCCACGCCCACGCCCTCGCCCTCGACCCTTAGCCCTGGGGTTCAACATTTTTTGTATATAGGTGTATGATAAAAAAAAAAAAAAAAAATTACACGGGCCAGGTATACTAAAACCCACAAACTTGTTAAGTCCGGTAGAATTAAGTGACGTACAGAAAGTGTCACCTGGACAGATTATACGGATTGGAGCGAGTGTGCTGAACTGTGACACACAGAAAGGTTACACACAGCTGAGTAAAAGGATTTGTATCACTGAGCTAAAACAACTGAAAAAATATATATATATTTTTTTTTGTTTTTTTGGGAACATGACGTGCAAGAACTATGGTAGAACTGACTGACACCCTGTTAACGGTGGCTATTTAGTCTGCGACCCAGACAAATGTCTCACAGAGAGTGTTCTGGATCAAGCTGTAGATGATATTGGTAGCAAATGACTTGGTTGTATTCTGTGACGTACAGAAAGTGTCACTGGACAGTATATACGGATGGGAGCGAATGTGCTGAACTGTGACACACAGAAAGGTTACACGCAGCTGAGTAAAATGGATTTGTATCACTGAGCTAAAACAACTGAAAAAATAATTTTTTAAAATATTTGTCTTTTTATATTTTTTTATAAAATTTTGTTTTTTGGGAACGTGACGTGCAGGAACTATGGTAGAACTGACTGA
>ONZH01002242.1:0-14631 GCA_900303285.1 Rhinella marina
TTTTCTTTCTTAGCCCTATCCTGGAGGTCGAATGTATGGCTCGCCGAGGGAATGATATTTTCTGTGTTTTTTAGTTTCATGTACAGATTGTTTGAATATTTTATAATTTTTTGTATCAGCCAGTCTCTGGCTACTTGGAAATTGGAAGGAATATATTGTTACAGTCGTCTCTGCTGACTAATATTTTTCACAAGTTTTTTTTAAGATAGTGACGGTGACACCATTCTATGGATACCTCTGTATTGGGAGTGGTAATGGGGGGCTATTAGATAAGTCTCTCCACATATGTGGGGTAACTTGTCGGTGCCATTCCTCAGGGGTTTGTGTCCCTTATGCCCCCACTCCTCAGTGTATGGACACCTTAATCACTCCAATATGATAGCGCAATTGCACCTCAGGAGATCCCTGATCATGTCCCTTGTGTGTTAAGACCTTAAAGTAGAACTGCCGCAAAATTTTTTATCTCTCACCTGTTAGAAAGCAGCATGATGTAACTGAGTAATGCAATCTTCTCATCAGTGACTGTATTTGGAGCTATTCCTCTCTTCTTATTGTAGCTGTGTCATGTGACCAACTCTCTGATCTGCAACTGACACAGGACGGGAAGCCAGTTACTGCTCTATTCATTCCTATGGAATTCCCATAGGAATGCATAGAGAAACAGACTTCCTGTCCACACATAAGATGCTGTGTGAGTTGGTGGGTCTGATTCCTAGTCACATGACACAGATGTGAAGCATCAGGGAGATATAACTCACAAATACAGACACTGGTAAGAAAATAGCACTCACTACAGATTACATCATGTACCTTTCTAGCAGGACAGAGAATAATTATTTGCAGGAGTTCTTCTTTAAGCAATAGGGTGATTGACACAATTATGTATGCACTTTACGTTATAGAGTATATTGCCGGCAGCCTGCCCATTTACAAGATTCCTATTTTTTCATATTTGTACTTTTTGCACTATATTTAGTACTGTTATTATATGTAATCATGTTGATTGATTTGTACTGATTTGCACATGCACTTGATCTTTATATATTTATATATATGATATGGACACTTTCACAGTTGCAGATAATAACAGTCGGCACTCCGTCTAGGTAAGTAGCGTGGTGCACATGTCCAGGGTCAGGGTCCCACATGCAATATAGAAGAAGGGACTGGCAGTCACTGTCTGGATGCACTTATTCTTTTATTGTCACATAGATAAGTACAAATGTGACGCACTTCGGCTCAAGCACCGAGCCTTTATCAAACATGTTTGATAATGGCTCTTGCTTGAGCCGAAACGCGTCACATTTGTACTTATCTATGTGACAATAAAAGAATAAGTGCATCCAGACAGTGAGTGCCGGTCCCTTCTTCTATACTTTCACAGTTGCTTGAGAAAGGTTCTACTGTTGATCCGAAATGTCGCGTCCACAAGGGTGAATAAATATATTTTTTGTTTTTCATTTATTGTGTGTGATGCCTTTTTGCATTTTTTAGATAGATAGAAAAACATTCTCTGAGGTAAACCAATACAAAGCCTTTATCCAGCACAGTATGATGAGTCAGTGTCCTGGAATTGATTGAGGGTTGTTTCACCATTGACTCTCCCTATTTTGACCAGTTGTCACATTTATCATCCCTATTTCCATGTGAACCTTTCCATTTATTTACAGTTGGGGCGGATAATCAGGAAGCTGACGCAGTTCTGGTTTTCTCCTTAAAGACAAAGATAGTTTTACCAAAAATAGCTTATAATAGAATATAACATTTAACGGATACAAAATAATATGATGGTCCGTTTACAATTCCTTTGTCAGTGTAGAAGCATAACAAACGTTTGAGTGTCTACATAGAGGAGCATGGAAATACATGGCAAGGGAGACTTATTATGTGGACCTGGGGCTACTGGCTCTCACCGGAGAGACCTAGAAGGTGTATGCATGCTTCTCTATAGTAACTACGGTAATTTCCGACTATCTATGATAGCACTAGAAGGAACTCTATGGCCTCTTCAACTTTTGGTGACCACCTCTATGACTAAGTCTTGAGTAGTCAAGTCAAATTGTCATGTGGTCTACAGCTAGAAAACCCACCAATCCCTAGAATGCGTTGATTCTGATGGAGGTACAAAAACTACAAATGAAAGAACTCACTATCTTTCCATGACTCTACTTCGAACCATATAGCAGGAGCACCTACCTCTGCATTGTTGATGTTCAGGGCTGGGCCTGTCTTGTCCTCGAAAGTCTCAACAACTAGACCTCCGAAACAATCTGATTTGTATGATTTTTATCATGTAACCAAAAGCTAACCATAAACTCAAAACGTCATAAGTTGGAAAACTGTTTACCCAGACCCCAACCAGGTCAAGAGCAATTTCAGCCCTGCTACATCTTAGTTTGTCTCTAAAATGTCTCGAACCAAAAGTATGAACATTTGACACTTTGCATAGGCCTAAGAGCAGCCTGAAACCAAGTCCAGCTTGCTAAATACTCCTGCTTCTTTCATTTCCTTTACATTAAATTGATTTGCCCTGTAGTCCCTGTCTATACTGTATTTAGAAACTCCACCCTCACCTAGCACCTAGATATCTAACCTAAAGGAATACATACATTAGTGGGTGATTATAATTTGTGAAGTCACTGGTCACACACCCTGGTGCACTCCCTATTTCTTATATGACTGAAGATATATATATATATATGTGTGTGTAGAGTCTGTAATATAGATGTACATATACCAAGGTGGAGAGGAGGATTATATTCTGGAGTCTGGACATTTTACCTCCACAAGGACCTTGTTGGACTTTTATACTCTTTCGCCACAGTAACTTCTTAGCTGTTATCATTTGGATATATACCTTTATTTAATATTTATTCACTATGTATACTGCGGGGACCACACGAGTGATTATCCTGGGGATTGTCCTGTTACTGACTGGTAAGACATCCGAATATTTAAGTATTGCATTTTTCTATGTTACTGTATTACAGTATATTAAATTAGATTTTTGTTGCACTTTATACTTTGGATGATAATCTTTACAATTATTTTGTATTTTACATCGTATTTAGTTTTTTTGTACTATATTTTGACATTATATTGGATTGTATTTTTACGTTATATGTTGGATTTTATTTAGTTTTCATTTATTATATTTTTCATTTTATTATATTATATTAATTTTTTAAAATATTTTGTGCTTTTAGCATAGTTTCTTATTTTATTGTTATGTTTTTATATTGTTTTTCATTTAATATCTTACATTTTTTTGTTTTGATGTTATTTTTATTATTGTAATTTTATTATTGATTGAAGTAAACAGATTTAAAATTAGATTGTATTTAACTTGCTTTAGGTTACTCATCATTACTTATGTTATTATATAACAGTTTTTGCTAGTCTTTTAAATGTTAGTTTAGTTATCACATAACTTTACCATATGGCACGTTTTACATTATATAGCCACATGTCTTACTCTGTGTCTTACATTTCCATAGTAATTATTCACTAGACTTGCCTAGCAATATATACTGCAAGGTAGGGGGTGACACTGTTGAGTCTCCAGGCTCCTGTGACCGCGATATACTAGTAAAATTCTGGTATTTATCATCACTGTTGAACACTGTGATCCAGAGGTGGAGATTGCAGCCAATGGATGATGCTGATAGTTGTTGCTGCTCCTTTTGTTTTTTGACATTAGATGCTCTTACAAACTTTTTCTGTGTTTTTTCTGCATACTTTTTCTATTATGTGCATACACTTGAAGGTGTCTACATAGAGTGTAAGATAATGTCTTTCCACGTGTCTGACCGTAACGCACACCTTTGTGATGTAGTAGTGATAATGTATGGCCTTTGAATGTATGTCTTGAAGCAATTACTTTAAACCTGTGACTTTCCAGCTGTTGTGAATCTACAACTTCCAGCATACTTACCAAATGCTACAAGTGATAGGGGGCCATTTATTAATCAGAAATACACCTAAATTAGGCATATTTCAGGCACAGATTGCAGCGCAATGGTTAGAAGTCACAATCTGCACCTTTTCCCCGATCAATGCAGCTCTAAAATTGTGTGTGTGGCATGGGCGGGGAACAAGACGGGCCTGTAGGCCCATCTAATTTACCAGTTTCTACGCCTGTTTTATTCACCGAAAAAGGTCTAAATAGAACTGGTGGAGGATCCGCTAAAATCATGTAGAGACCTGCACCTCTTCATAACTCCGGTGCATCCACCGCCAGTTTAGGGGTTCATTAAGAACGTGCCCCTTAGTTTTACAACACTTGGAAAATGACAAATTGAAAATCACAGGTGAGGTTCTGACATAGTCATCTTGCCTGGCCTTGTCAATCAAAAAGGAGAAGGATGGGTGACTGGCGGAGCAATGAAGAGGAGCAAGGGTGCACAGATTATGGCCGCCCTTGGTGCTCTTAACTGCTCATTTATGTATAGTAGTCTGTAGAATATTGTGACTATGAAATTCATTTGGTATCATCTTCAGCCACAAAACGGCTCTGCACTCTTCCTACTTCCTATAATGGAAGTTGCAGTTAGTAGAAGAGTTTCCCCATTTACGACCCTACAAAAATTGCCTCTTGTTCTGGAGAACCTGGATCTTCAGTCCTTTGATTTCAGTCAGGACTGTTCTTCATTATTCCTGTGCAGGCGCTATAGGGAAAATGAACATTTGTTAATTTTCTTTACTGATTATGGTTTATGCCTGAGGGTACCAATTGTGAGACATTTTGTGATCAGCTTATCATCAGAGGAGTCTTCTAAGAAAAAGGGTCTTGAGTTCTTAACCATCCTGAAAGATAAGAGCTATTACGAACTATGCTTTATTCTGGTATGACAGCTTATTATAGCTCATTCCCATTTAAGGAGATGGGACCGGGTTCTAATACCAGGCACAACCACTATAAAACATATGGTGCTGTGCCTGATAAACAATATATGGGATTTGGCAGTGAGTGGAGTGTCTAGTCCCCTTCAACCAGCTGATTGGTAGAAGTATCGGGGAACCCAATGGACCTGACATTGATCATCTATCCAAAGGATAGACCCTTAACGTTATGGTCCTAGACAACACCTTTAAATTCTCTCTAAATTGTCCATGGAAAGAAGCATAATTGGGCTGGCCCACCAATGTACCAGTGGATCCTTTGGTGGACCCAAGCTCTTACACCATAGTGGGCCTCAAAGGTTCAAAAGAAAGAAAAGCATTTGGAGTTGCTCTTGGTGCTAAATCGCTTGTCACTGGGGTCTTTTTATTTGTTTCCAAACTTATTAGACTTTATTGATGATTTAAGAGTTGTGCCTCAAGAATGGTGGGCCCAAGGAACCCCAGTCTGACATTGAAGAGAGGAGATGGGCTGTGGTTATTTGGTTGATAGCACCGGGGACAGCAGTCACATGGAAAATTATGCCATTGCCTTCTGTTTATCTACATGAGAGGAGCAAATGAGTCAGAAAGTTGGAGTGGCTCCTTAGATACCAACGAGCAAAAGGGTAACATTGTTTTGAACTTTTGACTTTTAGGCTCTCACTATCCACACCAACCACCACACCAACCACACTCAGCTGAAAGTGAGACTACAATCATTTTATGGACAATCATCTTGGCTATCTCATATATAAACTGGACTTGCAACTATTTTGTATATGATTAATTATGCATATTCTTGTCATGTAACTGCATTGTTACTGTTTTACTCCTAAAATTTTAAATTTTAATTTTGTAAATCCACTTTTAGCTTTCAACATTGCCTTAATCCATCTGGGCATGCTCTCGATTAGATTCAAGCATGTTTTAACCGAAATCTGTTTCCAGGTCTCTTCTACATGTTCCCAATGTTGGTGAATACTAGTCAACTCACTTGGGTACAAATACAGCTTTTCTTCAGCTCTACCCACAAGTGTTCGATTAGGTTGAGTATGAGGATTAAACCATTTGTTTGCCAATCTCGACGTATGCTTCGGGTTGTTGTCTTGCTGGAACACTATGTTTTCCTTTTCATACCCATAGTAGTCGAGTGTATAAAGTAACTCGTCTTGTAGGATACTCAAATATAGCTCAGCATTGAGACCACCATTGATCTTGGTCAAGTATCCAACACCTTTGGCTGTGTAACAACCCCATATCATCAAGCTTCCTCCACTGACAGTTCCTTCAATTTCTCGATCCATTAGCCCCCTTTTTCCTTTGTTTTTTACAGACTTATTTGCACCCATCAGAGCCCAGTCTATTGACGTTCATCTAATCACTCCAAATCACCCGTTTCCAGTCTTCTACTATCCACTGTTTGTACTTTGTTGAAAATTCGAGCCGACACTTCTTATGATGATATTGAAGTTGAGGTTTCCTGGTCTTTTTTCAGACCACCATTCCAGACTTGTGTAATGCCCATCGCACAGTGCTAGCATGGACATCTGTGATCTAACTATTACGAAGCATACGAGCCACCTCCACTGCCGTGTTTGTTGCACCAGAACCGATAGATCTTGTGATGAGCTGACTTGTTGACTCCGATATTTTTGCCTGGACATCCAGCTCTTGGCTTTGGAATGGATGGATGGGCTTCATGTCATATTCTTCTAACTCTCATGGGACTCACATGGTGCAGTTTGGCAATTTTCATGGCCGAGATACCGCTATCGATGAGCTGGATGATGCTGTCTCTTTTTCCATGGGAAATCTTCTTCATGGCTGCTCATGCAGTTACATGAGAAGAATCTGCATAACTAATCATATGCTAAATAGCTGCAAGTCCAATTCATGTATCAGATAGTCAAGATGATTGTCTATAAAATTATGGTAGTCTCATGTTCGAAGCTGTGGTGGATGGTGAGATATGGAGCCTGAAATTCAAAAGTTCAAAACATTGTTACCCTTTTGCTCATCAGTGTATCTCAGAAAAACAATTTCATTGTTTGAAGATAACAGTATTCTACAACCATTTAGATGGTATCTAAAGAGCCACCTACCTCATAGTGCAAATATTGGAGGCTATACATTACATGTACAGTGAGCAACACACCTGCTTCATATCTGTATCTGCCCTACCTTAGTTAACGACCTTGTCAACTTCCTATTTCTTGTTGGTTAAGGGTATGTGAGTGTACAATAGTAATTAAATTGCGTACAATATGATTCATATCTACAGGAATTTTAATTGATCAGAATATAGCAGTTTGGTTCACTAATTTTCCAGTAGGAAAATGAAAACCTGCAAAAAAAAAAACTTTATAAGTCATTGGGATCCATAAGGATCGGATAATTAATGGAGTCTGTGGATACATATCATATCCAGTTATATAGAAGCCATGACACCAGTTCAACAGAGTCTCAAAGACTAGGACAAAAAAAGCTATAGCTATATATTCAAGGGCGTAGCAAAAAGCCATTGGGCCCTGGTGTAAGAGTTCAGCTTGGGCCCCCTTTCCTCAGCTTTGTGGCCAAGGGTAGGGAAACACATAGCCTTTGTGCTACCTGAGATGAAAATTAAAAAGACCCCCCGATCACCCCCCCCATGCCAAATTCTTGACCTAACTCCTTCCCTCTAGCCAAAGGTGTAACTTGACCAGCACTTTCTATATTACCAGTGTCCTCTTATGTGGAACAAGGGTCTTTGGGCCCCCTCAGGCTCCTGGGCCCGGTAGCGACTGCTACCTCTGCATCCCCTATAGCTACACCCATGTATATATTGTTTGAGCGTTTTTGTACAAATGTTTTATATAGACCAGGAGTTCACAATGAAAACATTTTCTGGTCTGAGGGCCACATGTTCAGAGTAAACCAAGCCCAAGGGCTGCAGTAAAACTTAAATGGCTATTATCCTTTGAGATATATAGCCTATCAAAATAATATACTACGAATGCCTGATAGGTGCCAGTTCCACTTCCATGTGAGCAGGACTGGTAGTCTCCACTTGCAGGGGCCTCACTACACTGCTCTGCAATAGATGATAGTAATGTGATCCTGCCTATAATACGACATCATGGCTGAGCAGCCTGACAGGAATAGCCTCACTGATATCTAGTATATACAAGTGATAGAGCGTTATTAGTGAGGCCTCCCTCCCTCATCTACCCTAAGCTGTTCTGCAAGTGGAGGCAACCAGTCTTGCGCACATTGTAGAATAACCTTTTGGCGACCATTTTTAATAATTCCCAGAGAACCCTTTGAAAGTCTCCCTATATCACATTTCCCTAACAGCATGTATTTTGACAGGACTTTGTTTCCGTCCTGCATAACAGAAACCAGGCGGATCCATTATGCATGACCATAGACTTCTATCATGACGGATCAAAATGGAATGCATCCATTTTCCACTCCATCCAAGAAATTCCGTTATATTCCGTTATAAAGGAACCTATAGCGGAATGCCATAACTCTAGGGTGAACCCACCCTTGCTTTTGCTTTGCCAAACATGCAACCGCCATTTTAGTAAAAACTGATTCATTGCCACGCAGCGAAGGGAAATTCGGATTTGTTGTGAATAGAGGTTTACTAAACTTTGGACCAAATTCCGCTTTGAATGCTTCACACAACACTATTAAAATGTTATAGAGGAGAGCTGGTGAAGAGATGACATTAGGATGGTGACAATTGGGGGGGCAGAGGTGTAGAGAGTATAGATTGTGTTTTGTGCCCTGAAAGCTCAGACAATCCAACTCTCTCTATATTGCTGTAATTGACAAACCATTGCTGTGAAGATATAAGATATGAGAGCTCCTCAGAAACTATGTAGCAAAGCTAAATTCTGTGCATGTCATACATATATGTAATAACTAATTTGTTTTCTCTCGCAGCGTCCCCTGTGGAAGCACAGTCAAATTCAATACTTTCTCTTTTCCAAAGTATTATCAATGCAATTATTGCTGCTATTACAAACTTAGTGAACCAGATAAATAATGCATTGAATCCAACTACCTCCCCACCTACTTCAACAGTTTCGACTACAACCACTACCACACCAACTGTATCCAGCACTACATCCACCACCGTGACAACCACAATACCTACTTCCACAAGTACAACTGTGACTACTTCTAAGGCATCCACTACTAGCACAAGCAGAACATCCACTTCAATCTCTACCGCATCCAATGCCGCACTTACATCACTGAACACTACAACAACCTTTGATACTGGGACCCCCAGTCAGCTAATATCTACACCTGTATCAAGTCAGCAATCAACCATTGGGGCAACCAGTTCAGGATTCACATCAGGCACACAAACAAGAGGTTTCCTGTCCTCAAGTAACACACTAACAACTGTTAATGACCAAACTGCAACTATTAGCGCAGCAGGTTCTACTGCCGAAAGTAGAATCCAGACATCATCAAGTATCTTCACTTCAAGCGCAGAAACTCTGTCAGTTGTAACTAGTACCCTTTCAACCAACCAACAAACATTTTCTGTTGAATCTTCAAGCGGCCAAACATCATTCAGTACTCTCATTTATACCACTGGATCTAGTAACCAGCCTTCTACTAGTACTATTTTAACTTCTTCGAATTTAGAAACATCAGTAGGACCAACTGTAACTGACAGTCCATCAACACTGAGTACTGAAACCAGTAGTCAACATTCAACATTCAACCCATCAACAATCTCTAGTGCTTCAGTAAGTGATCAAACATCTTCCGTTAGTACAGCTTTTACGAGTGGATCTAGTAATCAGCCAACTTCTAGTGAAAATGTCAGCCCTGAAATACAGAGTACTGAAACCAGTAGTCAGTCACCAAAAAGCAACCCATCAACATTCTCTAGTGTTTCTGTCACCAGCCAAACACCATTTAGTAATACAGATACAGTTACAAGTGGATCAAGTAAACCACAATCTTCAAGTAATAGCTTCCCTTCTTCAAGTGTTGGAACATCAATGCAATCAACTGTAACTGCCAGCACAGCAATACTGAATACTGAAACCAGTAGTCAGCCACTAACAATCAACCCTTCAACTATGTCTAGTGCTTTGATAAGCGATCAAACATCATTCAGTAGTATAGCTGTTACAAGTGGATCCAGTAATCAGCCATCTTCCAGCAATATCATGTCTTCTCCAAGTGTCCAAACACCAATACAATCAACTGTAACTGGCAGTCCAGCAACACTGAATACTGAAACCAGTAGTCAAGTACCAACAATCAACCCATCAACATTCTCTAGTGTTTCTATAAACAGCCAAACAGCATTCAGTAATACACCTTTTTCAACTGGATCTAGTAACCCACCATCTTCTAGCAATGGCTTTTCTTCTCCAAGTGTCGAAACACCAATACAATCAACTGTAACTGGCAGTCGAGCAACACTGAGTACTGAAACCAGTAGTCAAGCACCAACAATCAACCCATCAACATTCTCTAGTATTCCTCTAAGCAACCAAACACCATTTAGTAATACAGCTGTTACAAGTGGATCTAGTAAGCAGCCATCTTCTAGTGCCCTCGTCAGTTCTTCGAGTGTCGAAACGCCAATACAATCTACTGTTAGTGTCAGTCCTGCAATACAGAGTACTGAAAACAGTAGTCAAACACCAACAGTCAACCCATCAACATTCTCTAGTGTTTCTATAAGCAACCAAACACCTATAAGTAATACAGCTTTTACAAGTGGATCAAGTAACCCACCATCTTCTAGTAATGCCTTCCCTTCTTCAAGTGTTAGAACATCAATGCAGTCAACTGTAACTGCCAGCCCAGCAATATTAAATACTGAAACTAGTAGTCAGCCACCAACAATCAACCCTTCAACTATGTCTAGTGCTTTGATAAGCGATCAAACATCATTCAGTAGTACTGCTGTTACAAGTGGATCTAGTAATCAGCCATCTTCTATCAATATCTTGTCTTCTCCAAGTGTCGAAACACCAATACAATCAACTGTAACTGGCAGTCCAGCAACACTGAGTACTGAAACCAGTAGTCAAGCACCAACATTAAACCCATCAACATTCTCTAGTAATCCTCTAAGCAAACAAACACCATTTAGTACTACAGCTGTTACAAGTGGATCTAGCAAACAGCCATCTTCTAGTGCCCTCGTCAGTTCTTCAAGTGTAGAAACGCCAATACAATCTACTGTTAGTGGCAGTCCTACAATAAAGAGTACTGAAACCAGAAGTCAAACACCAACAGTCAACCCATCAACATTCTCTAGTGTTCCTATAAGCAACCAAACACCGTTTAGTAGTACAGCTGTTCCCAGTGGATCAAGTAACCCACCATCTTCAAGTAATGGCTTTACTTCTTCAAGTGTTGGAACATCAATGCAATCAACTGTAACTGCCATAACAGCAACACTGAATACTGAAACCAGTAGTCAGCCACTAACAATCAACCCTTCAACTATGTCTAGTGCTTTGATAAGCGATCAAACATCATTCAGTAGTACTGCTGTTACAAGCGGACCTAGTAATCAGCCATCTTCCAGCAATATCATGTCTTCTCCAAGTGTCCAAACACCAATACAATCAACTGTAACTGGCAGTCCAGCAACACTGAGTACTGAAACCAGTAGTCAAGTACCAACAATCAACCCATCAACATTCTCTAGTGTTTCTATAAACAGCCAAACAGCATTCAGTAATACACCTTTTACAACTGGATCTAGTAACCCACCATCTTCTAGCAATGGCTTTTCTTCTCCAAGTGTCGAAACACCAATACAATCAACTGTAACTGGCAGTCCAGCAACACTGAGTACTGAAACCAGTAGTCAAGCACCAACAATCAACCCATCAACATTCTCTAGTGATCCTCTAAGCAACCAAACACCATTTAGTAATACATCTGTTACAAGTGGATCTAGTAAGCAGCCATCTTCTAGTGCCCTCGTCAGTTCTTCGAGTGTCGAAATGCCAATACAATCTACTGTTAGTGGCAGTCCTGCAATACAGAGTACTGAAACCAGTAGTCAAACACCAACAGTCAACCCATCAACATTCTCTAGTGTTTCTATAAGCAACCAAACACCTATAAGTAATACAGCTTTTACAAGTGGATCAAGTAACCCACCATCTTCTAGTAATGCCTTCCCTTCTTCAAGTGTTAGAACATCAATGCAGTCAACTGTAACTGCCAGCCCAGCAATATTAAATACTGAAACTAGTAGGCAGCCACCAACAATCAACCCTTCAACTATGTCTAGTGCTTTGATAAGCGATCAAACATCATTCAGTAGTACTGCTGTTACAAGTGGATCTAGTAATCAGACATCTTCTAGCAATATCTTGTCTTCTCCAAGTGTCGAAACACCAATACAATCAACTGTAACTGGCAGTCTAGCAACACTGAGTACTAAAACCAGTAGTCAAGCACCAACAATGAACCCATCAACATTCTCTAGTGTTCCTCTAAGCAAACAAACACCATTTAGTACTACAGCTGTTACAAGTGAATCTAGTAAACAGCCATCTTCTAGTGCCCTCGTCAGTTCTTCAAGTGTAGAAACGCCAATAAAATCTACTGTTAGTGGCAGTCCTGCAATAAAGAGTACTGAAACCAGTAGTCAAACACTAACAGTCAACCCATCAACATTCTCTAGTGTTCCTATAAGCAACCAAACACCATTTAGTAATACAGCTGTTCCCAGTGGATCAAGTAACCCACCATCGTCAAGTAATGGCTTCACTTCTTCAAGTGTTGGAACATCAATGCAATCAACTGTAACTGCCATAACAGCAATACTGAATACTGAAACCAGTAGTCAGCCACTAACAATCAACCCTTCAACTATGTCTAGTGCTTTGATAAGCGATCAAACATCATTCAGTAGTACTGCTGTTACAAGCGGACCTAGTAATCAGCCATCTTCCAGCAATATCATGTCTTCTCCAAGTGTCCAAACACCAATACAATCAACTGTAACTGGCAGTCCAGCAACACTGAGTACTGAAACCAGTAGTCAAGTACCAACAATCAACCCATCAACATTCTCTAGTGTTTCTATAAACAGCCAAACAGCATTCAGTAATACACCTTTTTCAACTGGATCTAGTAACCCACCATCTTCTAGCAATGGCTTTTCTTCTCCAAGTGTCGAAACACCAATACAATCAACTGTAACTGGCAGTCCAGCAACACTGAGTACTGAAACCAGTAGTCAAGCACCAACAATCAACCCATCAACATTCTCTAGTGATCCTCTAAGCAACCAAACACCATTTAGTAATACAGCTGTTACAAGTGGATCTAGTAAGCAGCCATCTTCTAGTGCCCTTGTCAGTTCTTCGAGTGTCGAAATGCCAATACAATCTACTGTTAGTGGCAGTCCTGCAATACAGAGTACTGAAACTAGTAGCCAAACACCAACAGTCAACCCATCAACATTCTCTAGTGTTTCTATAAGCAACCAAACACCTATAAGTAATACAGCTTTTACAAGTGGATCAAGTAACCCACCATCTTCTAGTAATGCCTTCCCTTCTTCAAGTGTTAGAACATCAATGCAGTCAACTGTAACTGCCAGCCCAGCAATATTAAATACTGAAACCAGTAGTCAGCCACTAACAATCAACCCTTCAACTATGTCTAGTGCTTTGATAAGCGATCAAACATCATTCAGTAGTACTGCTGTTACAAGTGGATCTAGTAATCAGACATCTTCTAGCAATATCTTGTCTTCTCCAAGTGTCGAAACACCAATACAATCAACTGTAACTGGCAGTCCAGCAACACTGAGTACTGAAACCAGTAGTCAAGCACCAACAATGAACCCATCAACATTCTCTAGTGATCCTCTGAGCAAACAAACACCATTTAGTACTACAGCTGTTACAAGTGGATCTAGTAAACAGCCATCTTCTATTGCCCTCATCAGTTCTTCAAGTGTAGAAACGCCAATACAATCTACTGTTAGTGGCAGTCCTGCAATAAAGAGTACTGAAACCAGAAGTCAAACGCTAACAGTCAACCCATCAACATTCTCTAGTGTTCCTATAAGCAACCAAACACCATTTAGTAATACAGCTGTTCCCAGTGGATCAAGTAACCCACCATCTTCAAGTAATGGCTTCACTTCTTCAAGTGTTGGAACATCAATGCAATCAACTGTAACTGCCAGCCCAGCAATACTGAATACTGAAACCAGTAGTCAGCCACTAACAATAAACCCTTCAACTATGTCTAGTGCTTTGATAAGCGATCAAACATCATTCAGTAGTACTGCTGTTACAAGCGGACCTAGTAATCAGCCATCTTCCAGCAATATCATGTCTTCTCCAAGTGTCCAAACACCAATACAATCAACTGTAACTGGCAGTCCAGCAACACTGAGTACTGAAACCAGTAGTCAAGTACCAACAATCAACCCATCAACATTCTCTAGTGTTTCTATAAACAGCCAAACAGCATTCAGTAATACACCTTTTTCAACTGGATCTAGTAACCCACCATCTTCTAGCAATGGCTTTTCTTCTCCAAGTGTCGAAACACCAATACAATCAACTGTAACTGGCAGTCCAGCAACACTGAGTACTGAAACCAGTAGTCAAGCACCAACAATAAACCCATCAACATTCTCTAGTGATCCTCTAAGCAACCAAACACCATTTAGTAATACAGCTGTTACAAGTGGATCTAGTAAGCAGCCATCTTCTAGTCGCCCTCGTCAGTTCTTCGAGT
>ONZH01002243.1:0-83645 GCA_900303285.1 Rhinella marina
ATCTAGGGGTCATTGGTCTCAAACTGGTGAAGAAATCCAACTCCCTTTTTCCCCTGGTAAGGTCACCTACAGGTAGGGTTAGACGTGGAAAACATCAGTATTTAGGGGGGACTGTTGAGGTATATGGACCTGATGTAATGTATTCTATTGTCTGAAAATCCTGAGTTTCCCACGTCTTCAAGTTAATGTGAATATAGTGTCCTGATCAATGTGACAAGACAAGAATCAGTGTGTAGAATAGTATATTTTTGTACTTTTATACTTTTATACTTTTATATACCTTTATACTTTGTAACCTTTTGTAAGGCTTGCATATAATATATATATATATATATATATAGCATGTCATGGAACGAAAATGTCTTAAGGCTAGCTGCACACTAGCGGCTGCGATCTAGCATGCTGTTCTCTGCATATTTGCTGGAATGCAGCTGGATCTCCGCCAGTCCCCATTTTAGTGAATGGGTCCAGACAGAGCTTTACAAACCTCCGGCAATGCTAGAGAGTGCACCCTGCTGGATCACCACCGCTAGTATGCAACTAGCCTAACTTAGCCAATAGCTGGCCACGACGGGGATGAGCCTTCCTACCATAGCGGGTGATTCAATTATTCTCTGTTCGTTCCATTCTTGCTTTTGGCAAGCTCTTCTATACCATATGCTCTAATACAATGTTTCCCAACCAAGGTTGACTCCAAGGGTTCCATGAGCTCAAGGGTTCCCCACAATACTTGTCACTTTTACACAAAGCTTTGAGGCAGGGATAGAATAAATGTATCATGCTATTTATACCACACGGTATAAAACAAACACCCAAAAAATGATATGTACCCCAAATGGAAGCGATTCTTCCCAATGGGGTGGTTAGGTGTAATTACACCTACTCACCACTACCCCCGTTATGGCCATCATGTAAACAGTGAAGAGGAGGCAGCGCTGATACGGCGCATGCCTCCTCTTCAAACAGCTGATTGGCTGGGGTGCCGGGTGTCGGACCCCCGCCGAACTGATATTGATGACCTATCATGACCCCCCCATCGCAAAGAGTGACAATATGTGCGAAGTTCCTCAACAGGATTTTTCATACTAGGCCTCGCCTCTAACTCCTCTCAAAGGATAATTACTGACTGTTTTACAACTGTAGCAGCTGGGGATCGGTTAGGTGAGAGTAAGTTCCTTTATTTTTTTTACAGCATGTGGAGCCCCATAGACTATTTTTTTCTTGCACTTCAATATTCATTTAAATATCAGCACATAAATCATGGGATTATAAATATTTTAAAGTCCAAATTGCACCAAATAATGAATTTCTGGTCTAGTCTAATATACAGGTAGAAACCACACAGGCAGTTTAGTAAGGAGCATTTTAGTAAATGTATTAATGCACATTTTGCAAAGAAAAAAGGGGGTCAGTCATCACATCACAGTGTGCAGGTACACGCTGCCATGGCTAAATACACAAAGGAAAAAAATACAATTCAACAGCAGTCTGCAAACCAAGTAAAGTACAAAAATGCCATAATAATAGAAATATTCTGGTGCTAATGCTACACTTATTTAGTAAATTTGAGATTCTTAGCAAATATATTTTGTACAAAATTATTTGGGCCTGTCTACCAAACGTCAAAGCGATCTCTGTAAGACGGGAACCTAACACTAATTCCTTCCTGTTATGTGCCAGGACGGTGTCACGCTCTGGTGTGAGGGGATATTCCACACCAAGCGTAGGAGGAAGAGGGGGGAAAGGAAATGGGATTAGGCCTGGAACTAGTGAAGGCAGATGGTCACCTCCTATTGAAACCCTGACTCCAGTCCTGGCTTACTAACAGTATGAACAGGCCTAGAAGGTAGGCGAGTTCATATGCTGGGAACCTGGGACCCTAACTGTCCCTGATGGACATTGAAGCCAGTGACTGGAATGAGACAAGCTATCACTAGCCTTGCTGGCTGGATGTAGCTTCGTCTTGCCAGCTTCCGAAGTACTAAAAAGTACTAGCGTGCGGAATCTAATAAGCCCCCGGGTTTTCACCAGAGCCCGCTGCAAGGCAGGTTGGATTTGTGTGGCCGGAGACTTGGAGGTCGCGTTGCCTTATGGAAGCAGTGGTATTAGCCGAGGAACGGATCACCAGCAGGCTAGCAGAGACAAGGAGCGAACTGAAGACTGGATAAACAGGAGCCAACAGGAGACGACTGAAGAGCTGGAGTACACTGGGAAAAAGACCTGATACTCTGGCGTTGGTCAGGTGCACAGAGCTTCCTTAAATAGGCCTCTGGATGAGGATCAGGTGCTGGACTGATGAGGTTTGACAGAAGGTATAGGATCTTCAGTACCGGCTGCCAGCCCCTAGATGGGGCAAGAGCACCAGCTACTGCAGAGTCTGCCGAAAGCGGCTGCTGGAATCACCGCAGCGTACGCTTGTATAGAGGATTCGCCAGCGACTGCCAAGGGGGGCGGCCTCGCCAACGGGGTGAGTGTAGCGGCGTTCTGTGCCCAGATGTGACAGTACCCCCCCTTTTAAGGGAGGACTCGGGACACCCCATTTTGAGAGCCTATGGAAACTTTCTGCAGAACCTCTTCATAAGCTGAGAGGCATGAAGGTCATCCTTCCTCACCCAGGAGCGCTCTTTGGGACAATAACCCTTCCAGTTAACAAGGAAGTAGGGAACCCCCTTCGATGTTTTAAAATCCAAGATTTCATCAACTTCATATTCTTCCTGCTGTTCCACCGTGACAGGTTTGGGAGGTGCTTTGTAGGCCGAGAACCTATTGAGGACCACAGGTTTCAGGAGTGATGCATGGAAGACATTGGAAATGCGCAGAGAAGAAGGTAGAGACAGCCGATAGGCTACCGGATTGATGACTTGGTTGATGGTGTAAGGACCGATGAATCGAGGGGCAAATTTCATCCTGGGGACCCAAAGACGGATGAAGCGAGTAGAAAGCCAGACCTTGTCTCCTGGAGCCCATCGAGGAACTGCACGTATCTGCTTGTCTGCTTGAACCTTGTACCGAGCTGAAGCTTTTATTAAATTAATCCTTACTTCGGACCAGATGGCAGAAAACTTCTGGACCTCAGAATTAGCTACAGGGACATCGGAGGATGGCAAAGTCGGAAGAAGGTAGCAGTTCCACCCAGTTGTCCTGAGTAGGGGAAATATACAGTCTGAGAAACTTTTCCAGATCCTGGTTCACCCTCTCGGTTTGCCCATTAGACTGTGGGTGGTGGGTGGTGGAAAAGTTCAGCTTGACATTGATAAGTTTACACAGAGCTCGCCAAAATCGTGACGTAAATTGAGTTCCTTTATCGGACACGATTTCGAGAGGACAACCATGCAGACGGAAGATGTCTCGGATAAAGATAGAAGCGAGAACTGCTGCCGAGGGTAGAACTGTCAACGGTGTAAAATGAGCCATCTTTGAAAATCGATCGACCATGACCCAGATGGTATCGTACCCCTTAGAAGGTGGCAGGTCAGAGTTGAAGTCCAGGGAGATATGAGTCCATGGACTCTCTGGAATGGGAAGAGGGTGTAGAAGACCAATGGGACGTCCAGGAACCCCTTTGAGCTGGGCACACAAGTGGCAGGCCGCCACGAATTCTCGTACATCTTGGGGAAATGAACGCCACCAATAGTTTCTTGACAGTAGATCGTGGGTCTTCTTGAACCCAGTATGTCCTGAGAATAGGGAGCCATGGGTCCATGCCAATAGTTTAGGGCGAGACTCCAACGGAACAAAAGGGGTGGTTTCAGGATTGGTGGCTGATAGTAGTACTCGCTTGGGGTCTATTATGTGTTCAGAACCCACACCTGGTTCCTTGTCCACGGCGTCAAATGATCTGGAGAGAGCGTCTACTTTAACATTCTTGGTGCCAGGAGTGATTAATAAATCGAACCAGGAGAAGAACAAGCACCAAGCTTGAAGTGGGTTCAGCCGACAGGCAGAATGAAGGTAGAGGAGATTCTTGTGGTCAGTGTATACCGTAATGGGATGCAGGGCTCCTTCCAAAAGGTGTCTCCACTCCTCCAATGCCAAGTTAATGGCGAGAAGCTCCTTGTCTCCGATTCCATAATTCTTTTCAGAAGCTGAAAACGTCTTGGAGAAGAATCCACAAGGGTGAATTTTCCCATTCAGTAATCGTTGAGAGACAACCGCCCCAACAGCGAATGAGGAAGCATCCACCTCCAGGAAGAAGGGCAAGGAGGTATTTGGTTGGCTGAGGATTGGGGCAGACAGGAACCTGTCCTTGAGTAGTTGAAAGGCTTGGTTGGCCTCTGGGGACCACTGACAAGGATCGACTGTTTTGTGTGTTAGAGCTGTGATGGGAGCAATAATGAAGGAGAAATCTTTGATGAATCGCCGATAGTAGTTGGCGAAGCCCACAAATCTCTGAACAGTCTTCAGTCCCGTGGGCTATGGCCAGTTCAACACAGCTTGAACTTTATCTGGATCTATCTTTAGGCCGGTACCAGACAAGATGTATCCCAAGAAAGGAACAGATGACTGCTCGAACAGGCACTTCTATAGTTTGCAGTAGAGTTGGTGGACCCTCAGGCGTTCTAAGACTTGACAAACATGGCCTCGATGATCTGAGAGGGAGCGAGAAAAGATCAGGATATCATCCAGGTATATGACCATGAAGGAGTACAGCATGTCCCTGAAGATCCCGTTGATAAAGTTCTGGAACACTGCAGGAGCATTGCAGAGGCCAAAGGGCATGACCAGGTACTCGTAGTGGCCATCCCGAGTATAATGCCGTCTTCCATTCATCCCCGGGCTTAATAAGGATCAGATTATATGCACCACGCATATCCAACTTAGTAAATACGGTAGCACCTCAAATACCGAATAACTCAGTGGCAACGGGTACTTGTTCTTGATGGTGATGTCATTCAGAGCCCAATAATCTATGCAAGGACGGAGACCCCCGTCCTTCTCCACAAAGAAGAATCCAGCACCTGCTGGGGAGGAAGAAGGTCTGATGAAGCCCCCGAGCGAGATTGTCCTTGATATATTTGGACATAGCCTGCGTTTCAGGTAGAGACAGAGGGTAAGTATGGCCCCGAGTTTTGTTGGGCAATAAATCAATAGCATAGTTCCAGGGACGATGAGGTAATAGTTTCTCCGCTTGTGACTTGCTGAAGACATCAGAATATGCGGAATACTACCGGGGAACAACTCCTTCAGTACTGGAACAGCAGAGAGTGATGGTTCTGGGAGGAGACACTTTCTGTAAGCAGGACGTCTGACAGTCACGACCCCACAACATTAATTCTCCAGATTTCCAATTGAGGTTGGGGGAGTGCTTCTGTAGCCATGGAAATGAAGTTCCCAGCTGCTCCGGAATCCAGGAAAGCAGGTATAGACAATATCCCTTTGGGAGTAAGAAGGGACACGGTGATGGAAAACAGAGGAATTTCTTTCTTCTTTGCAGGAGAGAGACACATGGGACCTAGGACAACCTCTCCTGATTTGCCTAGGTTCTAGCGTTTCCCGGCCTTTTGGGACCCAGTCCCCACTTGATGACCGGGTCCAGCGCAATAGAGACATAAACGATTCTTCATACGGTTTTCTCTTTCCTCCCGAGAAATCCTAGCACGCCCGAGTTGCATGGGTTCCTCCTTAGGGATGGCCAGAACCTGAAACTTGGGAGAGAGCCTGGTATTAAACCGTTTGGACCCTCTTCCCTCCGCTGCACGTTCTCAAAACCTAATATCCACCTTATTACATAGGGATATTAGGTCATCCAATGTCGGGGGCAATTCCCGAGTGCAAAGTTCATCTTTAATGGGATCGGACAGCCCATCCCAGAATATGGCCACGAGAGCCTCCTTGTTCCACTTTAGTTCTGATGCCAAGGTTCGGAACAGGACTACGTACTGAGCCATGGTTAGGGATTCCTGGAGAAGGCATAGTCGGGATGAGGCTACAGATGATGACCGGGTTTGTCAAAGATTTTCCGGAAGGTCTCCAGGAACGCCGGACAGTTGTAAAGAATTGGAGCATTCTGTTCCCAGAGTGGCGAGGCCCAGGCCAAGCAGGTAAGCAGGAAGATGATGAAGGCTACCTTTGCTTTTTCGGAAGAAAAGTTCCCAGGAAGAAGCTCAAAATGGATTGAGCACTGATTCAGGAACCCACAGCAATTCTTAGGGTCTCCATCGTATTTGGAGGGAAGCGGAACCCAGAGGAGATGCGGCGTAGCAATCATGGACGAAGGAGGTGCCATGGTAGTGACCACCGGCGGTGGCTGCAACAGGTCTAAACGTGTGGAGAAAGATTGTAGACACTGGAGAAGCTGCTGTTGGTTCGCCTCCTGCTTGTTGACACGCTCCACTACTTGCCATAGCAGGTCAGCGGTAGAAGGCGCACTGGCAGCTTCCATGGTTAGTGGGACAGAGTATGCTGTCACTAGCCTTGCTGGCTGGATGTAGCTTCGTCTTGCCAGCTTCCGAAGTACTAAAAAGAACTAGCATGCGGAATTTAACAAGCCCCCGGGTTTTCACCAGAGCCCGCTGCAAGGCAAGTTGGATTTGTGTGGCTGGAGACTTGAAGGTCGCGTTGCCTTATGGAAGCAGTGGTATCAGCCAAGGACCAGATCACCAGCAGGCTAGCAGAGACGAGGAGCGAACTGAAGACTGGATAAACAGGAGCCAACAGGAGACGACTGAAGAGCTGGAGTACACTGGGAAAAAAAAACTGATACTCTGGCGTTGGTCAGGTGCACAGAGCTGCCTTAAAGGGATTCTGTCACCACCATTTTGCATATTAAGTTATTTATACCACTGGATTTCTCTTATCATAAGGATCCCCAAATGGTTATTGTTATAGGGCCCAGATGAAGATTTGTGGTGTAAAAATCCTTTTTTATCTACTGTCAATCACTTACATTAAGGGGCCCAAGGGGAGTTGACCATGGTTGCTGGAGCCCGGGCTCGGCGATTCCGTTGGAGCCCCGGACCGCCCACCTAATTAATATTCACTTCACTGAGTGAAGCTCCGACGCCGCAATTGATGTACTGCGCCTGCGCAGCCCCGGACGGCACACCTAATTAATATTCACTTCACTGAGTCAGTGAAGCTCCGACGCGGCACTGCGCCTGCGCGGGATTACAGCCGCCGCCGGAGCTTCACTGACTCAGTGAAGTGAATATTAATTAGGTGTGCCGTCCGGGGCTGCGCAGGCGCAGTACATCAATTGCCGCGTCGGAGCTTCACTCAGTGAAGTGAATATTAATTAGGTGGGCGGTCCGGGGCTCCAACGGAATCGCCGAGCCCGGGCTCCAGCAACCATGGTCAACTCCCCTTGGGCCCCTTAATGTAAGTGATTGACAGTAGATAAAAAAGGATTTTTACACCACAAATCTTCATCTGGGCCCTATAACAATAACCATTTGGGGATCCTTATGATAAGAGAAATCCAGTGGTATAAATAACTTAATATGCAAAATGGTGGTGACAGAATCCCTTTAAATAGGCCTCTGGATGAGGATCAGGTGCTGGACTGATGAGGTTTGACAGAAGGTATAGGATCTTCAGTACCGGCTGCCAGCCCCTAGATGGGGCGAGAGCACCAGCTACTGCAGAGTCTGCCGAAAGCGGCTGCTGGAATCACCGCAGCGTACGCTTGTATAGAGGATTCGCCAGCGACTGCCAAGGCGTGCGGCCTCGCCGATGGGGTGAGTGTAGCAGCGCTCTGTGGCCAGATATGACACAAACTGTTCCTCCACCAACCTGGACGAACAGTAGTCTCCCCTCAGGCCCAAACACCAAAACACAGGGAAGATATACACAAATAAACGAAAGGGAAAGAAGACACTTAACTTTCCTGAAGATAAATGGCAGCAATGGGATCTCCACAGAGAAACACACACCAGCGGACCACAGACACCACAGAAAGTATAAACCGCACAGCATGGTGGGAGAAGCAACACTAAATAGACAAAGATAATTGATAAGATACCTACACCTGAAGGGGGAGGGTGTGGTAAATGCCAGCAACAACAAAACAACCAAAGGAGAACCTGTCAGATTAACCCACGGGTTGCCAATCTGACAGACCTCCTGATACCTGTCGCAGGAATGTCCTTGACAGTACCCCCCTTCTATGGGTGGCCTCCGGACACCCAGGACCAACATTATCCGGATGAGACCGGTGAAAAGCTTTCACCAAACGACTGGCATTCACGTCAGATGCCGGTACCCACATCTTTCATCATTTGGAATTCCAAACTGCCGTCCACCATGACAGGAGTGGAGATGGCTCCAATAGTTCAACATATCTCTTCAACAAAGATCTGTGAAACACATTATGAATTTTCAGGGCCTGAGGAAGTTCAAGACAAAATGCTACAGGATTAATGATGGCAGTGATCTTATATGGACCAATAAATCTTGGACCCAACTTCCAAGATGTAACTTTCAACTTAATGTTCCTTGTGGACAGCCACACAGAATCACCCACTCTTAGGTCCGGACCATTCATACGTTTCCTGTCAGCCACACGTTTGTACTTGTTACCCATATTTATCAAGTTATTTTGAATTCTCCGCCATATAGATGACAATGATGATGAAAAATGTTCTTCCTCAAGGATACCAGAAGTATCTGAACCAGAAAAGTGCTAAACTGCGGGTGAAACCCATATGCCCCAAAAAACGGTGACTTGCCAGTGGACTCCTGTCTACGATTGTTTATGGCAAACTCCGAGACAAAAACGAGGACCACTCCTCCTGATTCTCAGAGACAAAACATCTCAAGTAACACTGACAATTGTAAGGTTATGTATATTGCAAGTCACCAGTACATACTAAATGGTAAAATATTGGGTAACTCTGACATGGAAAAGGACTTAGGAATTTTAGTGAACAGCAAACTAAGCTGTAGAAACCAGTGTCAGACAGCTGCTGCCAAGGCCAATAAGATAATGGGTTGCATCAAAAGGGGCATAGATGCCCATGATGAGAACATAGTCCTGCCACTTTACAAATCACTAGTCAGACCACACATGGAGTACTGTGTACAGTTCTGGGCTCCTGTGAACAAGGCAGACATAGCAGAGCTGGAGAGGGTTCAGAGGAGAGCAACTAAAGTAATAACTGGAATGGGTGGACTACAGTACCCAGAAAGATATCAAAATTAGGTTTATTCACTTTAGAAAAAAGATGACTGAGGGGAGATCTAATAACTATGTATAAATATATCAGAGGTCAGTACAGAGATCTCTCCCATGATCTATTTATCCCCAGGACTGTGACTGTGACGAGGGGACATCCTCTGCGTCTGAAGGAAAGAAGGTTTGTACACAAACATAGAAGAGGATTCTTTATGGTAAGTAAAGAGACTATGGAACTCTCTGCCTGAGGAGGTGGTGATGGTAAGTTCACTAAAAGAGTTCAAGAGGGGCCTAGATGTATTTCTGGAGTTTAATAATATTATAGGTTATAGTTACTAGAGAGGGGTCGTTGATCCAGGGAGTAATTCTGATTGCCTGATTGGAGTCGGGAAGGAATTTTTTCCCTAAAGTGGGGAAAATTGGCTTCTACCTCACAGGGTTTTTTTGCCTTCTTCTGGATCAACTTGTAGGAAAACAGGCCGAACTGGATGGACAGATGTCTTTTTTGGCCTTATAAACTATGTTACTATGTTAAGTCTCCAGACTCTGATTAGTACGCTCCGTCTGTCCGTTCGACTGAGGATGAAAAGCCGAGGAGAAGGACAGTTGTACCCCCAGACGAGTACAGAACGCCCTCCAGACTCGGGAAATGAACTGAGTCCCACGATCCAAGACCATATCAGTGGGAATGCCATGGAGTTTCACAATATTGTCAACAAACACTTGTGCAAGTGTTTTAGCATTAGGTAGGCCAGGTAAAGCAATAAAGTGCGCCATCTTACTAAAACGATCAACTACCACCAGAATAACTGTCTTTCCAGATGAATTAGGCAGGTCAGTGATAAAGTCCATAGACAAGTGAGTCCATGGTCTGGACGGGATGGGCAATGGAAGTAGGGGTCCAGAATGTCGAGTATGTGTCACCTTAGCGTGTGCACAGACACTACAGGCCAACACATAGTCCTCAACACACTTACGCAGGCCTGGCCACCAGAATCTACGAGAGATGAGTTCGACGGTGGATTTACTCCCAGGGTGTCCCACAAGCACCGTACAGTTATGTTCCTCAAACACCTTATGACGCAATTCAGATGAAACAAACAATTTCACAGGGGGGCAAGACTCCGGTGCGTCTCCCTGGGCCTCTAACACCTTAGCCTCAAGATCAGGGTAAAGAGCGGATATCACCACTCCTTCTGACAAAATAGGACTCGGATCATCAAAATCACCACCTCCGGGAAAACTACGTGACAAGGCATCCGCCTTGACATTCTTAATCCCAGGACGATATGTGACAATGGAATTGAATCTGGTGAAGAACAAAGACCATCTGGCCTGCCTTGGGTTAAGTCGTTTAGCCGACTCCAGGTAAGCCAGATTTTTGTGATCAGTGAATACCATGATAGGATGAATCGCCCCTTCCAACCAAAGACGCCATTCCTCAAAAGCCAACTTAATGGCCAGTAGAGTTACTGGCTCTGCTGTTTTTTTTTTTTTTTGAGAAAAAGGCACATGGCACATTTACCTGTTGATGGACCCTGTGACAAAACTGCCCCTACCCCCACCTCAGATGCATCAACCTCCACAATGAAAGGTTGTGACACATCTGGCTGCACCAATATAGGGGCAGAAGAAAAGCACTCCTTTACAGCGGAAAAGGCTCGCAATGCTGCATCAGACCACACTGAGACATCTGTCCCTTTCCTACTCATGTCAGTTAAGGGTTTAACTATTGTCGAATAGTTCTTGATACATTTTTGGTAATAGTTAGTGAACCCCAAAAACCGCATAGGAGGCTTCAAATTTTCAGGTCGATCCCAGTCCAAAACAGCACGGACTTTCTCTGGATCCATACGAATACCTGAAGCAGGTATCCTAAGAATTGCACCATTTGTACAGCAAAAACACATTTCTCTAAGTTTGTGTACAATTTGTTGTCTTTTAAGATCTGCATCACCTGTCTAACGTGACCCTGATGTGTCACCATATCTGGAGAATAAATAAGTATGTCATCCAAATACACGACTACAAACCTTCCCACAAGATGATGAAAAATGTCATTAACAAAATGCTGGAAGAGAGCAGGAGCATTGGTCAACCCAAAAGGCATGACCAGGTTCTCAAAGTGGCCCTCAAGAGTGTTAAAAGCCATCTTCCATTCATCCCCTTCCTTGATCCTGACCAGATTATATGCCCCCCTTAAGTCCAACTTGGAGAACACCTTGGCATCAACAATCTGGTTAAACAAATCAGGAATCAAAGGAAGGGGGTACGGATCACGGACAGTAATCCGATTGAGTTCACGGAAATCCAGACATGGCCTAAAAGTTCCGTCCTTTTTCTTTACAAAGAAAAACCTTGCTGCCACTGGAGATTTGGAAGGTCTTATGTGTCCTTTAGCCAAACTCTCAGCAATATATTCTTTCATGGCCGTTCTCTCAGGTCCAGAAAGGTTATACAGCCTAGATTTGGGCAATTTTGCTCCGGGATAAGATTGATAGGACAATCGTATTCCCGATGTGGGGGTAAATCCTGGCAACCACCTTCAGAAAATACATCAGCGAAATCAGATATAAAAGAGGGTAATGTCTTAGTGGTTAAAGCAGAAAAAGATGTATTAAGACTTATTGTCAACGCAATAATCACCCCAATCCACAATCTGTCTAGTATGCCAATCGATGGTTGGATTGTGTTTGCTTAACCACGGTAAACCCAGCACCATAGGAGCAGGAAGACCTTCCAACACAAAATTAGTTCCTGATGAAATTCACCCACTCTTAGGCCCCATTTACACGACCGTATATTTGTGGGCCCGCATTACTGCGGACCCGCAAATATACGGGGGCCGCCCGGCGTGTGTTCCGCAGCGCTCGGAACACACGCTGTGTGGCCCCATTGAGAATGCCTATACTTGTCCGTGCAGTGCAGATTCCACATGAATGCTGGGTCCACTCTGCTTTTTATCATTTTTTGTGCCAAAATAGCCTCCATTAAATCCAGTGAATGCAGGTACCCACATGTATGCTTAGCCCACTCGCCCCATAGGCTGATTTTAACTAGTTTAAGTATAAAGCTGTAGCCTGCTCTCCCTGCACACACTAGAAGCCTTTTGGCGCCAGGTGAGGTATAGAGTGGGCTCAGCATGCATGTTGGTACTTGCATTCACTGGATTTAATGGAGACCATTGTGGCACAAAAAAATGATAAAAAGCAGAGTGGACCCAGCATTCATGTGGAACCTGCACTCCCTGGATTTTATGGTGGCCGTCCTGGCACATAACAGGTAGGAATTAGTGTTAGGTTCCCGTCTTACAGAGATCACCTTGACATTTGGCACATAGGCCCAAATAATTTTGTACAAAATATATTTGCCAAGAATCTCAATGTACTAAATAAGCGTAGCATTAGCGCAGGAATATTTCTATTATTATGGCATTTGTGTACTTTGGTTTGCAAAGTGCTGTTGCATTGTATTCTTTCCTTTATTAATGCACATTTATACATTAATTCCCCAGGTCAAAGAGGGAGAGAGGGACTTCGGTCAAAAAGAGGGACACTTGCATACCTCCCAACCTTCCCGGATCCTGCGGGATAGTCCTGGATTATAGTGGCTGTCCCACGGTCCCGGTACGGGGGAGGTATGTCCCGCTGTTCGATAGAAAGCAGAGACAGCTGCCTATAATGATGAATCAAGAGCTGTTGGTCGGCTCCAGAGGGCACTTTACTGGGTATATTACTATCAGGGGGCACTGTACTGGGCATATTACTGTCAGGGGGCACTTTACTGGACATATTACTATCAGGGGACAGATAACTGGACATAACTACTGTGAGGGGCACATATCTGGACATAACTACTGTGAGGGGGCGCATATCAGGGCATCGCTACTGTGAGGGGCACATATCTGGCCATAACTACTGTGAGGGGGAACATATCTGGGCATCGCTACTGTGCAGGGCACATATCTGGTCATAACTACTGTGAAGGGGTCACGATACTGTGTGGTGGCATAAAGGAGGAATAATTACTGTGGGGTAATTTAGGGGATAGGGTGGGATTAGGTTTTAGTTATTTTTTGGGTCGAGTTAGAGGCGTGGCCTAGCGCGGAAAAATTTTTCCCATGGTGCACTTCACAAAGTGTCCCTCTACATTCTTCTGAAAACTTGGGGGTTATGCACTTGGGAGGCATGTGTGCAACATATGACGGTGAGTGTATAAACATCTCAATGTATAGGAACCCTTCATTATGTCATGCTGCAAATCATGGAAAACACACCAAGATTGAAGCAGTTACCCATAGCAACCAATCAGGAGGCTGCTTTATGGACCAATTTATAAGCTACTTCAATACAGGGATGCGCATGCGCAGTAGGGCAGAGCGGTTACCCACAGCAACCAATTAGGAGACTGCTTTATCGACCATTCAATTTATAAACAGCAGCACCACGGCTGTAATACAGGTTTGCGCATGCGCAGTATTGCAAAGCGGCATCGCAGCCATAGTGAGTTTGGGCAAATTGACGGTGGCGCTTGCAGACATCGAACACAAAGTCACGTGGTTGCAACAGACCCCATCGGGAATTGGGCGGAAGTGGCCCGGCAGATGGGATGATTGCATCCGGGGAATGAGTCGGTGATGGTTGAGTAAGTATTCAGTGTATGTATTGTGCCTTGTATCTTGTCTTCTCCTGCATTGTACCGTATCTGGTGGAGCAGTGATGGAGGGGGCTGAGCCAGTTGTGTCCGGCACCTCCTGCTGCAGCATTAGCAGCTGCTGCTGCTCCACTGCAAGATTCAGTAATGTGTCATTGCTTATTACACAGGACCTATCTTCTATATTACACCTCCCTCTATACACATGCTCTCCTATATAGTGCTTGGGGGAGATTTATAGGCAAAAGAAAAACTGTATTTTTGTTGCCCATAGCAACCAGTCACAACAAAGCTGTCACCAGAGAGACTGTTCACATTTCCTCCCCAGCCTTTGTCAGGTGTATAAGTAGCAGGGTTGTCTGAAATAATTAAAAATCTGACTGCCCGACCGTTGGGATCATGAGGATGGGGGTCTGCAAGTGCTGTCGAACTGTCCATTAGAGTGCAGCGGTTGTGCGCATGTGTCCATTCACTACTATAGAATGGCTGCAAGCTCTGTGGATGGAACGCCAGATGTACAGGCACACTACCAGCCCATGGGGCATTTTGGCAGTGGTTGTGGACCCCCGTTCTCATGATCGTTGGTGGGTCCCAGCAGTCAGATCCCTAGCAATCAATCACTTATCCGGTGGATAGGGAATACGTGCTATTGTGATGTCTTGCCTTTTGTGAGGCAAGTTGTAGTTTTTATTTAAGTGGTTCATGGGCTTCTTAAATATGTGGTATACCAAACATGTAACCCACAAGGGTATGTTCACACGTCAGATTAAAATCTAATCTGTATTTCCACAACAGAAAGCCTAGGCTTTACCATCTGATTTCTGCTGTGTGTGCGCTGTAAGTGTGCAGCAGATTTGCTTGAGGATTAGCACCATTGTCATTTAGTAGGGTTAGGGCTCATTCACACGACTGTGTGCAGTCTGGGAAACACTCCCCGTGTGTTGGCTAAGTTTCCTGACCAACGCCAGCTAATCTGACCTGAAGTCACTGCATCATAGTGATTTTTGATGCAATGAGTTCTTATGTGACCACTGTAGTACTGTTCTCATATGATGATGTGAACACAGTACAATAGAGCTATGGTCAGATGAGCTGCCCTCGTTCCGGGAGATAAGGCTGACATATAGGCCGTGTTTCCCTGACTGCTTTTAAAAAATTTTTCTTGTTTTTTTTAATGGGTTCTGTGGACCCAGTGAGACCCATCAGCCTTCCATAAAAGGATTTTTTGAGACTTTTATACTTATGACCTGATATATATATCCTCTGGATAGGTCACCAGTATCTGATTAGTGGGGGGTCAATGTGATATGGGTGCTGATCGTGATACCAAGCACAGCTGCTATACAATGTACAGAGGATAGGTCATCAGTATTAAAATTTTGGAAGACCCTTTTAAGTAATCCAAGCTTGCCTACATAAGTTTCCAATATGCTTACCGTCTCTATGTTGCATGTATCGGCAGTTCTGGAACACGGTCACGTGATGCAGGGGTATTCCGGTTACCATAAATAGAACTTATGTTTTAGACTAATTCATTATCAATAATTACCTAATATAATGTAAATTTCACATATTTACCGTTACAGTAGTTATAAAAGTAGTTTTCTTCCTCTGCTACCTACTATGTTTCCTCATAAGTTACCATGGCACCGACCTGTAGTTCTGAACCTTTGTTAGGTCGAGCATGCTGAGTGCGTTACTATCAATTCTCTAGCTAAATGTCAGTGTAGAGTAGAGGGGGCGTGACCGGACAGCCAATCAGTAGTCATCAACACTCACAGCAGGAAAGCTAGGGATTGTAGTTTTGTGAGGGAAGATCAGGCGCCATGATACTGTCAGTGTGTTTCAGGCTCACACAGGGGCTAGACAAATGGATTGCAAGGTAAAATAAAGCTCTGGTTACATGTATGGATTCTGGTTGGGTCACAGCTTGCAGCCTTAATGCAGGTTTTCCAAAATTAAGTTACTTTACCAGAATACCTCTTTAAAAAATCCTACATCCACTGACACCATGTCCTTTAGTGTGATACCAGGCTTGCAGTCTGGTCTAGGGACAGGGATGTTACTTCCACCTTCCAGGACAGGGAACGTGCTGTGAACGAGGCCAGAACTATTTGTCTCCCTGTGACATGCGCAGATGAGATGGATTTAGGTTTTACACATGCTCCAGGGAGATGAAAGGGTCTGGCCTCTGCTACAGCACCCCCTGTCTTGGGCTATGGAAGTGACAAGAGCGGCCGATCCACACACCTTTGAGATGGCAAGTATACTGGAAACTTTCTTCTGCAGGTAAGCTAGGATTAATTAAAGTGGGGTGATGGGTCACACTCGTTCCCAGAACACCCCTTTAAAAGCCGTAAAGCATAAGGGAAAAACTGTATAAATTTAGTGTTGCTGTAATTGTTCTGACCCATACAATAAAGGTAGAAAAAAAACACACAAAAAAAAAAACTATGGTGGAATTAGCCAAATGGTTGGTCCTAGTTAGTGATTGACATCTATCTCAGGTCTTGAAGGCCAATTATGTTTATCTTCTATTATTTTATCTGGGGGGTGTCCCATCTCCGCCTTTCATGTGCCATAATTTGCACTTTTTTTTTTTTAAATGCCATAGAAGTGGCATAAAAGCAATGATAAATCTACCCAAAGTCTATCAACTGCATCCTTTGTAAAAATTCAAATGCCGCTTCTGTTTTCTTAGTAAATGCCTGCCAGAGGAGATGGAGTTACGGAAATGGCCGAGTGACCGGTGCTCCTCTGTTTCTGTAACTTTCATAGCAGTCAATGGCAGCTATGGCAACATGATAGCACAGTAAGCTAAGCCTTTTCCCGTTACAGCAGGGATGCTCAACCTGCGGCCCTCCAGCTGTTGTAAAACTACAACTCCCACCATGCCCTGCTATAGGCTGATAGCTGTAGGCTGTCCCAGCATGCTGGGAGTTGTAGTTTTACAACAGCTGGAGGGCCGCAGGTTGAGCATCCCTGCGTTACAGCGCTCAGCCATTTCCATAACTCTAGCTCCCCTGGTTAGTGCTTACTACGGTGGCTGAGATGGGACAACCCCTTGAAAGGTGGTGTAGTACATGTACTTTCATATAAAAGTCATACAACTAAGTAATGTATAGTGATGATGGGTAGAAATGACTGAACACACACATACTGAGAAATCATCTTCATTGTAAGTACTTGGTTTTAAACTTCTGATGTCATCACTGGTTCAGGAACCCTGCTTTCTCACATGGCAATCATATCAAGCTGCTAGGCACGGAAGTCGTTGTGGGCTGTAGCTGATTTTTATATCATATCTATATGTACGCAATAGAGCAGTAGGTGTGTGAAGGGCTGCTATAAATGATAGTTTAGTGCTTGTAAATCAGAACTTTTCCTAACTTTTCTTTCCCCCATAGTCTCTTTTGTGACAATGGTCCTCTCCCTGTCTGATCCACAAATCATGGACAAAGACACGAATGAGATGACAGAGAGCGTACTTCACATCAGCCTAGATATTATCTTCCTGCTAATAGGAGAGGTAAGGCAATGATGGCACTATTTATTATCCCCTTAAAGGGTTTGTCCCACAAAAATATTATACAGCACCTGGATCTAAATACCTTTATAACTACATGTAATTAAAAATGTAGCATAGCCAGTGAGTTATTCCATAAAATGTATCTGTACAGCGCCACCTGCTGTTTGTTTTTTTTCTTATTTCTTTGTACTGCTCACTGAGATGGCTGCACATGCTCAGTTTCATTCCTCAGCTGCCTCCTGAGCTGTGATAGAGAGAGCATGGACACGCCCCCTGAGCTGCAGCAGAAAAGACACTCCCCTTGAGCGGTCAGCCTGATAAAATAGCAGAGCAATGAATGGGGAGATCTCTGGACCCATGTGAGGAACAGGGCTAGTTCTAGCTTTGTTAGAAAGAGGGTGTTGTGAACTATATGATTCATGATTTTCATTTTTTACATTAGTCATGGGATTACCATACTAACAACCTATGATGAGAATGGATATCATGGGCGGCTGTCTGTTTTGCCACCATAACATGCATTTTTGTGAAGGTGATGTGAGTCCTATGCAGCTGTGAGATCAGCGGCAAGGAACGGGCTGTAATAAACAGCACTGTTCCTCCTCAGGATCAGACACACAGAACTGTACAGAGGGTTTAGGCAGATATGGAAAAATGCTGCAAAGTAAGAATGCTTTCAAAAATATAAGCATTAATAGTTAAAGGGGTTGTCCAAGTTATGGAAAAAAAATATAGCACTGTAAATCTGATGGGCAGCAATATATAACTAAGTTCAGCAAGTTTTAGGCAAAAAAAAAAATCTATACTTCCTCATTTCCCTGGTTCTCTTCTGGCCTTTGTTTACCTGCAGTAATAACAATCTCTGCCCCCCCCTTCCCCTTTCTCTGCAAAGGCAGTGAATATAAGTGCTGTGAGTACATGTCTGCCTGCTAGAATACTCAGCAGCATGTTGTATGTGTAGGACTACAAGTCCCAGCTGTACAATGACACTGCTGATACACACAGGAATTTCTCCCTACCTGTTCTTGTACAATACAATTCCTCTGTTAGCTCCTTGCCCAGCATTTGTCTCCTCTCACTGCTGCAGCTACTATTTGTTGTAAAGCCTTGAGCCCTCAGTGTGTTCTGGCTGAAGGGGTTAATGTTTTATCTGAAGGAATCCAGGGAGAGAGCAGATAGCAGCCTGGCAAAGAAAGGGGGCGTGGCCAGTGACGTCTCGTGTACAGACTGTTATCTGAACTCTGAGGCTTGTACATGAAACATCATAGACCAGGGAGATAAGGTGACATCACAGGTCATGTGACCCTCAGTCAACTCTGAGAAACCAGCAGCTTTAGAAACACAAAGTATATGGGAAAGTTGTTATACCTGACAAGTTAGAAACATATAAAGAACAAAAAAATAACTCGGACAACCCCTTTAATCAATTAACAAAATGCTAAGTGAATAAACAAAAGAGAAATCTAAATCAAATCATTAATTTGTGTGACCGCCCTTTGCTTTCATTTTTTTTCTTTTTAAAATTCTTTTTATTTGAAAAAAAATTTTTCCCAGAAATATTGAGCAACATAAAACGAATACAATTAACAGGTACGTAATACATTTGCAAGTCCTAATAGGTAAAGTTGGTGGCAAACCACCTCCTCATTGAATTGTGCAGTAACTGAGTGCTAAACAGAGAATGTAAGACGAGGAAGGGGAGGGGGGGAATGGGGAAGAGAAGACCAGGAAAAAGGGGGAAGGAAGGGGGGGGGTAGAGGGTGTTGGTTATTTTACGGCACAAATAGCGGGCTGTCGATGTCATTTGTTCCATAAATTAAGACAAAATCAACATAATCATGTCAAATGAAGGATCTAAAGATAAGGTCTGGATATGATGGAGTCTTCTTTTAGTCAAAATGCCTATATTTTGCCCAGGGGGACCAAATAGTTTGAAATAGGACATGTGATCTAGACTCCCAACTCGCCAGTTCCTCTAAGCGAAATAGAGAGTCTGCCTTTTCTGTCCATTGCGTGAGTGTAGGTGGTGTGTTAGCTTTCCAGAGTGTATGTATCATAATCCTAGCTGCTGCCAAAAGTTGTCTAGCCAATCTGAGTTTATGTTTAGGGATCTTGTCTGGAAATAATGTAGTAAGCAGATTTCAGGAAGTAAAGGGAGTTTTAAGCCTGTAATTAAGTTGATCTGCGACAAAGCATTCCCCCAGTACGATGTGATAAGTGGGCACGTCCACCAAAGGTGGAAATATGTGCCTATCTGTTGGCTACATCTCCAGCAGTTGGGGCTATAGCTAGAATTGTATTTGTTCAATAGCACCGGAGTGAGATGCCATCTGGTCAGAATTTTATAGCCACTCTCTTGCATTCTTACACATCTAGAGGTCTGCCTTGGCGCAAGGTACATTTTCTGCAAGTCCTCTTTGGAAAACTTTTTCTGGAGGTCGTTTTCCCAGGCTTTAATAAAATAATGTTCCGTTAGGGGAGGATGACAGTAATTTGTTTAAAGTCGAGACTACTTTTTTTGGTGTTTTTAAGTTGGTGGAGGAGGGTCTCAAAGTGTGTCATAGATCTGTCTATAGTATCTAGCATCTTTAATTGTTTGATAGAATAAATTTGTTATACAGCAATGAGGATAGTGAAGGGCAATTAAATGTGTCTTTAAGAGAAGTATAGGATGGAAGTGTGCCCGAGGAGATCAAGGAGTTGATGGTGGTCTTATTAGCTGCAATTTCAATTGGCACTGTATTATTATACGTAGGGTCAGAACTATAAAGTATATCTCTGATTTGTAATAGCGGGGACAGACAGGGTGAGCATAGTGAACGTATTTCCTTCATATGCCAAATTCTTCCAGTCTCCATCGTGAGTATATTGTGTTTTAAGTGCTGCACTTTTGGTTCGGTCAGAGAACACTATGTTCCTTAAGGGATAGCGTAAAATGTCTTCTTTTATGTCTAAAATGTCTTCTTCTAACCCACAGTTTGTGAGAAGGGCGTCTGATCCAATCAATTATTCTGTTTAAATGAACTGCTTTAACAAACATTTGTGGTGCTGGGAGATCTATTCCCCCAAATTTTTGTGGGAATTGGAGGACAGAGTATCTAACTCTTGGTTTTTTATAGTTCCATATATACTTAGAAAATATTCTATTTAGAGCGGAGTAGAAAGTATTGGGAATATGAATAGGAAGCACCTGAAATAGGTATGTAATCTTAGGCCAAATAAGGCACTTGGTTATATTTTTACGTCTAAACCAAGAAATATACAGGATAGGCCATGAGGATAGTATTTTAGTGATTTCATGAAGCAGGGGTGGGAAGTTATTTTTATATAGATGTGTTATTTCCAAGGAAATTTTGATCCCTAAGAATTTTATTGTGGGTTGAGACCAGTCAAAAGGAGAGGTGGAAGAGAGTATAGAAGCTTGGCGCTTGGGAAGGGAGATATTAAGGATCTGCGATTTGCTCATATTCACTTTAAAATTAGATATTGCACCAAAATCCAGAAATAGGCGCTCTACTATCGGGAGTGACTCCGATGGATTAGTCAACAATAGTAATAAATCGTCAGCACATGCTGCCGCCTTGTGTTCCCCACCTCCGCATTTGATTCTGTGTATCCGGAGTTCCTGTCTAATTTTTTGCAACAAGTCAACATTGTCAGTAGGAAAAGTAAAGGAGATAATGCCCTTTGCTTTCAAAACAGCATGAATTATTCTACACAGCTTTTGAAGGAACTTGGCAGGGAGGTTGTGCCAAACATCTTGGAGAACCTTGTATATATCTTTGGTGGATGTAGGCTTGCTCAGATCCTTCTGTCTCCATGTAATCCCAGACAGACTGGTGAGATCAAGACTCTGTGGTGGTCATATCATCACTTCTGGGACTTCTTACGCATAACATAGTTTTTAGTGACATTGGCTGTAGGTTTGGAGTTGTTGTCCTGCTGAAGAATAAATTTGGGGCCAATCGGATGCGTCACTGATGGTATTGCATGATGAATAAGTATCTGCTTGCAAAAAAACAACTTTTTTAATAAAAAAAAAAAACTATTTTAGTTTTTAAATACATAACTTACATACATAACTGTTACCGCACCAGTTATAACAACTCATAGAATAACACATTATTTATACTGCATAGCGGGAAAAAAAAATCTACCAAGCATTTACTATTTTTACCCCACCACCTCCTAAAAAAATATAAAAATTTGTTATTATTAATAATTCAATAAATGGTACTAAAAGCAAGTTGTCATATTGTTATGTTGAAGCAAAAATAAAAAAGTGAATGCATGTAGTGATGTCAGTACCTCTTTCTGTACACAGGATTATACAGTGGTGAAGAAGACATCTGGTGAATGTGTGAAGCCTAGCAGCCATCCCCAAGGGTCAGTAGGATGGGGCAGGAGTCGGAGCCCCAGCCCGGAACCCACATCTTACTCATTCATGTATGAGAAAAGCAATGAGCAGAAGATTTTAAAACTCTCCAACAAGATCATAGAGCTGATGACCAGAGAGGTGAGTGCTGTTGGGTCCACATGGACATTAAATACTGAATGTAAACACATCATCCACCTGACCAGTAATTCAACCGATGTGACATGTCCTCACCTTTTTCTGAAATTCAGCAACTTCAGCCAGTAATCATAAGCACAACTTTGGATGCTTACACATACAAATTACTCACAGCTGAGTAGCCATCTTCTGGACTCTGCCATAAAAAGTTTGCAAACTCTGGATCATGACTACTAAACTGTGAGGCGTACATATCTGCTTATACCTACATGTGGTCCTGCTGCTCCCCTAATTCTTCCTGTTTTTTTTTTTTTTGTTTTTACACAGTCAAAAGATTTCAGGGCCACTAGTACCGATGCCTGTTATACTATTGAGGTTTTCCAAGGGAGTTGCCATCTACATTAATTTTTCAAGTGACAGTGTTCTTCACTATAAAGATGTATATCCTGTTTGGACAGTGCTGGAACAGTAGTTTGCCAGGCTCACCTTTATGCTGATACAGAACTTCTAGACAACTTCAGTCTTCTGCTGCTGGATCATCTCCTTCATGGCTGGAGATCTGTCCATCTGCTCCCCGATTCAGTAAGAACATGACACATTGTGGTCTCACAATTTCACATACCTTGTGAGACCATGTTGTGTTCTGATCTTACTGAATCCCGGAATAGACAGACATCCAGCTATGATGGAGAAGATCCAGCAGCAAAGCAGGCGGGTAGTGGAAACACTGACGGAGAAGCTCCAGCTCTGCATAAAAGTAAGTAGACGGCAGCCCCCTTGGAAAACCACTGCCTCAATAGTATACCTGGTGCCGGAAAAAGCAGGCCTGATATCTCAGGAATGGGTCCACACACAGCAGAAAAAGGAAGGAAATTTAAAATATATAGATTGGTGACAGGCAGGGGCGTAGCTAAAGGCTCATGGGCCCTGGTGCAAGAGTTCAGCTTGGGCCCCCCTTCCCTTAGTGCTCTGTGTGTCTTCTTGCGGCACAAGGGTCTTTGGGCCCCTTCAGGCTCCTGGGCCCGGTAGCGACTGCTACCTCTGCACCCCCTATAGCTACGCCCTTGGTGACAAGTCCTCCCTAAAGGGGTGACTTTCTGTTTAGCAAACTAATTTTCATAACCCCATTAGGGAATTACGAGTCAGGCCCCATGCACATAACCTTATTTTTTTCCACATCGGATCCTGATTTGGTTCTGGAATTGGATGCGGGACCATTCATTTCAATGGGGCCGCAAGAAATGCGGACAGTACACCATGCATCTGAACTTCCATTCGTCTGGCCCGCAAAAGAGAGAGAACATGTCATATTCTTGTTCATTTTGAAGACGAGGATAGGGCATTTCTATAGATGTGGAAAAAATGCTGGCATGCAGACAGCCAGTATCTGAGACTTGCAGGTCCTTTGTTTGTGTACCGCAAAACACATGTGTGCATGGAGCCTAACTAGATGTTGGTCTTCTGTTTAGGATCCTCTCCTTGACCAGAGTGGAGAGCAGTTGCAAAGAGTGTGTTTCTTTCTGGGGGACCTGTCATGGCCTGCATCACACGGACTTCTCTTTGATTTAAAGAGGACCTTTCACCGCTCCCGACATTCCTGGTTTAATAGCTTCACGCGTTCCCCATGTAATAACAATTCTGGAGCATCTATTCTTATGTCTCTATGTTGTGTCATTCCTGTATTATTTCTACTAGAAGTTATGAATGAATTGCTTTTAGCCTTCAGTAAGGGTACAGAGGGGAGGTAACCAGCTGGGGGGGTGTACCTGCACAGTCTGAACATGGCAGCACCGAGTGAGTCTGTGCAGGTACACACCCCCAACTGGTTACCTCCCCCCCCCCCCCCCCCGTACCCTTACTGCAGACTGCTAGCAATTCATTCATAACTTCTAGTAGAAATAATAAAGGAATAGCACAACATACAGCCATAAGAATAGATGCTCCAGAATTGTGGTGTATTTGGATTTTTTTTCTCCGAATTGTTTGCCTGCTATGTGCAGCTATATATTTGCTCTTTTTGTAACCTTTGTCTTTGATATAACAAGTACTTAAAAAGTACATTTACATTTTGACCACAAAGACTTTTCTTTTTTTCTTCGCAGTGAGAAGACAAATATCACACATTTGGTACAATTTTAGATGTGACTTTTTAACCTGTGCGACTTCCACCGAAATCAGGCATAAATTAATAATGCATGTGGGCCAATGTTTCTCGATGGTGACTATATCATTCTATGTGTCAGGTTCCTGTAAGGTGTCAGAATGTGTCTGTCCATTTCTCCATGGAGGAGTGGGAGTACATGGAAGGACACAAGGATCTGTACAAGGACATCATGAGGGAGAAATATCAGTCCCTCACATCACCAGGTAAGTCATGTGACACTAAAGTTCTTAAAAATGATTTATGAAACTGTCTAAAAGAAGAAATTACAACCAAACACATCCCAGCTTTCATTTCGTATAGTGCTCTTGAAAAATGATGACATAGCAAATGCTCCTAGTTTCTCAGTATACGTAATCCTCAAATGTCTGCTGTGTAGTAAGTGTTTCTGCCGTGGCTGAGGGCACCATATGATCTAAAATTATTTGTTTCCAGACCTCCTTCCCACCATCTTGTTGATACTTCATAAATCTTCAAAAGGCCAGCGCTTGTTATCACTATGAGCTATGTTTTCTCCCATGTTACTTCATGTTGCCCATTAGAAAACTTATATTGCACAATGGATGTTCTTTACTGTGTGATATTCCTCCTACTTTCTTCTACTCAGTTTCTGAATACTCCGAATACTTAGAGTATCCTTACAGTCTTCTCCATAGAAGAGTGATCCTTTCCCTGACTGACCCACCATGGATAAGCAAGGAGATGACTGAGAGGATATTAAGCATCACTTTGAAGATTGTCTTCCTGTTGAGTGGGGAGGTGAGGAAGCACATCATTCTTAAAGAGTTTTTCTGGGATTTTAATATTGGTGACCTATCCTCAGGATAGCAAACAATTTGTTTGAGAGCAGCACCAACTCGGCCTTCAGACTTGCCTCCAAAGATGCACCTGCACGCCCAGGACCTTTGATCCAATCAGTCCGTTGAATAGCTTAATGAAAATAGAAGGGCGGCAGCATCCAAGTTCAAACAGGCTTTTCTTTATTTAAGTGGGTTCCATAAAAATTGTACAAAAATGGCCATCAGGAAGACCAATGCAACGTTTCGGCTAGTGTCTAGCCTTTCTCAAGCATATTACACCGTGTGCTTTACAGCCTTTAAATAGTATATACAACTCCTCCTCACTAACATATGCACCAATCACCAGGTTCAATCAATTATGCAAAATGATAGGTTTCAAACAATCCACCAATGTGGAGGAATACTCACATAGTGTTCACTTCCACTCACCTATCACAGAACAAACATCATAATCCACCTGTGTAGGTCATCAAGCAGACCTCCATCCTCGTGTGCACGTCTCCGAGGCGTCTCCAACATTCAATTGCGCATGCCCACAGGATCAAATTGATCCTATCACGCATCTCAATTTAGCATATCTGGCTCATCCCCCATCCATCATCCGATCATGTGACCGGTCACATGTTCAGGAAGAAAACTTCAACTTGTGTACAACATGCGGAGCTTGATATAGCGTCCCTGTTACCATAGAGACCTCTCCTACCAATAGAAGCTATTATCTGCAATCAGCGCTAACCCACGCAGTGATCCTGCAGTCTTCTAAAGGTAGCTCCTCATTTTGGGCTCTTTATTCTCAATGTCCTATCGCTCGTCGCATTATATATATTTATAGTATCCACATTTAAGTTGGGGGGAGCCACATTATTAGTTATATGGAATCCTCAATTCACCATAGGAGACGCGCACACTGGATACCGGTCCCCCGATGATCCATCTAAAATGCAGAAAAAACACAAAAATATTAAAACATATCCATAAAAACACACAATATATTGTCCCAATGGCTTACAGAAGAAGACATTATATATTCAGTCCAAATTACTCACATTAAATTCTATGTTCATCCCATATGGTTGTAGGGCCTTCAAGATGAAGATCCACCTTAGTTCCTTCTTTCTTAGCAATTTATCCCTATCTCCACCTCTCCTCAGAACATCCACATAATCAATAACACGAAATCTCAATTGATTAACTGAGTGACCATTTTCAATAAAGTGCTTCGCTACTGGTTTTTCAATCATTTTTTTCCGAATTGTACTCTTATGTTTATTTATTCTTTCTCTAATTTCCATCGTCGTCTCCCCCACATAAATCATACCACAGGGACATACTATCATGTAAATTACAAACTGGGACCGACATGTAAAAAATCCTCTGATGTTAAATATTTGCCCCGTATAGGGATGCGCAAAGGTATCTCCCTTGATCATGTTGCCGCAATTGCAGCAACCTAGGCAAGGGAAATTACCCATCTTTCTCGGGGCCAAAAGTCTTTGTCTCTCCATTTGTGTTCCTCCAATATCTGACTTCACCAGCCTGTCACGTAGGTTAGAATTCCTCCTATAAGACATCAATGGCTGTGTTTGAAAATCAACCACATTAGGCAATCCTCTCTGCAAGATATGCCACTCTTTTTTCAAAATCCTGGCTATTTTTCCACTACACTCGCCATAGGTTGACACAAATGGAATCCTATCGATTTTTTTAGTTCCCCTCTCTTTATTTACTAAAGTGGTCTCTCTCTTCATTTTTTTCACTCTTTCTTTAGTCCTTGCTAGCAACTTACGGGGATACCCTCTCACCATAAATTTTGAGCACATTTCCTCTACACGTTTTTCAAATGTGTTGTCATCCGAGACTATCCTCCTCACTCTCAATAATTGACTCCAAGGGAGTGATTGTACCATATTCTGAGGATGATTGCTATCATATAACAACACATTGTTTCTATCCGTAGTTTTTTGAAAAATATCAGTTTTCATTTCCCCATTATCCATGTATATACGTACATCTAAAAATTGCAACTCTTTCCTAGAGACCGTTTTAGTAAATTGCAGTCCTGGTATGGCTGAATTAAGATGTATGTGAAATGATTCCAATTCCTCTAGAGTTCCACACCAAATCATAAAAACATCATCGATGTAACGCCACCAGCACAGGATCCTCTCCATGTATCGCGACCGGTACACCAGTTCATCCTCAACACACGCCATGTAGATGTTAGCGTACGTGGGGGCCATGTTGGCCCACATCGCTGTACCGCGTTGCTGTTGGTAGAAGTGGTCCCCAAAGAGAAAATAATTTCTCCGGAGGACCACCCCCAATAACTGGAGGACCAGTCGCGCACAGTTTGGAGAGAACCCTGCGCCGGCAAGCGCCACACCGACTGCCTCTAAGCCTGCTTCATGTTCAATGGAAGTGTAGAGTGACTGGGTAATTACACTGGGTAATTTCAATTCTCGTAATTTTAACAGGAATTGTCCTGTATCTTGAATGTAAGAGGGAGCATTAATTGCGTATCCACGCAATATTCTGTCAATATTCATCTCGTCGGTGTCGCTATCAGTGGATGAGATTAAGGTTCTAAGTAGAGGACTCTCGTTTTGCCCTGTGAAACCATGTGATTGGTTTGATGTAGAATTGGACTTACAAAAATTCTTTAGGAGATTGCGATTAAAGACCTATTTCTCTAGTGTCTCTGATAAGACTAAGGATAAAAATGATAATAAAAATGATGATATGCTCTGTTTGAAGGACTATGATCTTAGAATGAAGAGTACATTCTCCCCTCCTCAGAACAACCATGTTGTGGAGTCGTATATAGAGATTGTCAGTAAACAGATTGGGCAATTGAGAGAAGGTGGTGGTAAAAGGGCGGAGCCTAATTTATCATTTCAGGAGAGGAGAGCATTAAAAAATCTGGAAAGGAATAAGGCAATTACTGTAAAACCTGCCGATAAGGGAGGTGCTGTCGTTGTGATGGATACGACTAGCTACATCGCAGAAGTCCAGAGACAACTGGACGATGCAGAGGTCTATAAATTACTGAAGGGGGACCCCAAGTCCGAGATTATGGGGGAGATAGAATACATTGTGAAGCAGGCTATGGATGATAATCTTATAGATGAAGATTTAGGGGAATATTTGAGGATTCAACAACCCATAACCCCATTATTGTATATACTCCCCAAGATCCACAAAAGATTGGTGGATCCACCTGGGAGACCCATAGTCTCGGGCAGGGGTTCCATCTTCAGTTCTATTGCCATATTCCTTGACAGAATATTGCGTGGATACGCAATTAATGCTCCCTCTTACATTCAAGATACAGGACAATTCCTGTTAAAATTACGAGAATTGAAATTACCCAGTGTATTCTATTTGACATCTTTTGATGTTGTGTCACTCTACACTTCCATTGAACATGAAGCAGGCTTAGAGGCAGTCGGTGTGGCGCTTGCCGGCGCAGGGTTCTCTCCAAACTGTGCGCGACTGGTCCTCCAGTTATTGGGGGTGGTCCGGAGAAATTATTTTCTCTTTGGGGACCACTTCTACCAACAGCAACGCGGTACAGCGATGGGGGCCAACATGGCCCCCACGTACGCTAACATCTACATGGCGTGTGTTGAGGATGAACTGGTGTACCGGTCGCGATACATGGAGAGGATCCTGTGCTGGTGGCGTTACATCGATGATGTTTTTATGATTTGGTGTGGAACTCTAGAAGAATTGGAATCATTTCACATACATCTTAATTCAGCCATACCAGGACTGCAATTTACTAAAACGGTCTCTAGGAAAGAGTTGCAATTTTTAGATGTACGTATATACATGGATAATGGGGAAATGAAAACTGATATTTTTCAAAAAACTACGGATAGAAACAATGTGTTGTTATATGATAGCAATCCTCCTCAGAATATGGTACAATCACTCCCTTGGAGTCAATTATTGAGAGTGAGGAGGATAGTCTCGGATGACAACACATTTGAAAAACGTGTAGAGGAAATGTGCTCAAAATTTATGGTGAGAGGGTATCCCCGTAAGTTGCTAGCAAGGACTAAAGAAAGAGTGAAAAAAATGAAGAGAGAGACCACTTTAGTAAATAAAGAGAGGGGAACTAAAAAAATCAATAGGATTCCATTTGTGTCAACCTATGGCGAGTGTAGTGGAAAAATAGCCAGGATTTTGAAAAAAGAGTGGCATATCTTGCAGAGAGGATTGCCTAATGTGGTTGATTTTCAAACACAGCCATTGATGTCTTATAGGAGGAATTCTAACCTACGTGACAGGCTGGTGAAGTCAGATATTGGAGGAACACAAATGGAGAGACAAAGACTTTTGGCCCCGAGAAAGATGGGTAATTTCCCTTGCCTAGGTTGCTGCAATTGCGGCAACATGATCAAGGGAGATACCTTTGCGCATCCCTATACGGGGCAAATATTTAACATCAGAGGATTTTTTACATGTCGGTCCCAGTTTGTAATTTACATGATAGTATGTCCCTGTGGTATGATTTATGTGGGGGAGACGACGATGGAAATTAGAGAAAGAATAAATAAACATAAGAGTACAATTCGGAAAAAAAATGATTGAAAAACCAGTAGCGAAGCACTTTATTGAAAATGGTCACTCAGTTAATCAATTGAGATTTCGTGTTATTGATTCTGTGGATGTTCTGAGGAGAGGTGGAGATAGGGATAAATTGCTAAGAAAGAAGGAACTAAGGTGGATCTTCATCTTGAAGGCCCTACAACCATATGGGATGAACATAGAATTTAATGTGAGTAATTTGGACTGAATATATAATGTCTTCTTCTGTAAGCCATTGGGACAATATATTGTGTGTTTTTATGGATATGTTTTAATATTTTTGTGTTTTTTCTGCATTTTAGATGGATCATCGGGGGACCGGTATCCAGTGTGCGCGTCTCCTATGGTGAATTGAGGATTCCATATAACTAATAATGTGGCTCCCCCCAACTTAAATGTGGATACTATAAATATATATAATGCGACGAGCGATAGGACATTGAGAATAAAGAGCCCAAAATGAGGTGCTACCTTTAGAAGACTGCAGGATCACTGCGTGGGTTAGCGCTGATTGCAGATAATAGCTTCTATTGGTAGGAGAGGTCTCTATGGTAACAGGGACGCTATATCAAGCTCCGCATGTTGTACACAAGTTGAAGTTTTCTTCCTGAACATGTGACCGGTCACATGATCGGATGATGGATGGGGGATGAGCCAGATATGCTAAATTGAGATGCGTGATAGGATCAATTTGATCCTGTGGGCATGCGCAATTGAATGTTGGAGACGCCTCGGAGACGTGCACACGAGGATGGAGGTCTGCTTGATGACCTACACAGGTGGATTATGATGTTTGTTCTGTGATAGGTGAGTGGAAGTGAACACTATGTGAGTATTCCTCCACATTGGTGGATTGTTTGAAACCTATCATTTTGCATAATTGATTGAACCTGGTGATTGGTGCATATGTTAGTGAGGAGGAGTTGTATATACTATTTAAAGGCTGTAAAGCACACGGTGTAATATGCTTGAGAAAGGCTAGACACTAGCCGAAACGTTGCATTGGTCTTCCTGATGGCCATTTTTGTACAATTTTTATGGAACCCACTTGAATAAAGAAAAGCCTGTTTGAACTTGGATGCTGCCGCCCTTCTATTTTCATTAAGCTATCCTCAGGATAGGTCATCAACAGCAGATCGGCGGGGGTCTGACACTCGGCAATCAGCTGATTGAGGAGAAGGCCGCACTCCGTGTGAACACAGCCTTCTCTTCATTGTTTACTTGCTCGCCATTAACATCGCAGCGGTGTGTAGGTGTGATTACACCCAAGCCATCCCATTCACTTCTATGGGACGGCTCGTTCCTACACACTTAATAGTGTCAGACCCCCGCTGATCTGATATTGATAACGTATTTTGAGGATAGGTCAAATCCCGGAAAATCCGTTTAATAACACTGGAAAAGTGAGGAATACTGGGAATGTATTTAATACTATCACTCTTTCATTTCAAGGATTACACCATAGTGAAGAAGATCTCTGGTGAGTACGTAACCCTCAACAACTATCCTTGTGTACCAGGGGAAAAGTACAGAGCCCAGAGACGCATCCTAAAAGCCTCTCACTCACTAACACATGAGAGGAACAATAATGAGAAGGTCCTAGAACTCACCTACAAGATCATTGAGCTGCTGACTGGAGAGGTGAGCGCTGCTTGGAATGCTGGGAGATTATGCAGTAACATAAGGGGTATTGTGTCTGGATGATGACAATGTCATTGTATGTGTCAGGTTCCTATAAGGTTTCAAGATGTCACTGTCTATTTCTCCATGGAGGAGTGGAAGTATTTAGAAGAACACAAGGAACTATACGAGGGCTTCATAATGGAGAACCACCAGAACCTCCCATCACCAGGTATGAGGAGACTTCCACTGTCTGTGTGTATGCAAAGAAATACCGTATTTTTTGCTTTATAAGACGCACTTTTTTCCCACAAAATTAGGGGGAAAATGTCCGTGCGTCATATAAAGTGAATACAAGTGAGCACTTCCATTATGGAAGTGCTCATTAGTATGTATTCGGTGCCGGGTGCGGGGAAGATACTCTCCCTCCTGCGCTGCAGCTCCGCTCCAAGTCTGGCGCTCCCCTGTTTTCTCCGGCCAGCACTGCGCTGTCCTGATCCAGTAAGGCATAAGGATGTAGTGCGCGCACTATGATCTGACGCTGCACGCAGTCAGGTGACAGTGCAGCGCTGGCCGGAGAAGACTGAGGAGCGCGACTTGCCGGAGATGAAGAGGAGCCGCGGTGCAGGAGAGGTAAGCGGATTTTTTTATTTTAGTATGATGGGAGTCTAAAAAGAGCTGATCTGAGGTCTGATGGGGGTATGAAAAATATTTTTTTTTCTTATTTTTACGACTCCAAAGTCTGGGGTGCGTCTTATTATCGGGTGCGTCTTATCAAGCGAAAAATATGGTATCTCCCAAGGACAAGCAACATCCTTGGAACATACCTCTTTGCATGTCTGTATCCCATAGAGCATTGCCAATAAATCTCCATACCATGGAGTGCTTCCAGTGAGTCTCCATAAAGTGCTACTCTCATTATGGAGATTCAGCGGCCTACCTAAGCCACTGTCTGTATGTAAAATAGAAAATATATAGATTTCCTGGTCAGCTGTATACACCCATGATCTGGACATCACATATCAACATTGTGATCTGTTGCTTTTTGTATTTTCTTCAGATGTATCCAGTAAAGAAAATCCACCAGAGAGCCGCCCCAGTCCCACTTGTTCCCATGATGAGGAAAATCACAATGTCCCAGAGGATCATCAGGTTAATACGTTTTAGGATTAATCTCATTTGACTATAATTAATACTATTATGAAGGATGTGGAGACTGAGACCTCCGTTATAACTTGGTTGTCATGGTTCTTGGATATAATTCTTTTTTTCTATGTAGTTAATATGTTGTGCTGAACTTTACTAACTGTATAGTGGTTAGTTTGTGTGTTACCAGAAATTTTGTCCTGGTTTTAAATCAGGGGGAAGACCTCATTGATATTAAAGTTGAAATTATAGAAAGTGAAGAAGAGACCTATGTGATGTCCGATCAGCAGTCTAAGGTGGAGGAAATTGGTACCGATAGCCCAGGTGAGCAATAAGCACTAGACATAGTGCTATTTGGGTTTTCATTGATGACGCAGTATAAAGGCCCACGTACACATTAGACTATTGTTGTCTGACCTCGCTGTTTTGGCAGTACCTTACAACAGTCTTATGTGAATGGGGGTGAAAATTATTGTTCATTGTATTGGTGTCACTCATCCAACATTTGCAGTGTATATATCGCTATGATCAAATTTACTTTTGAAATTGGCGCCATGTGCACAGCAGCAAACCGGAAGAGAGACGGGAGATCGCACGTGCACACTGCTCTCTCCCCTCATACAGCTGATCCGCGGTGGTGCTGGGTGTCAGACCCCCGCCAATCTGATATTGATGACTAGGGATACGTGAACTTGTATTTCAAGTTTGGCGTATAAGGTTCGAGTTATCTAAGAATTCCGTTATGGATTCCGCTACCATAGACCATAACTTAAAGAAGAACTCCCGCAAAAAGTTTTATTCTCTGACCTGTTAGAAAGGTGCATGATATAATCTGTAGTGATTGTCATTTTCTTATCAGTGACTGTTTCTGTGAGTAAAAACCTCTCTTCTTATTGTAGCTGGGTCATGTGACCAACTCCCTGACCTCCAACTGACCCAGGACAGAAAGCCAGTAACTGCTCTATTCATTCCTATGGGAGCCTCACTTTCAGTCTCATAGGAATACATAGAGAATTAGACTTCCTGTCCACACATAAGTCTCTGTGTGAGTTGGTGGGTCTAATTGCTGGTCACATGACACAGATAGACTTCAGGATGATAGAAGTCAAAAATTTAGACACTGGTACGAAAATGACATTCACTACAGATTATATCATGTACATTTCTAGCAGGACATGGAATACAATTTTTGTCGGGCGTTCTTTAATGATTACCTATTCTGAGGATAGGTCATCAATATTAAAAGCCCTGACAGCCCCTTTAAAGTGAGTCTGTCACCAATGACCTCCATATCCAACAATTTGCATAGGGAAAATAGTTGTAGTTCACCTGATTAACCACCTAACTGTTCTGCCGGAGCTGAGCTCGGGCTGAGGGAAAAGTACTTAACTGTTGCAGATGCAGATTAGGTCTTTGGTGCAATGAGGGCGTCACCATGGCTCTCATTGTAGGCTACTCCTTTCTGTGGCCAGGCCCTTCCTCAATGCTTTGCCATGGTCAATCAAAGACATGGGGGAGGGGCTGCTTAAAGAAAAAAGAGGAGCTTAGGTGCCGTCATTGCAACAAACGCTAATAAATAATTTGCATAGTAGGAAAAAGTCCAGAATGGAGTCTTGGATCCACAAAAGAAACAGTGTTTTGAAAAGGTGAGGTCTAAACAGGTGATCAACTGTTTGCATACACTCATAACTGTAGGATAGTGAAGTCGCTGGTGACGGACTCTCTTTAAAGGGGTTGTTTAACTTCAGCAAATGGCATTTATCACGTAGAGAAAGTTAAAACACTTACTAATGTATTGTGATTGTCCATATTGCCTCCTTTGCTGTCTGGATTCATTTTTCCATCACATTATACCCATATCCAGGGGTTATGACCCCCCTGTAATCCAGTAGCGGTGTCCGTGCTTGCACAATACAGAAAAAATTGCTGATGTCTCTGGTGGCCAGGATCATGAGACTGCCCATAAGCACGCATGCACAGTTGCTCCCGTTCCAGCTACCTCGTATCTGCTCTGCAGTGGTGGCCATGACCCCTGGAAACAAGCAGTGTATAATGCAATGGAAAAATGTATCCAGCCGGCAAAGAAGGCAGTATGGACAATCACAATATATTAGTAAGTGGCTTGTATTTAAGGGGTTTTTCTGATGGTTGGGGGTCTGACACGCGGGACCCCTGCCGATCAGCTGTTTTGAGAAGGTACCGACGTTCCTGTGAGCGTCGCAGCCTTCATTCTGCTTTTCCTAGGTGGAGTGACGTCATGTTCATTGATCACGTGGCCCAGGAGCAGCTCAGCCCTATTTAAATGAATGGGGCTGAGCTGTGATAGCAAGCACAGCCGCTGTACAATTTACGCACTGTGCTTGGTAAGCTGCGAGAAGGCAGCGGCGCTCACAGGAGTACTGCTGCCTTCTCAAAACAGCCGATCTACAGGGGTCCTGGGTATTAGACCCCCACCCATCAGATACTGATGACCTATCCTGAGGACAGGTCATCAGTTAAAAAAAAAAAAAAAAATCTCTACATGATAAATGCCATTTACTGAAGTGAGAGAACCCCTTTAAGGCTACCTGCACATGTTGCTTATTTGTATGCAGAAAATCAGCATAAAGAGACACATAAATCTGCACTATTTATTTATTTTGCATTATTTATTTATTTATTTATTATTTACAGTCTTTCAGTTTAACAACCCCATTGACATCTATTGGGAAAACCACTCTACATAAGATGTAGAATCGCACAAACAATTTAAATGCTGCAGATTTTAAAATCTGAACAGCAGTTCAATTTTCGGTCATACAAAATATGCAACACATACACAAGATTTGGCAAATCTCATTCACTTTGCAGAAAATGTAATACAATGTATTTTTGCATTAAAATGGAAGTTACAGAAACAGCATAGCACACCCTACTTGAGTGTTTTCGTAACTGTGGTTGCGGCATAAGAGGGGTAGTCGAGTCTCAGCTGTAAATGGTCGAGATGGGAAGAGAAAAAAATATATAATCAGCTACCTTATCTCCTAGCAGATGACAACACCAGGAGCTCAGCAGGATTGTCACAAGTTTGCACAGTGGAGGATAACAACATCAGACCCTGTTCTTTAGAAGAAAACTCTGCTACCTTAATACCCCCAGGACCTCTTGCTACACCTCTTTTAACGAATGCTTCTAATAATGGGGAACTGTCAACGGACAAATCACATGTCCCTACACAAAGAGCAGGGACGCAGTTTATATGTTCTGAATGTGGAAAATGTTTTACACGTTCCCAGCTTTTTAAATATGAGTCGGCACGCACGGGACAAATACATTTTTTATGCGTTATCTGTGACAAGTCTGTAGCTCAAAAAACTCATCTTGGAGACCAGGTCATTCGGACAGTCGGCAAACCATTTTCTTGTTCAACATGTGGAAAGTGTTTTGCACTCAAGGCCATTCTTTTTAGACATCAGAAAATTCACTCTTCGGAAAGACCGCTTACATGTGAAGAATGTGGGAAATCCTTTCCTTATAAATCCAGTCTTCTCGAACATCAGAGATTTCACACTGGTCAGAAGCCATATTCCTGTGCAGAGTGTGGGAAGTCATTTACTAGAAAGCGTGTTCTCGTTGAACATCAGCTAATTCACACAGGGGAGAAGCCTTTTCCATGTCTGGAGTGTGGGAAATTCTATGCCCGTAAAAGTCAGCTTGAGATACATCAGAGAAGCCACACAGGGGAGAGACCATTTACATGTCAGGAATGTGGAAAATGTTTTACTCAGAGGTCACATCTTGTAAAACATCAGAGAATTCATAAAGGGGAGAAACCGTTTTTATGTCTGGAATGTGGGAAATGGTTTACTAAAAAATCAAACCTTGTGGAACATCAGAAAATTCACACAGGACAGAATTTGTTTTCATGTCCAGATTGCGGTAAATGTTTCACTAGGAAATCCGTCCTTTCTGATCATCAGAGAATTCATTCAGGAGAGAAGCCGTTTACTTGTCTAGATTGTGGAAAACGATTTAACCAGAAATCTGCTCTCGTTAGACATCATAAAATTCACACAAAGGAGAAGTCGTATTCATGTTTAGAGTGTGGGCAATGCTTTACCTGTAAAGTCCAGCTTAAAATACATCACCGCATGCACACAGGAGAAAAGGTCTTTTCATGTTTGGAATGTGGGAGATGTTTTATCAATCAGTCAGATCTTGCCAGACATGAGAGAACTCACACAGGAGAGAAGATGCCATCATATCCAGAACATGTCAAACAAGAAGATGAATTTGATATGGATGAAAGCAGCAACAAAGAGGAGACCCCATCATGTTAAGAATGTTGGAAAGAGAATCAGACAATTCACACCACGGGGGAGATGTTCCCATGGTCAGTTTTACATGTAAAACTTATCTCATGATGTACCAGAGAACACACACAGGAGAGAAACCATTTACATTTCTGGTATGTATGAAATGTCTTAACCCTTCTTCACACTGATCAGCCTAAGTAGAGTTCGGTCAAGCAGCAAAGGACAGTATTCTGAAGGACTCCAGCTTAGGCTGTGTTGCTGCAGAGGGAGGGCTTTAAGGGCTCTTTTCAGGTTAAAAGTGAGCTGGAGCCACAATCGTGATCTTGTTTTAAAGCCAAGAATCTTGAATGTGCAACCAAGAACATGGCTCTAGTTGCACTCTAGTCTGAGATAGAACAGGTTGAAGTGAGAGTTGCATATACTGTTCTTCCACCTTTCACTACAGGCTGTGTGGAGCTGGGAACTGGAGGAAGACAAGGAGGGGGCTCACAGACCTTCCTCTGTTCCCTGTATGTGTTGTTATGATTATTATTTATTATTAAAGTGCCATTCATTCCATGGCACTGTACATATGAAAAAAGGTGTACATACATAATGTAAAACAATTGGAATATGCATGAACAAGACCAGTTACAAACTGGTACAGAAGGAAAGAGGGGACTCTATCTGCGAGGGATTACAATCTACAAGGGATGGATGAAGGATACAGTAGGTGAGGGACACCATTTATGTTATATTATCAGCTATAGGGCATACTTACTGATTGTCACAATCAGTTTTTTTTTCTTTTTTCAGAAAAGGAGTAAGAAGCTGACCACAGCACCTAAGTGGTTTTATAGAAAAAAACAAAACTAAAAAAACTTTTCTGCCATATTATTGAAAAAGCTAAATAAAAAGATATGCCACATCTGTAATGACCCATGCTAATAAATTATCATGTTCCATACACTATAACTCCCCCCAAAGTCTTTTACAGTTACAATAGAAAAAATATATATTAAAGGGGTTTTCTGAGACTTAAAGGGGTTGTCCGAGTTATGAAAAAAAAAATATAGCACTGTAAATCTGATGGGCAGCAATATATAACTAAGTTAAGCAAGTTTTAGGCAAAAAAATCCATATTTCCTCATTTCCCTGGTTCTCTTCTGGTCTTTGTTTACATGCAATAACAACAATCTCAGCCCCTCCCCCTTCTCCCCCCCCCCCCTCTGCAAAGGGAATGAATACAAGTGCTGAGTGACATGTCTGCCTGCTGGAATACTCAGCAGCATGTTGTATGTGTAGGACTACAAGTCCCAGCTGTACAATGACAATGCTAATACACACAGGAAATTCTCCCTACCTGTTCTTGTACAATACAATTCTTCTATAGCTCCTTGCCCAGCATTTGTCTCCTCTCACTGCTGCAGCTACTGTTTGTTCTAAAGCCTTGAGCCCTCAGTGTGTTCTGGCTGAAGGGGTTAATGTTTTATCTGAAGGAAACCAGGAAGAAAGCAGATAGCAGGAGCCCGGCAAAGGAAGGGGGCGTGGCCAGTGACGTCTCGTGTACAGACTGTTATCTGAACTCTGAGGCTTGTGAACGAAACATCACAGAGCAGAGAGATAAGGTGACATCACAGGTCATGTGACCCTCAGTCAACTCTGAGAAACCAGCAGCTTTAGAAACACAAAGTATATGGGAAAGTTGTTATACCTGACAAGTTAGAAACATATAAAGAACAAAAAAATAACTCGGACAACCCCTTTAAATACTGAGGACCTATCCTCTGGATAGGTCATCAGTATCTGATTGGTGGGGATCTGACACAGGACCCCCACTGATCTGCTGTTTGAGAAGACACCAGTGCTGAGTCAGCCGCCTTCTCTCAGCTTTCTGTAGGCCAGTGACAACACGTTCATCGGTCATGTGGTCTAATTGCAGCTCAGCCCTATTGAAGTGAATGAGGCTGACCACGACACCAAGCACAGCCGTTATACAATGTCTGGTGTTGTGCCAGTGAGCATGGAAAAGGCTGTGGCGCTCAAAGGAGCACTGGTGTCTTCTTAAAATAGCTGATCGTCAGGGTCCTGGATGTTGGATCCCCACCGATCAGATACTGATGACCTATCCAAAGTAATTAAGTATTAGTATTAAAATTGTGGAACGGAAGTGCTGTCTGCATCTTTTGCGGCGCCATTGAAAATGAATGGATCCGCACCCATTCCGCAAAATTGCGGAACCATTCACACATCCGTATGAATAGTTTCGCATCCGTTCCGCAATTTTGCGGAATGGGTGCGGACCCATTCATTTTCAATGAACAAAAAAATTGAACATGTCCTTTTCTTGTCCGCAGCCACGGACAAGATAAGGCATTTCTATAGTGGTCGGTGTCTGTGTTTTGCGCAAAACACATGCGGACATGTGTTTTTACCAAAATAGGATCAAGAGCACAATGTACGGCACGTGATCCCAGAAGTGCCAGGAGCATATAATTGGAGCGTGAGCACAGCGCTGGCCCGGTAAGCAACTTTTCATTACTTACCAATGAAAAAGATGTTACTCTAATCAGGGGGTGGGGGACATGAAATAATAGAAAACATTTTAAAAAATTCAACCGCTTTAAAGGTCTTGCCTGGGTTAGAAGCTGACAAGTCCAATAGTGGTGACCTGTATTCAATAGAGAGAAAAGTAAAAAACCTGTCCACAGTATTGCCATTCAGCACTGCTGCTGCTTCCGGTTTCCGCTGGTATCTTGGTGGCTTGGTCTCTTGACTGCTGCGGCCAGTCATTAGCATTGGCAGTCACATAACCTACAACAGCATATCCCTAGCTGCGGTCAACCAAGCCACTTACAGTCTGGAGGTGACCAGAAGTGGACGGGAACAGGACAGTAGTGTGGGAGTAGCAGGACTAGATGGAGGTTTTTCTTAGTTTTTTTGGCCTCAGTTTTCCACCATTGAGGTTTTTGGCTCTGAGGTTAGAAAACCTCTTTAAGGTAGTAGTAAAAGTAGTAATATCAATAAGTGGTTAAAATGCACTCAGTTGTGCGCCAGCTATAGTTACAGAAGATACAATTTCAAAATCTACAATAAAAAGGTGAAACTTTTGGGAGGGGATTAATTGAAAATCTGTAGCTAGACACCAGAAATATCAAAACTATACAAAAGTCATTGCCGTTTCTCAATTTTCAGTTCTTGTAATTACCATTGATGTCCATCTCAGTGCATATTGTATTCCACAGTGGATATCCGAGAAGGAGAAAGGACACTCGATGGGAGAATTTATCACACTCTGCACTATAGAATTCTGGCTTCAAAAATGGCTTTGAGGCTTTTTGAACTTATTTTCGTGAAAATTTAGAAACCTTTTTTTACTTTGAAAAGTGGTATTGGTGAACTTTTCAAAGTGATAACTTTTGCATACAGATTTTTCTCCGCAGTTTGATTCCCACTGTTGCTTTTGAAGCAGCTGCACCAACGATTCCTAGGCACTATAAATCTCCACTAAGATGGAAGTTTTCATGGAATGAGATACCCTCTGGGGTGACCACATCCTTTTTAAGAAAAGTAACAGTTGTAATTTATAGTTTTTTACTAGAATATACTCCTGAACTCTGCATTGATCTCTGCAGTTGGTTTCCTGGGAGGATCTCTGATGTACCATATTTCAGTTCTTGATGTGAAAATGTAGATTTTTTTTATGCTGTGTTTTATATTTAATGTATAATGTGTGTTGATACCAGCTGTGGGCGCCTTCTTTGAATTACAGTTATCCGAGAATGATTGGAAAAACTGGTTGTGAAAAATAAAGAGACGTCTTTGAATGTGTTTCATCCTAAGTTATGCCTCAAGGCCTGTTTAGAAGGTCAAACATTGACCCTAGCTACCTTCTAGATGGTGGCGCCAGAAGCACAGCTTTCTTTTGCGAGAAGAGAGCTAACTTGCATAGTGTTTTCACCTAGTATTATGTGTGAGGTCAGGGATCAAAAATGTTATTTAGTGATAAAAACTGACAATAGGCTGTGTAATCTATCATTTAGAAGTTTGTAAATGGGAATAAATGTCATTGGAGTTCAGTGATTGGGGGAACAGAGCTGTAGGAGTGAGCTTCCTCCAGTAAAATGTTGACAGTGTTGGTCTACCAACAGAGCCATACCAAACAGCCTATTGTTGGGGGTGTGGGGTGTTGGATTCCTGCCGATCAGCTACTGGTGGCCTATTCTCAGGATATCTCTTACTAAACACTGGACAGCCCCTTTAACCAAAGTATGTTTATACTGCCAGACACCAGAAGGCGGTTTAATACTTTGGCAGTTTCCACCTCCACATCCATTTTTCACCGCAGCAGGCTGGGCACAATGTTTGTCAGGAACCTCTGTCTTGCATAGATTCAGATCTCAGAAACTATTAGACATTTATGACATATCCTGTGATGGGAATACTCCTTTACTAGGATACATAATAAGGTAACACAAAATGTTTTACTTTTGCTGATTTATTCCTAGTGGAAATTTGATTGGAGTAAGATGCGCTAAAATTATTAAAGGGGTTTTCCAGGATTCATATACTGATGACCTATCTGCTGGATAGGTCATCAGTATCTGATCGGTGGGGGTCCGACACCCAGAATCCCTGCCGATCAGTTGTTTGACAAGGCACTGGCACTCCTGTGAGCGCCACGGCCTTCTCCGTGCTTACCAAACACGACGCCGTGCATTGTGTAGCGGCTGTGCTTGGCATCATGCTCAGCCCCATTTAGTTATATGGGGCTGAACGTGATACCAAGCACAGCCTCTGTACAATGTACGGTGCTGTGCTTGGTAAGGATGTAGAAGGCTGCGGCGCTCACAGGAGCACCCGTGCCTTCTCAAAACGGCTGATCCTGGGCATCGAACCCCCACTGATCAGATACTGATGACCTATCCTGAAGATAGGTCATCAATATAAAAATAAGTCCCGAATATTCATAAGCTCCTGGCTCTCCCCGCCCACCTAATGCTGATTCATATGGAGAAAAAAAAAACTGTCAGAGGCAGGGGGCGGGGAGAGCCATGAGCTCATGAATATGGAGACTCATTAGCCTGCGCTGGAGCTGTTAGGATTTGAAAGTGAGGGTAGCAGAGAACTGCTGACATATTTTACTTCACAGCCCCTCCTGTCTGCATGACAGCTGTACTGGTCTCCTGGTTGGTTGTTACAGATGTCATTACGAGCAGAGGGACTATGGCGCTCAATGCAGGACATGTATTAGTGAAGCTGTGCCGCCAGTGTACTTACAGGAGCAGAATCTGGCAGAATAAAATTCATATTCACGCTACTCCTGTTTACTAATAAAAGCTCAACAAAAGGTACAGTGCCTTGCGAAAGTATTCGGCCCCCTGGAACATTTCAACCTTTTGCCACATGTCAGGCTTCAAACAAAAAGATATAACATTTTAAGTGGGTCACAATTGTGAAGTGGAACGAAATTTATTGGATCATTTAAACTTTTTTTGTAATAATAAAACTGAAAAGTGGGGCGTGCAAAATTATTCGGCCCCCTTGCATTAATACTTTGTTGCGCCACCTTTTGCTGCGATTACAGCTGCAAGTCGCTTGGGGTATGTCTCTATCAGTTTTGCACATCTAGAGACTGAAATTCTTGCCCATTCTTCCTTGCAAAACAGCTCAAGCTCTTTGAGGTTGGATGGAGAGCGTTTGTGAACAGCAGTTTTCAGCTCTTTCCCCATATTCTCAATTGGATTCAGGTCTGGACTTTGATTTGGCCATTCTAAGACCTGGATACGTTTATTTTTGAACCATTCCATTGTAGATTTTGCTTTATGTTTGGGATCATTGTCTTGTTGGAAGATAAATCTCCGTCCTAGTCTCAGGTCTTTTGCAGACTCCAACAGGTTTTCATCCACAATGGTCCTGTATTTGGCTCCATCCATCTTCCCATCAATTTTAACCATCTTCCCTGTCCCTGCTGATGAAAAGCAGGCCCAAACCATGATGCTGCCACCACCATGTTTGACAGTGGGGATGGTGTGTTCACGGTGATGAGCTGTGTTGCTTTTACGCCAAACATATCATTTTGCATTGTTTCCAAAAAGTTGGATTTTGGTTTCATCTGACCAGAGCACCTTCTGCCACATGTTTGGTGTGTCTCCCAGGTGGCTTGTGGCAAACTGTAAACAAGACTTTTTATGGATATCTTTGAGAAATGGCTTTCTTCTTGCCACTCTTCCATAAAGGCCAGATTTGTGAAGTGTTGGACTCATTGTTGTCCTATGGACAGACTCTCCCACCTCAGCTGTAGATCTCTGCAGTTCATCCAGAGTGATCATGGCCCCCTTGGCTGCATCTCTGTTCAGTCTTCTCCTTGTTTGAGATGAAAGTTTAGAGGGACGGCCGGGTCTTGGTAGATTTGCAGTGGTCTGATACTCCTTCCATTTCAATATGATCGCTTGCACAGTGCTCCTTGGGATGTTTAAAGCTTGGGAAATCTTTTGGTATCCAAATCCGGCTTTAAACTTCTCCACAACAGTATCACGGACCTGCCTGGTGTGTTCCTTGGTCTTCATGATGCAGAACCCTGAGACTATCACAGAGCAGGTGCATTTATACGGAGACTTGATTACACACAGGTGGATTCTATTTATCTTCATCAGTCATTTAGGACAACATTGGATCATTCAGAGATCCTCAATGAACTTCTGGAGTGAGTTTTCTGAACTGAAAGTAAATGGGCTAAATAATTTTGCACGCCCAACTTTTCAGTTTTATTATTACAAAAAAAGTTTAAATGATCCAATAAATTTTGTTCCACTTCACAATTGTGACCCACTTGATTCTTCACCAAAAATTTAAAATGTTATATCTTTTTGTTTGAAGCCTGAAATGTGGCAAAAGGTTGAAAGGTTCCAGGGGGCCGAATACTTTCGCAAGGCACTGTATCTTTGTACTGCTCTCTCCATCCCTTACCTAGTGCTGTCAACAGTTTAGCATGGTCAGAGTCCCTTTAAAATCTTTTATGATGTGATATAGTAAACATAGATTTTTTTATTTTTTAGAAAGCATGCTTTTGATGTGGCCCACTTACAGGATGTAAAATGTCTTCACTTTATTGCCGTAAACAGAATACAAGCACATGTATGTATAGGTATCTACCTGTATTCTGTTTATTCCAATACAGTGAAGATTTATAAGCATCAAAAAGTGAGTGCCGATCCAATTCTACTACTTGGCTTCTTCTGAGTGCCGACTGATTATTACTACAGTATATAAAATATAAATTGACGTCTTTTGTTAGGTCCCTTTATGCATCTGTACCAGGCTCCACTCTTCTGGGAAGGCTTTTCACAAGAGTGTGAATTTGGTTTGTCGGAATTTGTGCCCATTCACTCAAAAGATAATTTTTGAATTCCAGGCTTTGATGAAGAACTAACTCTCAAACAGCATTTGAAATTATAACAATGGTGTTCAATGGGGTTGAGGTCAGGGTTTAATATAGGCCACTTGGGCTCCTCCACACCAAACTTGTGAAAACATGTCTTTATGGGCCTTGCTTTGTGCTCAAGAAGGGCCTTCCCCCAAAATGTTGCCACAAAGTTGGAAGCATACATCTGTCTAAAAGTCTTTGCATGCTGTGCATTAACATTATCCTTCACTACAAATAAAGGACCTGTCCTACTGAGAAACCATTACACACCACTACCCCTCTTTTAGCACATTTTACAGTAGGCTCCATGTTTTCTATTGGATAGTGTTTGTGGGCATGTGCTAAACTCAATTTGTCTACCACTGACCTGTGATTCACTGGAAAACCTGGTGTCCTTTACACCAGGCCAGCAAACACTTGGCATTGTACATGGGGTTGTGTGCAGCAGCTGGAAAATGGAAATCCATCTTCAGCAAGTTCCCCCCATACACAGTTCTTGTACTGATGTCACCTCCAGAAGCAGTCTAGAACTCAGGAGACCCGGCTCTCCATACCAAAGGAGGTGGCCCAGTGTCTGGTGACTGTCAGTCTGTTATTTTTCCAGCCTGGGGACATTTATACAGGCATGGGATTCAGCCAGTTCTCTCCGGTTCTGCCGAACAGTTTGTTAAAATTACAGCAGGTTCGCAGGACCAGTTAGAAGCAGGAATCCCGACCCGGTCCTGCAGCCACTGGCGTAGCTATCACAGGAAGCGCTGATATGCGCCCCACACTGCTGTATTGAGGAGCGCAGCAGCAGTACTGACAGCTCTCCTCTGCCTCTCACCCTGTTGCCGGTGCCTGCTCCGTCCTGTGGTGATGCTGTAAGCATCAGTTGAAATGTGAGTGGGCGGGCCGGCACAGGAGCTCCTGAGCAGCATGAGAGGAATCCTGTCTCTCTTCATGTTCTCTGTCGGGACCAAGAGGAGGGGGAGGGGAAGCTGCAGACAACAACACTGAAGTTCTGTCTGGGCTGCCATCCTATTTCATCTCCCAGAAGAAAAGGTAAGTGGAAATATCTGTGTAAATGTATGTATATATGTGTCTTTGCCTGTATATTTGCATGTATGTGTGTTTATGTTTGTGCATATGTGTGTCTGTGTGTGTGTGTGTATACACTGTGTATATAATGTATATTGTACAGCATAGCACAGTAGTTATATTGTCTGGCATGGTGTAACCGCCATGCATTTGCTGTACAGTATACATTATAATCCCTGTACCATGCTATACAATGTACAGTATAATCCATACACCATGCTGTATAATATACAGTATAATCCATACACCATGCTGTATAGTATACAGTATAATCCATACACCATGCTGTATAATATACAGTATAATCCATACACCATGCTGTATAGTATACAGTATAATCCGTACACCATGCTGTATAATATACAGTATAATCCGTACACCATGCTGTATAGTATACAGTATAGTCAGTACACCGTGCTGTATAGTATACAGTATAATCTGTACACCGTGCTGTATAATATATACCATAACCCCACAGTGTAGGTGTTATACTGTATATTGTACGGCATAGTGTATGGATTATACTGTATATTGTACAGCATGATACAGGGATTATACTTTATACTATACAGCATGGTGTATGGATTATATTGTATTATACAGCATGGTGTATGGATTATATTGTATTATACAGCATGGTGTATGGATTATATTGTATTATACAGCATGGTGTACGGATTATACTGTATTATACAGCATGGTGTACGGATTATATTATACAGCATGGTGTATGAATTATACTGTATTTTACAGCATGATACAGGGATTATAATGTATATTATACAGCATGGTGTATGGATTATACTGTATATTATACAGCATGGTACAGGAATTATAATGTATATTATACAGCATGGTACAGGGATTATAATGTATACTGTACAGCAAATGCATGGCGGTTACACCATGCCGGACAATATAACCGTTGTGCTATGCTGTGCAATATACAGTGTATATATACAGTATATACACAGTGTATGCATACACACACACGCACATGAAAAACGCAGGCATGGGATTCAGCCATTTCCCTCAGGTTCTCTTGATCCGGTTGTTAAAATTACAATCCGATCGGAGAACCATGTTACCAGCTGAATCCCTATCCGGTGCTCTGGCGGCGGCAGATTGAGATGAGCGCTTTCATTCAATAGTTGAGCTCCTTAGGCTTTTTAAAAATTGGGTGATATGTGCGTGTCGTGTACAGTACAGATCAAAAGTTTGGACACACCTTCTCATTCAAAGAGTTTTCTGTATTCACATTGAAGGCATCAAAACTATAAATTAACACATGTGGAATTATATACTTAACAAAAAAGTGTGAAACAACTGAAAATATGTCTTATATTCTAGGTTCTTCAAAGTAGCCACCTTTTGCTTTGATTACTGCTTTGCACACTCTTGGCATTCTCTTGATGAGCTTCAAGAGGTAGTCACTTGAAATGGTATTCCAACAGTGTTGAAGGAGTTCCCAGAGATGCTTAGCACTTGTTGGCCCTTTTGCCTTCACTCTGCGGTCCAGCTCACCCCAAACCATCTCGATTGGGTTCAGGTCTGGTGACTGTGGAGGCCAGGTCATCTGGCGTAGCACCCCATCACTCTCATTCTTGGTCAAATAGCCCTTACACAGCCTGGAGGTGTGTTTGGGGTCATTGTCCTGTTGATAAATAAATGATGGTCCAACTAAACGCAAACCGGATGGAATAGCATGCCGCTGCAAGATGCTGTGGTAGCCATGCTGGTTCAGTATGCCTTCAATTTTGAATAAATCCCCAACAATGTCACCAGCAAAGCACCCCCACACCATCACACCTCCTCCTCCATGCTTCAAGGTGGGAACCATCTGCATCGCACAAAGACACAGTGGTTGGAACCTAAGATCTCAAATTTGGACTCATCAGACCAAAGCACAGATTTCCACTGGTCTAATGTCCATTCCTTGTGTTCTTTAGCCCAAACAAGTCTCTTCTGCTTGTTGCCTGTCCTTAGCAGTGGTTTCCTAGCAGCTATTTTACCATGAAGGCCTGCTACACACAGTCTCCTCTTAACAGTTGTTGTAGAGATGTGTCTGCTGCTAGAACTCTGTGTGGCACTGACCTGGTTTCTAATCTGAGCTGCTGTTAACCTGCGATTTCTGAGGCTGGTGACTCGGATAAACTTGGCTCTTGGTCTTCCTTTCCTGGGGCGGTCCTCATGTGAGCTAGTTTCTTTGTAGCGCTTGATGGTTTTTGCGACTGTACAGTCACGGCCAAAAGTTTTGAGAATGACACAAATATTATATTTTCACATGATCTGCTGCCCTATGGTTTTTATGTGTGTTTGTCAGATGTTTTTATCACATACAGAAATATAATTGCAATCATATTATGAGTAACAAAAGCTTATATTGACAGAATGAGTTAATGCAGCAAGTCAATATTTGCAGTGTTGACCCTTCTTCTTCAGGACCTCTGCAATTCTCCCTGGCATGCTCTCAATCAACTTCTGGACCAAATCCTGACTGATAGCAGTCCATTCTTGCACAATCAATGCTTGCATTTTGTCAGAATTTGTAGGTTTTTGTTTGTCCACCCGTCTCTTGATGATTGACCACAAGTTCTCAATGGGATTAAGATCTGGGGAGTTTCCAGGCCATGGACCCAAAATCTCTATGTTTTGTTCCCTGAGCCATTTAGTTATCACCTTTGCTTTATGGCAAGGTGCTCCATCATGCTGGAAAAGGCATTGTTGATCGCCAAACTGCTCTTGGACGGTTGGGAGAAGTTGCTCTCGGAGGACATTCTGGTACCATTCTTTATTCATGGCTGTGTTTTTAGGCAAGACTGTGAGAGAGCCGATTCCCTTGGCTGAGAAGCAACCCCACACATGAATGGTTTCAGGATGCTTTACAGTTGGCATGAGACAAGACTGGTGGTAGCGCTCACCTCGTCTTCTCCGAATAAGCTGTTTTCCAGATGTCCCAAACAATCGAAAAGGGGATTCATCAGAGAAAATGACTTTACCCCAGTCCTCAGCAGTCCACTCCCTGTACCTTTTGCAGAATATCAGTCTGTCCCTGATATTTTTTCTGGAGAGAAGTGGCTTCTTTGCTGCCCTCCTTGAGACCAGGCCTTGCGCCAAGAGTCTCCGCCTCACAGTGCGTGCAGATGCACTCACACCTGCCTGCTGCCATTCCTGAGCAAGCTCTGCACTGCTGGTAGCCCGATCCCGCAGCTGAAACACTTTTACGTGACGGTCCTGGCGCTTGCTGGTCTTTCTTGGGCGCCCTGGAGCCTTTTTGGCAACAATGGAACCTCTCTCCTTGAAGTTCTTGATGATGCGATAGATTGTTGACTGAGGTGCAATCTTTCTAGCTGCGATACTCTTCCCTGTTAGGCCATTTTTGTGCAGTGCAATGATGACTGCACGTGTTTCTTTAGAGATAACCATGGTTAACAGAAGAGAAACAATGATGCCAAGCACCAGCCTCCTTTTAAAGTGTCCAGTGGTGTCATTCTTACTTAATCATGACAGATTGATCTCCAGCCCTGTCCTCATCAACACCCACACCTGTGTTAATGGAGCAATCACTGAAACGATGTTAGCTGGTCCTTTTAAGGCAGGGCTGCAATGATGTTGAAATGTGTTTTGGGGGATAAAGTTCATTTTCTAGGCAAATATTGACTTTGCAAGTAATTGCTGTTAAGCTGATCACTCTTTATAACATTCTGGAGTATATGCAAATTGCCCTTATAAAAACTGAAGCAGTAGACTTTGTAAAAATTAATATTTGTATCATTCTCAAAACTTTTGGCCATGACTGTACTTGGGGACACTTTCAAAGTTTTCCCAAGTTTTCGGACTGACTGACCTACATTTCTTAAAGTAACGATGGCCACTCGTTTTTCTTTACTTAGCTGATTTTTTCTTGCCATAATACAAATTCTAACAGTCTATTCAGTAGGACTATCAGCTGTGTATCCACCTGACTTCTGCCCAACACAACTCATGGTCCCAACCCCATTTATAAGGCAAGAAATCCCACTTATTAAACCTGACAGGGCACACCTGTGAAGTGAAAACCATTTCAGGTGACTACCGCTTGAAGCTTATCAAGAGAATGCCAAGAGTGTGCAAAGCAGTAATCAAAGCAAAAGGTGGCTACTTTGAAGAACCTAGAATGTAAGACATATTTTCAGTTGTTTCACACTTTAAGTATATAATTCCACATGTGTTAATTCATAGTTTTGATGCCTTCAGTGTGAATCTATAATTTTCATAGTCATGAAAATACAGAAAACTCTTTGAATGAGGTGTGTCCAAACTTTTGGTTTGTACCGTATATGTGGTGTATTTATGTGCGTGTACCATGTATATGGTGTATTTATATGTAAACGTGTCGTGACGCCGCGTGTCTGCCGTTGAGTAGGGAACCTGTTGTTAAAAATTTGAATCCCACCCCTGCATGCATACACTTGATGACTAGCAGGGCTTCTCTGGTTCTAGGGACCTTGTGTTTGGGCAGTCATCTGTCACTGATCTGACCTGAGCATAGGCATAAGGCAAGGAGAGAAGCTGACCAGGTATGATTTATATTTAGAGGTATATTAGACATACTGCTAATGGGGCAAATTGTTTATGGCTAAAGTGGAAGATGCCCATGTGTATAGGCTTGTATGGGGAAATTTGATTTACCAAGTAATATTTATGAATACAGTTGAAGGATGCTGAAATCCCTCTCCCCAAATTATGGCGTGTCTTGTGGAAAATATGGGATTATACACTTGTCTTCAGCCACTAAACCCTAAAAGAAAAAAAACGAAAGCGGCAGGCTGTGATACACGCCAAAAAACACAGTTTTTATGCTGAGACATGACATATCGACCAATACAATATGGCCGCTGCCAGGCTACAACACAATGGCGTATGCGCGAGCACGTTGCAACACAAAGGAGCTGATCTCTAGCAGATGCTCGAGCTAGTCACGTGCTGTGCACAGACCGGAAGCCCCCGGGAAATCACGGGAGTGGCGTTGGAAAAGAACTCGTCCTTCCGGGGGGAGTCGGCGGCGGCGGCTTAGTGAGTGCTCAGTATGTGTCACTTGTGTGATTGTCCTGACTCATGCATACCTTCTTGTCCCTCCCTGTATTACACCGTATCCACTAGAGCAGGTCTAGACGGCGCTGAGCGCATTATTCCCAGCACGTCCTGCGGCTGCAGCTTCTGCATCTTGCGGCGTATTTTTGTGTGTAGTTCATATAAGAAGGCTCCACTGTCCCTGTACATGCTGAATGCGCTCCCGTGGGCCAGCAGTGGCCGTGGTGACGTTTCTGTAGGCTTTCTTCTCCATAGATGCTGACTACTTCTCCCAGCCCATGACTCTTCTTGTCTCCCCAGGCTATATTATTTGCTGCATTTAAACATTTCTGGAAGTTAAAGGGACAGTCACGTGATGACTGAGGACACTTTCAGGCACAGAGTGACCCTGATTTTATTTAGCCCATAATTTGCCATGGATTTGTTGTCATTGGGGTCATTTATCAAAATTGTGTAAAGTAGAACTGGCTTAGTTGCCCATAACAACCAATCAGATTCTACCTTTCATTTTTCAAAGGAGCTGTCAAAAATGAAAAGTGGAATCTGATTGCTATGGGCAACTAAGCCAGTTTTGACAAATCTTCCCCTCAGTATTTTTCTTATGTGGACCTCTGTAATGAGTTGATCTTATTTTTTTTTCTGTGAATGGCTACAAGAAATTCAGGATATTATAGAGCGGTTTAATAAAAGAAATGAATCTTGGCAGAAGTAATAGATGGGTATAGATGTATATTATGCACTAATATATTTCTTGCCTTGACTACCAGAAGGTTACTGGGCACCTATCCACATGTGTCGCGCGGCAAAAAAGGGGTGCAGCTACACAGCAACATTTGTCGCACAACTTCTTGTGACTTTGTTTTTGTGACGATAGTCAATGGTATCCCAATAAGACATGCTGCAACGGAAAGTTGCAAAAAAAAAATAATGTAGCATTGCAATACCATTGTCCATCATTACAGAAAACTGTAAACTTGCGCAACTTTTCTGCAACAAGAGGTCGCACCCTTAAGGGTCCGTTGTTGGTTCATGTGTCTGTTTTTTGTTCTCCATGTGTCATCCAGGTTCCACTTGCACTGCTAGGCTGAAAAACAGATTTCCAGAGCATCTCCTATCAATGGTCAGTGAAAACCACTGACAGAACACGGATGCCATCTAAGGACCCTTGGCCTTATATGCACTTGTTTGTTCTGCATGAAGGGCAGAAGTAGCGCATATCTCCATTGTTTTCTCACTGAACCACAGTCTGTGGAAAACCGATGTATGAAAAAGCACATTAAAGTCAATGGACCAATGTGCAGTCCGTGGAGAACAGTCAGCACATGTCAGGGAATCATTGATGTGTGAATAAGTCCTTATTGGTGGATTTTCCTCCAGATGGTCATCTCATACTTGATCAGCTGATTTATAACCTTTTAGAAAACCCAACAGTTTGGGGCAGATTCACAAGCCTGTTAATAAATTGGTTGTCTCTTGTGCTTTTTGGATCACTAACTGAAATCTCCACCAGTTATGACCTGGTTTTCTGGTGGAGAGGTGGTCATGCATGGGTTCAGGTCTACTCCCCATTATCCCGATAGGTGGGAGTTCCATTTGTGGGTCTCCTGTTCATCAGACATTACCAGCAGATGCTGTGGTACAGTAAACTCACAACATGCCTTTATGTGGTTACTTTCTTAGCCATCCACTGCTGTATCTTCTGCATAGGTGCCTGAAGTAACTGAAGTGGTTCAGCATCTGCACAGAAGAGCATGCAGCCATGGGGGTCTAGCAATGTGGCCACATGGGTAAACCATGTGACTGCCTCCATTTTGTTCATGGACGGGGTGACACTGCTGTTTGTATAGCCCTAAACTGGCTGTCAGAGGCCTTCAGACCAGCAGCTCAGTTGAAATACAGCATGGTCATTTAGGATATATTCTTATAAAGTGGCCCAACCCTATAAAGAAGCACTCACTCCAGCTCAGTTGCAGCCATACGTTTTCAACCTTTTCATTATGGGGACCTGGTCATGTGATCTCAAGTCTAACCACCAGCCCAGAGCTTTCTTTCCTGTGTAGACAGCAGTGGTCAGTCTCCCAGCAGTCTCTCTGTGTCAACTACATGATATCATCATCTATCAGATTGTTCCTGGCAGCTCTCAGGCCCCTCCCCATCCCTCCACCCCTTCGCTGTATACATGGAATTCTGCTGACAATATACAGGGATATTTACCAAAACTAGTGTAAAGTAAAATTGGCTTTCTTGTCTATAGCAACTAATCAAATTCCACCTTTTATTTTTCAGAGCTCCTTTGCAAAATGAAAGGATCAATCTGATTGGTTGCTATGGGCAACTAAGTAAGTTTTCCTTTACACCAGTTTTGAAAAAATCTCCCCCCATAATGTCTACCTTATCCAGTGAACCAGGAGTGCAGATATATAGCAGGTAAGTGTATACAGCGAGTAACTGCAGAGTTATATAACCCTCCTGACTCGCATTGCCTGTCTGTATTATCTGTGTGTGCTGACTCTCCAGTGTTGTTCTAGGAGATGCAGCTTCACACTTCTTCTCCTACGTGTGAGAGGGCAGACAGGCTCAAACTGTGTTCCATAGGAGTATATGGAGACTCTGCAGTATTAGGGGACAGCAGTTATGTGTCACTGATCTGTCATGGCTACCCTTACACAGGATCCAGGGCAATGCAGTGTGATGAGACTCAGCCCTCTCTGTCTCTGGAAGGCCAAGCATGATGGGAAATGTAGGATTTATTAGGAGAACCATATCTGAGGGGAAGAAAAAAATCAAGATGACAGACAACCCACAAATAAAACAGGTATTCACAAACAGATATATACAACAAAATCTTAGAGTGCTTCTGCAAATAGAGGGGTTGTGCCATAAAGTACTTTTCACTCTAAAGTGTATTTTCATCAGATACTCTAGTTCTCATCTCTCTTTAAATTACCTCATTTGCAGTTTTCTCTTATCCCCCACACTTGAATCCTACCATTTTTGTTTTTCATATGTCTGATGTCCCATCATGCCTTAGGGCAATGATATGTGTCCTGACATCAGCAGATCATGTGATACTAACGCTGCCACAAGTTTTGACAACGACTTTTCCTACTTTCTACATTACAAGGCTCCAATGCAGGGTACAACAGCTACAGATTTGCCACAGGGTGCAATGGTAGTCTAACAACTTTAGAATAAGGCATTTTTTTTATAAATGGTGGTATTTGGGGAAAGTAATATAACAGCGATATCTGTTGGACGGGATACATTTATATTAGTGGCACAACCCCTTCAACCACCTAACTGTTTTGCCTGAGTCTAGCTCGGGCTGTGGAAAGAGTACTTAACTGTTCTGTCCAGCTCGGGCAGAAGTGGAAGGGGGAGGCTGCTTTAGCTGCTGATGTCGCCTGATTGGTAGCAGCTAGGAGCATGGGCCTGGCCTTGTTTGAAAGCTAGCATTCCAGGCTTTCATACAATACCAGAACGGCAAGGAATAATATGCAGTAAAACCTGCTTTTACTTTCACTTTCAGCTGCATTCACTGCATCCCAATTTCTAACAGTGATATCTTCTCATGTAGGGAAGATATTGCTCTCATTCTGGTATTGTCTAAAAGCTTGGAATGTCAGCTTTCAAACAACACAAAGCCCATATCTTATGGTAACAAATCAGCGATATAAGCAGCTAAAGCAGCCCCCCCCTTCAGGTTGAAGAAAGAGAGAGAGGGGGGCAGTTGGGGGGCTGACAGCTGTAGGAGAAAAAGAAAGGAAAAATAATAAAAATATATTGTCATTAAAGAAATTTGTCATTATCATCATTGTACTGACCCACAAAAAATAGAATGGTATTTATTCCACACAGTGAGCACCATAAATAAATTCCACAAAATAATGTTAAAAATAAGATAATAAAAGTAATCTACTACACTATATATATACCCCAAAATGGTTCCTAAAAAAACTACAACTAATCCCACAAAATAAAAAAGAAATTTAGAAGAAAAAATTAAGTTATGACTGCTGGAACACAAAGGGGGAAAATATTATTGGTCCTTAAGGATAAAAATAATTATGTCACTAATGGGTTAAAAATGCAATTGTGTCCCCTGAGTTGTGCGCCAAGAAGATTTACAGCAGACACACATTAAAAATCTACAATAAAAAAAGTAGATAGTATGGGGATAGCTGGCTCTACTCTGGTAGGAAGGAATGGAATAGCTGATCATTAGACACAATGGAGTAGGAGTAGGTACACTCTGGAAGGATTGTAGAATGTAAACTGCAGGGGAGACAGCGGACACTCCTCGGAGGAGGGTGGGGGGTGTCGCTGTTGTTTTTTTATGTTATGTACTTTTGAACTAACTGTTTTTATAATTTTAATGTGACTGTTAGAAGGTTAAAGGGTTTGTCCAGGTACTGAGCGGAACCAAGACATATCCCCTTTTTCACCCAGGCAGGCCCTCTGATTTGAGCATCGGAGAATTTCATTATATTTTTATATTCTATTTTAGTGTTCCCGGTGGCAGGCTTTAGTGCTAAAGCCACCCATCAGTGCTGGTGATGTCACTGGGCTCACTGCTGTGTGGAACCCTCCACCTAGCAGAGACCCAGTACGTCACCGGATCTAATGACAGGACAAGGGAGAGCATTGGAGCATGAAGTGCTCCGATGCTCATATCAGAGGGGCTGCCTGGGTGAAAAAGAGGATACGTCCGGGTTCAGCCTTTTAATGTTGATATGCCATTATTGTCTAACAAGGAAATAACTTTCATTATTTTGGCCCATGGAAGTGGTACATTTTGACAAAGAGGCTCTTGGGCGAGAAAAAGCTGTGCACTCCTACTCTACTTCAACAAGGGTAAACTGATCTGTTGTTTTATCCACATTTTACTGTACATTAAAGTGGACATACACAGATTTCAGAGGGATCAGCCGACCGATGGAACTTTGTACCAAGCATGTTTTTTTCTTTAGGTAAAATAATATTTTCTTTTAAAGGGGTTGTCTCACTTCAGCAAATCACATTATACACTGCTTGCATCCAGGAGCCTCCAGTTTAGAGCAAATTCTGGGTGGCCAGGCGGCAGCTGCTACACATGCGTACCTACATGCACTCCCTTGCTCGTGGCCACCACTGCTGGATTGCAGGGTGTTTGTAACCATGGAAATGAGTGTATAATGTGATGGAAAAATGAAAATCAAACCAGCAAAGGAGGTAATATGGACAATAACAATACATTAGTAAATACCCTGTATTAACTTTGTCTACATCATAAATTCCATTTGCTGAATGAGACGACTAGCTTAAGGCTGTAAAAACAGTTTGAAAAACATACTTAAAGGGAACCTGTCATCTCTGAAACACCCCCTGAACTAGAGTAAGCGTTGTACAGTGTAAGTGATGCTTAATCCAATTATGTAAGTTTTATCTTCATACTCACTTCCATTCTGACGCTGTGCTCCCACAAACCAGTAGTAAAATACATTGAGAGGACTCTTCTTTGAGTCCTCTCCATTATGTGAGTGAGCACTGGAGTCCACTGAGTGCATTTTACTGCAGGTTTGTGGGAGCACAGCGTCGGAATGGAAGTGAGTATGAAGATAAAAATTACATAACCGGACTCAACGTCACTTACACTATACACCGCTTACTCTAGTTTGGAGGCTGTTTCAGAGCTGACAGGTTCCCTTTAAATATATCATTGTCAATGCTGATTTTCTATTTGTGTTTCTACAGTTTAGGATCTTCCTTGCAAAAGTCTCCTCATAGTATCTTCCATTAGACATTGCTCCTCACCCTTGCTGACCCTCTGGGGATGAGCAAACCTAGAAAAAGGATGGGTGAGACAATATTAAATCTCACCTTGGAGATTGTTTACCTGCTGACTGGAGAGGTAAGGATTTCTGAGAATTAAGTAATACCAGACATGTGGTTGCATGTGCTCCTATCAGACATTGGTTTACTCAACTCATCTCAACTGGGAGATCAGGGGCTCCTGTAGCCAGGACATTTGTCTTTTTTTCAAAACACCTATGGGATCTTGATTAATATAGCAGGATTCCTTTTGAGAATTTTCTGAACTTTTTATTTAAATTCTGGACAAATCTTAGGTGAGTCAAGGAGTCGGCTCTAAAAGTGGTGAGCCAGTAACAGAACCTGGTTGAGAAGCAGTTGATAACTGTCGGGAAGGATGTGTGACATTCACCTTACAATTATCTCAAGGTTTAGTTCAGCCCTGCTTTGTAGTATTATTTCCCTTCTGCCCCTGGACAGGAAACGGGAGGACCTCCTGGAATGCTTCAAGGAGAATGCCCTCTTCACACCTTGGTTCCTGTCAGAATACCTGTGGATTTACTGTCCTCAGACCAATTCCTAGAGGGCCACCTATGGGTATATATCTCCAAATGTGAGCCCCCTTGGAGTCTGTGATATACTGTTCCCTCTTTACCCCCCTGGAAGTTTTTATGGTGTGAACACAGGGACTCCTCTGGGGAGCTTACCTTCTTAGTGTTCTGGAGCATCCTGCCATGTGGGACGCCTAGAGACCCTGCCAGATCTACTGTATGCTGCAGTTTCTGGTCCTCTGCACACTTAGTCTGATGGACTGTCGTCAACTGGATTGAGCAGTTTTCATCTTGCTATTCTCTCAGGGTGCTGTCATTGGTGTAGGGGAGAGCTAGGATTACACTTACCAGTAATTATTTTTCCATGAACCCATGACAGCACCAGCCTTATATACCCTGCCTTTTTAAATATTGTACTGTCTCTTTATTTCGCCATTTCTCAATACAAGCGGTGTAGGACGTGACGCTTGTTTCACATATTACACTACTTGTATTTTAAATGGCGAAATAAAGAGAAGAAGTTTTTATGGTGAGTGCCGCATTCTTTGGATCTTTTTTTGTGACATGAATTGGACTTTCTATATATGCTGCCACCACAGATCCCCTGTGTGTCCTAGGCTCTTAGCGACAGTTTATGTTAGCTCACCTGTGCTGGTCAGTTACACATTTCTTTCATTTTTGTTTTATAATTAAAAAAAATGTTTGTAGTGGTAGTAGAGAATATTTTACCTGTATATGTGATGTGTTGAGTTTTAGGACTGAGGTGTGGGAGGTGTTATCAGTAGGGACACCCGTGGAATGCTTTTATTTCCTGTTCAGGGGCAGAGCTGGTCTCTCTCTCCTGGTGCTTTAATGGGTTTACTGAAAAATGTACCGTAATCCGAGCTCTCCTCTTACCATACACAGGAATACATAGTAGTAAAGAAGAAGTCTGGTGAGAATGTCACTCTATTCGACCGTCGCCATGCATCAACAGGATGGAGCAAGACCCAGAGCCCCGTAACAGGGTCTCAAATTCACTCAATGATCTGTGATAGGAAAAGTAAACAGAAGATCCTAGAACTGACCAACAAGATCATTAAGCTGCTGACTGGAGAGGTGAGCGCCGCTGGGAATGCTGGGCCATTGCACACTAACACAAGGAATGATGTGTCTGGATGATGACTATCATTTTGTGTCAGGATGTTGCAGATCATTTTTCCCCGGAGAAGTGGAAGTATGTAGAAGGACATAGTGATCTGTACAAAGATTATATGAGTGAGGAGCACCAGCCTCTCGCTTCACCTGGTAAGATGATTGATTGTAAAGGAGAGCAGCGTCATCTGCTCATAACGTATAAACAATGTGTGTTTCCTCTACAGATGGATCCAGTAGTAGAAGTACACCAGACAGAAGTTCCAGTCCACTATATTCCCAGGATTGTGTTGATGATCAACAGGTAGATGGAGTTGGGGTTTCAGTAAATGTTCTGTAAGATCTGTAGAGGACCCTTCTGAGCCTCTCATCCAGTTTAGACCATTCCTTTTTCGTAGAAGGGTCCCAAAAAGTAAGGTGCGAATAGGTTGTTCCACTGCCAAGTACACAACCGTAATCTGCAATAGCAGCTGGCAGTAAGGCAGTGGAGAATCATCGCTTAGTATCTGCTAAAATCAATGCGCTGTCCACGTAATGCGCAAACGTGCAAAGGGATAGGACATATGGGACTTGGTTGTAGTAAAATATTTTCTACAAAATAACCATAATGTAAACTTAAAGGGAATCCGTCACCTCCTTTGAACCCTGTGTAGTGTAGTATTGCATGAATAGTACTGCTGCCACTGAGTCCAGCTCCCTAATTATATGTCCATGCTCACCCCTGTACCTACGCTGAGTACCGTTATACAGACACTGGAATACATTGAAAGAACTCATCCTGAAGTCCTTTCCATTATGTGAGCAGGTTCATAAGTCCTCGCAGTGTATTCTTGCGGGTACACAGTTCGGGAATTGGGGTGAGCATGGCCATACAACCTAGTGATCCAGAGTCAGGGGCAGGAGTACTATTCATGTAGTACTGCACTTAATAAGGCTTAGGGGCGGTGTCAGATTCCCATTAACCCCTTCCCAATATATGACGTAATAGTACATCATAACGGGAAGTGTCTTCCCACAATTTTACGTACTAGTACTTCTTGCTGATCAGGCGGGCACTAAAGTGGTCATTGACTGCCGGGCCCCTGCGGTCATTGTTGTAAAAGCCTGTGCTGGCAGATTAACCCTTTCTATGCTGCGGTTAGACCTTTTTGGGTCAAAGCTCGCTGTTTCGGTTGCTTGTCTGATTAGAACTTTATCTAATCCAATGTTGATTCAGGCTGAAGATCTTATTGATATTAAAGTAGAAGTTATGGATGATGATGAAGACATGTATCCCGTGGGTGATGTGCAATGTAAGGAGGAAGAAATACCTGTAGAAATCAGTGCACGTAAGTTTAAGTAATAGGCCCAATCTGTGTTGACCCAATGTTCATATGTGCCCATTTTACAGAGAAAAATGTTTTAATATATGTCAATGAGCCACTAGGAGCAACAGGGGCGTTGCTGTTACACCTAGTGGCTCTGCTCTCTCCGCAGCTGCTGTACCCTCTCCACTTTGATTGACAGGGTCAGGTGTGATGATGTTTTTGTTGCCTGGCCTTGTCAATCAAAGAGCAGGGGATGTGGCAGAGAGGGCTGAGCCTCTAAGTGTAACAGCAACGCCCCCGTTGCTCCTAGAGGCTCATTTGCATATAATAAAACATCATTCTGAATGTTACTCCCAAGAGCTGAACTTGGGAAAATTGGGGTGTTCACACACAAGTTTCTTCAAAACTGTCACAAATACATGTTGTAATATATTATGTTTTTTTTATTTTATTTTTTCCTATCAAAACAGGCCCTTGAAGTTTGGGCCTATCTCAAGCGCTGTTCACTCACCACAGCCAGTACGTTTTAAGCAGGGTAACTGGGACGATTCTTGTCCTTAAGACAAAGCAAACATTTTCTGCTCTTGTGCACTCAGCTTGGCCATTTATTACGTGGTCGCCCTTTAGGCTTCAAGAAATGAGGAGTATGCAGCATATGGTCGATCAGGAACACAAGAGAGTATCAGAATTAGAGGTAAATTTGGGTGTTGTGAATAAGAACACTAAATGTCCAGTCTACAGAAGCTGAAGTCTACTTCTTACAAGTATTCTTCTACTACTACAAGGCCACTAACTTTTTTTTACAACTTAGATGACCTTTCATGGGATTATGTATTACAAACTGGTATGTTTACAAAATAATGCAAATACTTTTTTTTTCAAAAATACTCCTCTATTCTGCCGCTGTGCCCCCCACTGTTTTTGGCACCTAATATGCAAATTCAGAGTATTGGTACAGAGAGGAGCAGACATGTTTTTTCCTTGATGGCGTCTGCTTCTCCCTGGCTGTAATGCTGTTCAATCGCAGCGGACTGTGTCACAGCCAGGGAGAAGGTGAGCTGTCCTCGTGAGATTACCAAATCTACTATACTCGTGTACATAGCCTGTTCTCGTAAATCTCACAAGAACAGCTCACTTTCTCTCTGGCTGTGTCAATATAATAGCTCTTTTCCCAGTTATCAGCTGTTCTTCCCTTGCTGAGACAGCTTTCTGCTCACTAAAGAATTAGATTACATGTTGCCCATAGAAGTTTATGGAGATGGGAGGTGGGAAGAAGAGTGAGCTGTCAGTCTCTATCTAAGAGAATGTTAGTTTAGGAGTAGGGAGAGTTCCTCCCGCTCAATTAGGATGGAGGAACGGGACCCTTGTTCTCCCAACAATCAGACCCCCCAGAGATCAAAATCGTATCTCCTATCTTGTGAGTAGGGGATCATTTTTATAAATTGCTCAACCATTTTAAAGGAGTTTATGGAAACTTTTATACTGATGACCTATCCAGAGGATAAATCATCAGTATCTGATTGGTGGGAGTCTGACACCCAGGACCCCCACTGATCAGCTGTTTGAGAAGGCACCGGTGCTTGCAGTAGCATTTCAGCCTTCTCTTCTTGCCAAGCACAGCACTGTACATTGTATAGCGACTGTGCTTGATATCGGCCCCACCATATGTATGGTTGTATGGAAAAAGCATGAATATTAAAATTAGCTTTTATTTCCAGCAAATGAATTCACTAAGAATTCTGAAGGAAACCTTTCACCAGATTCCAAGAGAGAAGTCAAAACTACCTCACAGAACAAGTCAAAAGACTCCTTGACCACTCCAAATGTATCCTCTGCCATTCAGAGCAGCAATCTGTTACCTGATCCCTGCACCTATGAAGGAACTTCATCAGATCAGTCTCGCAAAGCTAAACAAAATGCAGATCCAAAAGGGGACAAATTGTTTCCATGTTCCCAATGCGGGAAATATTTTAAAAGTAAGTCAAGTCTAATTAAACATCGGCTAATTCATTTAGATAAGAGACCATATTCATGTTCGCAATGTGGGAAAGGTTTTACCCAGAAATCAGGTCTCATTAAACATCAGAGAATTCATACAGACGAGAGGCCGTTTTCATGTTCAGAGTGTGGGAAATGTTTTACACAGAAATCAATTCTTGTTGAACATCAGAGAGGTCACTCAGGAGAGAAGCCATTTTCATGTTCGGAGTGTGGGAAATGTTTCACTTGGAAATCTGTTCTTTTCGAACATCAAAAAACACATACTGGAGAGAGACCATATACATGTGCACAGTGTGGCAAGTGTTTCACTCAGAAATCAAATCTTGTTGACCATCAGAAAACTCACACAGGGGAGAAGCCGTTTTCATGTTTCGATTGTGGGAAATGTTTCACCCGTAAATCTGGCCTCGTTCAACATCAACGACTTCACACAGGAGAAAATCCATGTATGGAATGTGGCAAATGTTTCACCCAGAAAGCAGATCTTTTAAAACATCAAAGGACTCACACAGGAGAGAGACCATTTTCATGCCTGATTTGTGGAAAGTGTTTTACCCAGAAGTCGTCTCTTGTTGGACATCAGAAATGTCACACAGGGGAGAAGCCATTTTCATGTTCAGAATGTGGGAAATGTTTTACTCGAAAATCAGTTCTGGCTGATCACCAGAAAACTCACACAGGGGAGAGGCCATTCCCGTGTTTGAATTGTGGGAAATGTTTTGCTCAGAAATCTGATCTTGTTGTCCATCACAGAGTTCACACGGGGGAGAAACCATATACATGTAATAATTGTGGGAAATGTTTTACCCAGAAATCGTCTCTTGCTGAACATCTGAAAATTCACACAGGGGAGAAGCCATTTTCATGTTCAGAATGTGGGAGATGTTTTACCCAGAAATCTTCTCTTGTTAAACATCAGGTGACTCACGCGGGGCCGGGATCATTTTCGTACTCAGAAAGTGAAATGTATTTTCCAGAAATTGGCTTTGGTTTACCAGCAGACAATTCAGTTAAGGAAGAAGCTTTATGTAATGTTCAGACTATGGATAATGATTTGCAAGAGGATCAAAATGATCAAGACTATTGATTCTTTGTGTGTATTTTAAGAATCGTCCAAATGTTCCGTTTTTACCAGCACAGTGTCGCTGAGATCAAAAGAGTAGGGGTGGGATAGAGCTTCAAGATTTTATAAGCCATTTAACTACTATATCCCACTTCCCGTCACTATATTAATAAGGCCAACAAGAAGGTTCAACTTTTCTTAGCCTTAGGAGTGCACCTGCAAATGACTCTTTTTGGGTGTGGAGTGTTGAGTATAGCATCACCATTTCTAAGATTTCAGTTGAACGGTTTCTCTATAACATAGATAAAACCGTTATATTTCTTATTAATCCAAACAGGATTAGATTAGTTACAATTGTGGTGTCCATGCTGTTCACTCATCTAGCATCATGCTTTTTTCTTAGAGGATATTCAAATACCGGTATATGAACTGTAAACTAATAGAAAACTATAGATTTGTATATATAGATATATATATATATATATATATATATATATATATATATATACATATATACAGATGTAGCAAATGTAACATGTTAAATACACAAGTTAATTTCAAATTTGTTGCGGCTGTGTATTTAACATGTTAAAAGGATTTCCGGGAGCTGACAACCCCCAGGGGGGATCCTTCTCCCCCTGAACATAAAGAAACCCTCACTGATTGTGGTCCTGCCAACTGCTTTCTGTTCCTGCAGGATGAGGAGGTGGCTGGGTCCTGTGACTGCTGCAGCCAGAGTGAATGTGACGTCACAGCCGTTCAAGCCACTGAAGTCTCTGATTGGTCACAGTGGCAGGACCATGGAGTGAGTTTGGTTTTAAGTTCAGAGGGACAGGGGAGGACCCCAGGTATTGTCAGCTGCATGGTTGGCCAATCCCTTAGAAAGGGGAGAGAGATTACTTTTGTGTTTTTTTTTCTTTAAGACAATGGCCCAGATTTACTAAAGTGTCTTCGGCAAAAATCTAAAAAATGAATAAATAAAGTGGTCCAATTTGGCGCTTCTATGGTTTCTACACTTTTTTACAACACGCATGGCAAGTGGACGGGCCGAAGATGTGCCTTTTTGCACCAAAATTGCACTACGGTTCTAGAGTAACAGTCTGTCTGAAAGTAAGCCAATTAATAGTATAGAGTCAGAGAAAAGTGTCTATCCCTGCACCAGATTTATCATCCAGCCTGAGCCCCTGTGATAAATCTGCTGCAGGTCTACACAGACGGTCTAAGACAGTGATGGCAAACCCTTTACAGACTGAGTCTGCTATAATAGCCTGCCTACATTCAGTGCCTGTGCTGTTCATAGTGCGCCCTGCACTGATGAAGGCAGGAAATGTATAAGGCATATTGGTACACCATAGACTTTTTCACGGGTGCCCACATAGATGGCTCTGAGTGCCACCTCTGGCACCCTTGCCATAGGTTCGCAACCACTGGTTTAAGATTACACCATCTATAGGATTAGGAAATCTGGGCCAATGTTTTGTTGCATTTCCTACTATGATAGCAATTGGTCAATTTTTGGTTTACTGTATATGTATGTATAAAATGAATTTTGTGTTTAAAAATATCAATAAATACTCATAATAGTGGAGAAACAGTAGTAAAATTGAAAAAAGGTAAAGGAGATGACTGTCATAAAATAGTAAGGAAGTTAATATAGGCCGCTTACTAAGGCCTCATGTACACGAACGTGTGCTGGGCGTGGCCGTATTGCAGCCCGCACACAGGGGTCCGCAATACATGGGCACCGGCCTTGTGCACCCCACATCACTGATCGCGGACCCATTCACTTAAAAGGGTCTGCAATCACGGAGATGTGGTGTGGAATGGAGGCACGGATCCGAACCCCACGGAAGCACTACGGAGCGCTTCCGTGGGGTTTCTGTCCGTGCCTCCGCACTGCAAAAAAAAAGAGAACTTGTTCTATTTTTTTCGGTGCGGACAGTCGGATACGGATCGCGAATCCCGTTGAAGTGAATGGGTCCGCGATCCACATGCGGAAGCCCCACAGTCGTGCCCGTGCATTGCAGACCGCAATTCGCGGTCCGCAGCATGGGCACGACCGGCTCACATTCGTGTGCATGAGTCCTAATGTATTGTTATTATCCATATTGCTTCCTTTGCTGGCTGGATTCATTTTTCCATCACAGTTTCCATGGTTACGACCACCATGAAATCCATAGTGTGGAAGCATGGCCACCATTGCTGGATTGCAGGGTGGACTGTAATCATGGAAATGAGCAGTGTATAGTGTGATAGAAAAAAAAAAAAACAGCCAGCAAAGGAAGCAATATGGACAATCGCAATACATTAGTAAGTGCCTTGTATTAACCTTCTCTACATGATAAATACCACTTGATGAAGCGAGACAATCTATGTAAGAAAGCACAGAATTGCAGCAGGGAGGTGGTAAACTGCAGGCTTATTACTGTCATCTCTCCCCATGTACATCTCTGACTACAGGGAGGGTGCAGGATACATTTCTTCATGGTCTCACCCTCTTAACAATCATTGAAGATATCTATTCTCTGATTGTCATGGGTACATAGGCTTGATCTTGCTTGATATGTAGTTTTACACCCTGAGGCCTCATGCACACAAACCTATTTTCTTTCTGTGTCCAGTGCCTTACAGCGTTTGGTTCCTAGGTTCGAATCCAACCAAGGACAACATCTGCATGGAGTTTGTCAGCAGATTTGTACCTATGAAATTGGTTGACCTGTTACATGTTTGCTTGTATGGTGCATAAAAGACACAAATGTGCTCAGACTCAACTGCAGAGCCCAAAACCTCCTCTGGTATTAACATCAGCACAAAAACGGTGCATCGGAATCTTCATGCACAATACTAAGCCTCGGATGGAGTGGTGTAAAGCATGCCACCACCGGACTCTAGGGTAGTGGAAACGTGTTCTGTGGAGTGAGTCTGGGTTTGGTGGAGGAGGAATAATGCTATGGAGTTGTTTTTCAGGGCCTGACCTAGGCCCCTTAGTTCCATTGAAAGTAAATGTTAATGCTTCAGCATACCAAGACCATTTTGGATGGTAGTACGCTTCCAACTTTGGAGAAATAGTTTGGGAAAGCCCCCTTTTTCTCCACTGTATTCACTGAGGAAAATAAACTGTCAGATGAAATGCAGAATATAAAAGTAAATTCCCCATTAAAAATGCCCTGTCTGACCCAGGAAGAAGTAGAGCTGTGTCTTAAAAAGATTAAAATAGACAAATTGCCAGGACTGGATGGCATACACCCCCGTATCCTAAGAGAATTAAGTAATGTCATCGCCAGACCCTTATTTCTGATATTTAAGGACTCTATACTGACAGGGAGTGTTCCACAGGATTGGTGCATAGCAAATGTGGTGCCAATATTCAAAAAGGGTCCAAAAACAGAGCCCGGGAACTATAGGCCGGTAAGTTTAACATCTGTTGTGGGTAAACTGTTTAAGGGTTTTCTAAGAGATGCTATCTTGGAGTACCTCAATGAAAATAAGCAAATAACTCCATATCAGCATGACTTCATGAGGGATCATCATGTCAAACCAATTTAATCAGTTTCTATGAGGAGTAGAGATGAGCGAGCATGCTCGGCCGAGCGTACTCTGGAGCAATTTTCGAGTAGTAGCGTACGCATCTTCTAATCTGTCTTGTAATTTGTACGCATTAGTGTAAAGATTATATGATGCGTATGCACTAGCGTACAGATTATAAAATGCGTACGCTACTACTCGAAAATTGCTCCCGGGTACGCTCGGCCGAGCTTGCTCGCTCGCTCATCTCTAATGAGGAGGTAAGTTCTAGACTGGACCGTGGCGAATCAATGGATGTCGTATATCTGGACTTCTCCAAAGCATTTGACACTGTACCACATAAAAGGTTAGTATATAAAATGAGAATGCTTGGCCTGGGAGAAAATGTCTGTATGTGGGTAAGTAACTGGCTCAGTGATAGAAAACAGAGGGTGGTTATTAACGGTACACAGATTGGGTCACTGTCACTAGTGGGGTACCACAGGGGTCAGTATTGGGCCCTATTCTCTTCAATATATTTATTAATGATCTTGTAGAAGGCTTGCACAGTAAAATATCAATTTTTGCAGATGACACTAAACTGTGTAAAGTTATTAACACAGAAGAGGACAGTACACTGCTACAGATGGATCTGGATAGACTGGAGGCTTGGGCAGAGAAGTGGCAAATGAGATTTAACACTGACAAATGTAAGGTTATGCACATAGGAAGGAATAATGCAAGTCACCAGTACATACTAAATGGTAAAATATTGGGTAACTCTGACATGGAAAAGGACCTAGGAATTTTAGTAAACAGCAAACTAAGCTGTAGAAACCAGTGTCAGACAACTGCTGCCAAGGCCAATAAGATAATGGGTTGCATCAAAAGAGGCATAGATGCCCGTGATGAGAACATAGTCCTGCCACTTTACAAATCACTAGTCAGACCACACATGGAGTACTGTGTACAGTTCTGGGCTCCTGTGAACAAGTCAGACATAGCTGAGCTGGAGATGGTTCAGAGGAGGGCAACTAAAGTAATAACTGGAATGGGTGGACTACAGTACCCAGAAAGATTATCAAAATTAGGCTTATTCACTTTAGAAAAAAGACGACTGAGGGGAGATCTAATAACTATGTATAAATATATCAGGGGTCAGTACAGAGATCTCTCCCATGATCTATTTATCACTGTGACTGTGACGAGGGGACATCCGCTGCGTCTGGAGGAAAGAAGGTTTGTACACAAACAGAAGAGGATTCTTTACGGTAAGAGCAGTGAGACTATGGAACTCTCTGCCTGAGGAGGTGGTGATGGTAAGTTCACTAAAAGAGTTCAAGAGGGGCCTGGATATATTTCTGGAGTGTAATAATATTACAGGTTATAGTTACTAGAGAGGGGTCGTTGATCCAGGGAGTAATGCCCCTTTCACACGAGCGAGTCTCCCGCAACGCATCTACAGGGCTGGACTCGGCACTGACAGGGATCGCATAGCATTATATGCGATCCCAGTCAGTGCTGGAGTCCAGCCCTGTAGATGCGTTGCGGGAGACATGCGAGTCTCCCGCTCGTGTGAAAGGGGCATAATTCTGATTGCCTGATTGGAGTCGGGAAGGAATTTTTTTTCCCTAAAGTGGGGAAAATTGGCTTCTACCTCACAGGGGTTTTTTTGCCTTCCTCTGGATCAACTTGTAGGAAAACAGGCCGAACTGGATGGACAGATGTCTTTTTTCGGCCTTATAAACTATGTTACTATGTTACTCTTGTCCATATAGGGTATCTTTACAGAGCATTTATACACACCATATGGCCAAGTATTTGGACACCTGACCTTTATAAACTTGTTGGACCTCCTAAACTAAAAGAATACTTACTGCAATACAAAATTGATATTACATACTACTGTTGCACAATAAAAAAAAATACATACGTTTTTGTGTAGCCATAACTTTTTTAGTTCTTTATTGACTGAACTGTATGAGGGCTTGTTTCATGGGAGGAGTTGGTATTTTCATTGGTACCAATTTGGGATACATGACTGATAGCTATGTGACCAAAAAAAGCTTTTCTGGCATTCTTTATTTCAAATTTTTTACCGTGTTTACCTTGTGAGACAAATAATGTGAAAATTTTATAGTTTGGGTCACTATGGACGCAATAAAAATTTGTATAGTATTTTCAGTTATTATTCAGTTATTTTCTTGGGACTTTGGCAGGACTTTGTACAGGCCAGTCATGTTCCTCCATGCCCGACTTGTCAAACTATGTCTTCTTTTTGGTCTTCATTTCACAGGGGCACAGTCATGTTGGAACTAGAAAGGACTCAAAGGGGTTGTGTCACTTCAGCAAATTGCATTTATAATGTAGAGAAGGTTAATACAAGGCACTTACTAATGTATTTTGCCTCCTTTCCTGGCTTGATTCGTTTTTCCATCACATTATACATGGCTTGTTTCCAGGGGTTATGACCACCGCTTCAATCCAGCAGCAGTGGCTGTGCTTGCACACTATAGGAAAAAGTATATGCATATGAGTACTCCTATGGTCCCGGTCACCAGAGAGGCCGTCTCTTTTTCCTATATTGTGCACAGCCACCACTGCCAGATTGCAGGGTGGTCATAACCATGGAAACGAGCAGTGTATAATGTGATGGAAAAATGGATCAAGCCAGCAAATGAGGCAATATGGACAATCACCATACATTACTAAGTGCCTTCAATTAACGTTGTCTATGTGATAAATGCCATTTTCTGCTGTGAGACAACCCCTTTAACCAAAATTGTGTCACAGAGTTGGTACTGTACAGTTTCACGACTGGAAATAAGGGGCCTAGACGAAAAACTTAGCCTAGTAGGCTAAATTCATATAGGTAATATATTTCTAGACGAGCGGTGGTGGTTTTACAGTGTGGGCAGCTGTGTCTAGTCAACACAGAACTGCCCTACACTTTGTGAATGGTACAGTGACAAGCCCATACTACTTGAATAGCATCATTAATCCAGTCATTGTACCTCTGCATGAACAACAAAGGCCTAATTTCATCTTCATGGACGACAATGCGCCAGCTCATCGACGTTGCATCATTAGGGAACGGCTGCTGGAGACTGGGGTACCTCAAATAGAGTGGCCTGCACTTTCTCCAGACCTGAATCCCATTGAAAACCTATGGGATCAGCTGAGTCGCCGTGTAGAGGCTCATAACTCTGTACCCCAGAACCTCAATGACCTGAGGGCTGTCCTTCAAGAACATTGGGATGCCATGCTTCAGCAGACAATAGGTCAACTTGTGAATAGCATGAGACGTTGTTGTCAAGCTGTAATTGGTGCTCAAGGCCACATGACAAGTTATTGAGACCTTGACATTTTTTGTGTGGCATACCCACCACTGTTGTTGGATTTTGTTTCAATAAATTGTTTGAGATGAGGAAGTCGCCATTGCTGCTTCTACTTAAATCCCCTACTTTTGTGATATAATATCACTGTAGCGTGAACTTTTTACTTTTTCCATAAATTTTCACCCGAAAGCTAAATATCACTAACTTTTTGTGAGTAGTGTAATTGCAGCGGTATTTATTCTAGAAAGCTTTTGCTAGGTCTAACTAGACCCGGTGGAGACCTAATGGTGACCATTTTCACTGCCAGAGTTACAGTATAGTGTCAACTCAAAATTTACAATAAAAATCTACAATACTACATTACCAGAAAGAAATAGCTAAAATGTGAAAAATCATATTTTTTCAGGGGCTGGGTGATTAATCAAATTATTTTGGTAAATTTGCCATTTAAATAAGGCATGATTCTGATTTCATGTTGAAGGCAGGATTAATTTCGGTCTGCATGAACACCACAGGAGCCTGGCACTGATTGACAGCCGAGCTCCTGTTTGAATGGCCATGACTGGAGTTAATTCTGATCTTGGCCTTTAAACTCCCTAGATGCTGTGGTCCATAGCAACTATGGCATCTAGGTGTTGCCATGGCAGGCGGGATCCTGACAAAGGTGCCAGCCCTGCCATTACTGTATACCTATTAACCCCTTCAACCCTGGGCCTGTTTTTACCTTCCTGCCCAGGCCATTTTTTGCAAATCTGACAGTCACTTTATGTGGTAATAACTTTGGAACGCTTTATTATCCAAGCCATTCTGAGTTTGTTTTCTCGTCACATATTGTGCTTCACGACAGTAGTAAATTTGTGGCAAAATATTTCATTTTTATTTATAAAAAAAAATCCAAATTTACAAAAAATTTGGAAAAATTAGCAAATTTACAAATTTCAATTTCTCTACTTTCAAAATACATAGTAATACCTCCAAAAATAGTTATTATTTTACATTCCCCATATGTCTACTTTATGTTGGCATCATTTTACTTTTTTAGGACGTTAGAGGGCTTAAAAGTTTAGAAGCCATTTCTCAAATTTTCAACAAAATTTCCAAAATCATTTTTTTAAGCACCAGTTCAACCACCCATAAATGACCCCATTTTAGAAACTACACCCCTCAAATTATAAAAAAACTGATGTTACAAACGTTGTTAACCCTTGAGGTGTTCCACAAGAATTAAAGGAAAATGGAGGTGAAATTTCAAAATTTCACGTTTTTTTAATTCATGTTAATAATTTTTTTCTTGCAACACAGCAAGGGTTAACAGCAAACTAAACCTCAATATACATTACTCTGATTCTGCAGTTTACAGAAATACCGCTTAGGTGGTGGTAAACGTCTCTATGGGTTTGTGGTAGTGGTCAGAAGGAAAGGAGTGCCATACGAATTTTGGAGGCAGATTTTGCTAGAATGGTTTTTAGGCACCATTATGTAATCGAGAGACCCTGACATACCCCTACAGTGGAAACCCTCAAAAAGTGACCCCATTATGGAAACTACACCCTTCAAAGAATATATTAAGGGCGGTACTGGCCACTTTGACCCCCTAAGCGTTTTACGGAATTTGGAAACACTTGGCTGTGAAAATGAAAAGTTTCATTTCTTCCAATAAAATGTTGCTTTAGCCCCAAATTTTTCATTTTCACAAGGGGTAACAGGAGAAAAGCACCCATTTGTTACCCATTTTCTCCTGAATACGGCAACACCCCATAGGTGGTGGTAAACTGCTGTGGGGGCACATGGCAGGACTCAGAACAGAAGGAGCGCCATATGGATATTGCAGCACAGATTTTGATGGATTGGTTTGCGGGTGCCATTGATTTTTATTTTTTGAATTATTGTCTTATGTGGGGGCTAATTTTTTGCGGGATGAGGTGACGTTTTCATTGGTACCATTTTGGGGTACATAAGACTTTTTGATCGCTTGGTATTACACTTTTTGTGAGTCAAGGTGAAAAAAAATAGCTGTTTTGGCATAGTGTTTTTTTTTTTTTTTTTTTTTTTTTTTTTTACAGCATTCACCTGAGGGGGCAAACCATGTAATATTTTTATAGAGCAGGTTGTTACCGATGCAGCGTTACCCAATATGTCTACCATTTTTATTTTTGTTAAATTTTACACATTAGATTTATTTTTGAACATAATAAAATCTTTTTTTTTTGTGTTGCCATTTTCTGAGAGCCATATTTTTTTTATTTTTATGGCGATTGTATCAGGTAGGGTCTCATTTTTTGCGAGACAAAATGACGGTTTGATTGGTACCATTTTGGGGTAAATATGATTGTTTCATCGCCTGCTATTACACTTTTTGTGAGGGAAGGTGACCAAAAAATGGCTGTTTTGGCACTTTTTTTTTTTTTTTTTTTTTTTTTTTTTTTTTTTTTACTGCATTCACCTGGCGGGGTGGATGATGTAATATTTTTATAGAGCCGGTCAATACTTTTTTTCCCTTTTTTTTTTACAATTTTTTTAACTTTATTTTGGGAAAAGTGCGCTTTTTTTTTTTTTTTGTTACTTGAAACTTTTATTTTTTTGTAAAACTTTATTTTTTTCACTTTTTCACTTTTAGGGGTCTAATCCCCTTTACAATGCATTACAATACTTCTGCATTGTAATGCATTGGCTGTAAGTGTATTACCAGTGTAAGGCCCCTTTCACACCAGTGCCAGCACGGATCCGGCGGGTGAAGGGTGCCGCCGGATCCGTCTTGCCGCATGAACACATGTGGGGCCGGAGCAGCACACACACACACACACACACACATAAACATACACTTAGGCTACTTTCACACTAGCGGCAGCACGGATCCGGCACCTAAAGGGTGCCGACGGATCCGTACTGTCGCTGATACATGTGTGGAGCCGGAGCAGCGCTCTGGCCTCACACATGTACACACACATGGGAACAAGACACAGACATACATACATACATACATACACACATACATACTCCAGGGACGCCGGCAGAACGTCTTCACGCGCCTCCTGCGCGCAGTGATGACGATTCCCCACAGCGCTCTGTGCTGGGCGCAGTGGGGAAACGTCATAGCTGCGCGCAGGAGGCGCGTGAAGACATGCTGCCGGCGTCCCTGGAGTATGTGAGTATGTATGTGTGTATGTATGTATGTCTGTATGTATGTATCTATGTATGTAGCCGGATCCGGAATGATCCCCCATTGCAAATCAATGGAGGACAGATCCGGATTACTGGTGTGTCCACACCAAACGGATCCGTCCCCATTGACTTGCATTGGGGGTCATTCCGGATCCGTCTTGGTGCGGATACCTGGACCGGAGAGCAAACCGCAGCATGCTGCGGTTTGTTCTCCGGTCTGAAGACGAAACGGAATGCTTTCAGGAGCATTCCGTTGTCTTCAGTTCAGTTTTGTCCCCATTGACAATGAATGGGGACAAAACTGAAGCGTTTTTTTTCGGTATTGAGCCCCTATAACGGAACTCAATACCGGAATTTAAAAACGCTAGTGTGAAAGTAGCCTTACCTGTTCCAGCAGCTCCGAGGCTGACCAGCGTCGAGGAGGACTGCGCGCACAAGGGTAAGTTTACCCACAGCGCCACCTGCTGGAGGGAGGGGAAATTGCAGGGAGACGGATCCGTCATGAACTCCATTAAAAGTCAAAGGAGGACGAATCCGTTTACCATTGTGTCACACCAAACGGATCCGTCCCCATTGACTTGTATTGGGGGTCATTACGGATCCGTCTTGGTGCGGATGCCCAGACCGGAGAGCAAACCGCAGCATGTTGCTTCTAGGAGCATTCCGTTGTCTTCAGTTCAGTTTTGTCCCCATTGACAATGAATGGGGACAAAACTGAAGCGTTTTATTCCAGTATTGAGCCCCTATGACGGAGATCAATACTGGAATATTAAAACGCAAGTGTGAAAGTAGCCTTATACACTTACAGCCTGCTTCCTGTGAGATCCAGGGGGCTGGATCTTACAGACTCGCAGGGATGGCAGTCACGATGCCTAAGGAAGGCATTGGGCTGCCATCCAAGCCATCGGGTCCCCGTCACATCAGTGCGGGGACCCGATGGACTCTCCTTCCTGCCGCCCGTATCGCATGTGCCGCGGTCAGCGCTGACCGCGGCACATCGAGGGTTAATACGCCTGCATCGGTGTTTTCACCGATGCGGGCATATGCAGCAGGGGTCCTGCTACTGGGAACAGCCGGCCCCCTGCAGCTGGTCGGGCGGGCGCAGCTCCTGCACCCGCCTGATCAGCGCGCTGTAGTACTGTACGGCGCTGGTCGGGAAGGGGTTAAGCTGTGTCACAAGCCTGTCAGTCTAAGGGGCTGTTCACATCGCATTTTTGCCCTATGTTTAACATATACATTAGGGCAAAAGTCTAGTACACAATGCTTCTCCATCCTGCCGAGTCCAGCATAAAAAAAATATACGTTAATCTATGTTTGGTTTTTTGACAATGGAACTCTATGGGGACTGATTCCACTGTATGGCATCCGACAGAGGCATCTATTTAACATAAAACAAAAACGTGATGTGAACCCCAGTTGTATCTTGTGGATTGTGGACCTATTCAAGTCAATGGGTCCTCATTGCAGCATGGAGTTCACACAGCCAGTGCCCGTGTTTTGCAGGCCACTATTTGCGGTCTACAACACAGGCACAGAACAGAAGCCATATGTTCGTCTGAATGAGCTCTTACAGTAATAAGTAGACTATAATGCATTGGTCTGTAATGCACTGGAATTCATTGCATAAGTGAGCAATTTTTGGAGCAATTATACATGTGGATTATGGATAAGAATTGTGAAAGTTTTATTGTCCTGTAATTGATGTCCTGTCCATGAATGTGATGACCCCAAGAGATCTAAGAGCCACATTCCTTAAGAGATGTAAACGGACATAAATCTATGAGACACATTCATTCCTGATCTGAGTGTGTCAAAGGTGATCATGAACTTGTATTCCCAGATTCTCCTTTCCACCTGTGATTTGAAATTCCCTTTTAATATCAATCAATACTATCATGCAGGGGCGTTGCTAGGGTCTCAAAGGTCTGGGGCCCAAGCTCCAATGAATATGGCCTAGTTCTCTAAATCGACCCTCCCCCTGCACTTTGCTGTACTTGCTATACAGCACCCCCTACCTCTCACATCTAGCACCTCCTAGGTGACTTCTCCTCTGATGTAGATCTTCTCTGTCATCTTCTCCATTAGGTCCGGACAACTTCTTTCAGCCACGCCTCATCTCTGCAGTGTGACACACAGACATCTGGGCTTCCTCACATTTCTATCATCATCCCCCAACTTGGAGTCCCCACGGTGTGATCCTGCTGCTCGCTGTGCTCGCCAATACCCCCAAGTACTATCCTGAAGAAATAATAGTGCCCCCCCCAGTAATAGTGCTCCTCAAAGTCTCACCAATAGTAATTCCCTTCTAGAATGCCCTCATTAGTAATACTGCCCCCTACAGTGATAATGCTCCCCAAAAATGCCCCCATTAGTAATACTGCTCCTACACTGCCCCCAACCATGATAACACTCCCCAAGAGTGCCTCCATTAGTGGAAGGGCCTCCCAGTATTAACCCCTTAGTGACCAAGCCTGTTTGGGCCTTAATGACCAAGCCAGATTTTGGAAATCTGGCATGTGTCAATTTAGCAGATAATAACTTCGTAACTAGAGATGAGCGAGTAGTGAAATATTCGAAAGTTCGAAATTCGATTCGAATAGACCGCGAAATTCGACTATTCGACCGAATATCGAATCCCATTAAAGTCTATGGGAAAAAAATGCTCGCCACTTGGAAATCTCAATTCGACCACTTGGAGGTCACCAAGTCCACCCTGAAACCTCAGAAAAGGATGCCAACACTGCTGGAATGCAACTGGGACAGCAGGGGAAGCATGTCTGGGTGCATATAACGCGCCCAAGTCGCACTATTATGCCACTATCACAGCCTCTCAACAATACACTCCAAAGACAATATAACCTCTCTGTAAAGGGAGACCATACAAGGAAACCTTCTTTCCTCTACATTGCCATGGACCCCAAGCCAAACTAGACAAAAAAGAAGATAAAATTCTGCACCCCTTAAAATCACGTTGCCTATCACAACCACAGATGGCATAGGCAAGGGGGAAAGCAAATAGACCCCACCCCTAATTGTCATTGTGTGTGTGTGTGAGATGTGGTCAGACATGTCTTCTTTAAAATGTAAAAACAACTCAAACACATGCAGAAGCCTTAAAATGCCCAAATTGTTGGCGCTTGAGATGTCAGTGACCCGACCTGGCCCAGTGTCATGTCTAGCAGGTAAAGCAGTGGGGATGTTGAGGGATGCGTAGGACCGCAAAAGGCAGGAAGAGGCCGTGGGCTGGCCAGAGGCTCATGGAAAATTTTGTGGAGGCCCAAGAGGTGAGACGTCTTACAAATTGTGTGGAGGCTAAAGAGGTGAGACCTCTTAAACATTTTGTGGAGCCCCAAGAGGTGAGACCTCTTAAAAATTATGTGGAGGTCCAAGAGGTGAGACCTCTTAAACATTTTGTGGAGGCCCAAGAGGTGAGACCTCTTAAAAATTATGTGGAGGCCCAAGAGGTGAGACCTCTTAAAGATTTTGTGGAGGCCCAAGAGGTGAGACCTGTTAAAAATTATGTGGAGGCCCAAAAGGTGAGACCTGTTAAAAATTATGTGGAGGCCCAAGAGGTGAGACCTCTTAAAGATTTTGTGGAGGCCCAAGAGGTGACACCTCTTAAAAATTATGTGGAGGCCCAAGAGGTGAGACCTGTAAAACATTTTGCGGAGGCCCAAGAGGTGAGACGTGTTAACAATTATGTGGAGGCCCAAGAGGTGAGACGTGTTAACAATTATGTGGAGGCCCAAGAGGTGAGACCTGTTAAAAATTATGTGGAGGCCCAAGAGGTGAGACATGTTAAAAATTATGTGGAGGCCCACGAGGTGAGACCTGTTAAAAATTATGTGGAGGCCCAAGAGGTGAGACCTGTTAAAAATTATGTGGAGGCCCAAGAGGTGAGACCTCTTAAACATTTTGTGGAGGCCCAAGAGGTGACACCTCTTAAAAATTATGTGGAGGCCCAAGAGGTGAGACCTGTAAAACATTTTGCGGAGGCCCAAGAGGTGAGACGTATTAAAAATTATGTGGAGGCCCAAGAGGTGAGACGTGTTAACAATTATGTGGAGGCCCAAGAGGTGAGACGTGTTAAAAATTATGTGGAGGCCCAAGAGGTGAGACGTGTTAAAAATTATGTGGAGGCCCAAGAGGTGAGACGTATTACAAATTATGTGGAGGCCCAAGAGGTGAGACGTGTTAAAAATTATGTGGAGGCCCAAGAGGTGAGACGTATTACAAATTATGTGGAGGCCCAAGAGGTGAGACGTGTTAAAAATTATGTGGAGGCCCAAGAGGTGAGACGTGTTAAAAATTATGTGGAGGCCCAAGAGGTGAGACCTGTTAAAAATTATGTGGAGGCCAAGAGGTGAGACCTGTTAAAAATTATGTGGAGGCCCAAGAGGTGAGACCTGTTAAAAATTATGTGGAGGCCCAAGAGGTGAGACCTGTTAAAAATTATGTGGAGGCCCAAGAGGTGAGACCTCTTAAACATTTTGTGCAGGCCCAAGAGGTGAGACCTCTTAAAAATTATGTGGCGGCCCAAGAGGTGAGACCTGTTAAAAATTATGTGGAGGCCCAAGAGGTGAGACCTCTTAAACATTTTGTGGAGGCCCAAGAGGTGAGCCATAAATATATAAATTTTTCTTATTTACGGAGCAATTCTACGGCGGTTAAGGAGGAGGAGGAGGTGGAGGAGGAAATGGCACTTCATACAGATGGCACTTCACTTTTGGCTGCTTTCCACGGTTGGAGAAGCAAAGTCCGGGTCAATCCACTTGCTGTTCATTTTGATTAGCGTCAGCCTGTCGGCACTGTCGGTTGACAGGCGGCTGCGCTTATCGGTTATAATGCCCCCGGCTGCGCTGAACACCCTTTCTGATAGCACGCTGGCGGCAGGGCAGGCAAGCACCTCCAAGGCGTACAGGGACAGTTCCAGCCACGTGTCCAACTTGGAGACCCAGTAAGTGTAGGACGCCGAGGGATCGGGGAGGACAGGGTTACGGTCTGCCAGGTACTCCCGCAACATCCGCCGATACTTGTCCCTCCTGCTGATAGCGGGCCCCGCAGTGATGGAAGTTGCACGAGGGGGTGCCATGAACGTGTCCCACACCTTGGAGAGTGTTCCCCTGGTGGCTGTGGGCCTGATTGATGTTGTGGGACTCTGGGAGACCCTCTCCTCTCTGCCGCCAGCGATGGTGGGTGGGAAAATCTCCATCATGTTCTGCACGAGTTCCCTCTGGTATTCCAGCAATCGATTCGTCCTCTCCTCTACCGGAATAAAAGAGGAGACGTTATCTTTATACCGGGGGTCCAGGAGTGCGAAGACCCAGTACAGTTTGTTCTCCACTATCCGGACAACACGTGTGTCCCGGGAAAAGCAGCCCAGCATGAAGTCAGCCATGTGTGCCAGACTCTGAATAGGCATGACCTCACTGCCCCCACCAGAAGGATCACTTGCCATTTCCTCCTCTTCCTCTTCCGCCTCCTCTCCGCCCCATCCGCGCTGAACCAATGGGACGCACACAGCCTGACTGCTACCCTCGCCGCCAGCATCCCCTCTTCCACAGCCACCTCCACGTCGTCCTCCTCATCCTCCTCCTCCTCCTGCAACTGCCACCGAGAAGCAGACAAAAGTGTGGTCTGACTGTGTAGCTCCGTTGCGTCTCCTCCTACCCCCGTCTCCTCTGCGTGCAATGCGTTCTCCCTTATTGCGATGAGCGATTCTTTAAGGACGCATAGGAGCGGGATGGTTACGCTCACTATAGCGTCCTCGCTGCTGACCTTCTTGGTGGACTCCTCAAAGATACGCAGTACATCGCATATGTCTGCCATCCATGGCCACTCGTGGTTGGCAAACTGAGGGAGCTGAGTTGGAGGCACGCGTGGATTCATAATCTGGTACTCCATCAATGCTCTCTGCTGCTCACACACCCTGGCCAACATGGAATAGGTGGAATTCCAGCGAGTCGGCAGGTCGCACAACAGCCGATGTTGAGGCAAATGGAGGCGTTGCTGGAGTTTTTTTAAGCTAGCAGCAGCTACAGTTGACTTCCGAAAGTGAGCGCACAAGCGCCGCACTTTCACCAGTAGCTCTGCCAGGTTGGGGTAAGTCTTTAGAAATTTTTGGACCACCAGATTAAAAACGTGGGCCAGGCATGGTACGTGATTGAGTTCGGCAAGCTCCAGAGCCGCCACCAGGTTACGGCCGTTATCGCACACGACCATGCCTGGTCCTAGCTGCAGCGGCGACAGCCACATCTCCGTCTGCTGCAATATGGCGTCCCTCACCTCTGGGGCGCTGTGCTTCCTGTCGCCCAAGCTGATGAGCTTTAGCACCGCCTGCTGACGTCTCCCCGCGCCAGTGCTGCAACGCTTCCAGCTAGCGGCTGAGGGCGATGTTAAGGCACAGGAGGAGGAGGGGGGTTTATCAGAACCCATGCTGGCAATCTTGGGCGGGGGTGGTAGGTAGGCCGTCTCTGTTTGCGACCCCATCCCCGCTTCCACTACATTCACCCAGTGTGCCGTCAAAGAGATGTAGCGTCCCTGGCCGCAAGCGCTTGTCCACGAGTCGGTGGTCAAGTGGACCTTTGCGCTGACTGCGTACCTCAGGGCCCGCCTGATGTTACGCGACACGTGCTGGTGCAGGGCGGGGACGGCACTCCGGGAAAAGTAGTGGCGGCTGGGGACGGAATAGCGAGGTGAGGCAGCCGCCATCAGGTCGTGGAAGGCCTGCGTCTCCACAAGCCTAAACGGCAACATCTCCAGGGCCAGCAGTTTGGAGATGTGGCAGTTTAAGGCTTGGGCTTGGGGGTGACTCGAGGCGTACTTCTGCCTGCGGTCGAACGCCTGCGAGATGGACAGTTGTTGGGACGAGGAGTGTGAAGGTGCAGGCGAAGAGGCGGGGGAAGGGGAGGCTGAAGGAGAAGGCCCCAAAGTAGCCAGAGGCAGATGTGGAGGTGTCCTGGCTGGAGGTCTGGACCGCAGTGGCAGCACACAACAAAGGGGAAGAGGCAGTGGCAGCAGGACCGGGCGCAGGTTGTATTGCGTTTGCTCTCTCCCACTCAGCCCAGTGCTTGACTTCCAAGTGACGCCGCATGCCTGAGGTGGTCAGATTGCTCTTCTCAGAGCTCCTACTCAGTTTTGAGTGGCAGAGTGTGCAAACCGCGCTCAGTTTGTCATCCGCACAAACATTAAAAAATCTCCACACCACAGAAGTACGAGGCCTCGATGGGGAGCTTCGCGCGACTGCCCGCTGCCGGGAACAGCTTCGGCCGTGCTGGCTGTGGCCTCACTACTCTGTCTGGACTGTCCTCTGCCTGTGGACATCCCTCTGCCTGTGGACATCCCTCTGCCTGTGGACATCCCTCTGCCTCTGGACATCCCTCTGCCTCTTGCTGCCTTTTTCGGTGCTGCGCAGACCACCACCTCTCCACTGCTTTCCCCGCTGGACATCACCCCTGGCCAAGTGGGGTCGGTCATTTCGTCATCCACCACCTCCTCTTCCTCACTCTGCTCCTCCTCCTGCCCACTGGACATTCCAACAGCCTCCCTTGATGGCAACTGCGTCTCATCATCATCATCATCGCTCATGATAACAGATGCTGGTTCAGGGTCCACATCAGCAGGAGATGGCGAAAACTCAAGTGTTTGGGCATCACTACAAACAAATTCCTCTGCTAGCTCCTGGGATTCTTCTGGCACATCTGAAAAAGGACCCGAAAAGAGCTCCTGGGAGGGGTCAAGGGTGGGATGACTCTGTTGGCCAGGTGTGGAGGAAGGAGGGTCAGAGTGAGACTGTGTGGATGACTGGCTGGTGGACAACTGTGTGGAAGCGCTATCGGCTATCCATTGCACCACCTGTTCAACCTGCTCAGGCCTCAACAGCGGTGTAACTCGCCCCCTGCTTAACTGTCCTATAAAGGCAGGGATTCTGGATGAGTGGGATCCTGGCTGACCCTCACCAGCACGCATTGTATCCACACTGGCTTCAACAAGGCCACCAACAGCATTTCCGCGCCCCCGTCCACGTCCGATTCCGCTAGCCCCCCTCCGCATTTTATTTTTTTTTTGGTTGCAAATACAATATTTTGCCTTCACAGCCGTGTACTAACAGTTGCAGACGGGTGTGTATGAACACTGGCGTATAATACTATTATTATTCCAGCAAGAAGAATGCACAGTACAGTGGCCAATTAAAAGGCCTAGATATTGTATATTTCAAGGTACACAGCCGTGTACAAACTGCTCCAGACGGTGGGTATTTACCCAGGTATGTGAAATAATTTAGCAAGAGAACGCACAGTACAGTGGCCAATTAAAAAGGCCTAGATATTGTATATTTCAAGGTACACCAGCCCGTGTACAACTGCTCCAGACGGTGGGTATTTACACCAGGTATGTGAATAATTTAGCAAAGAGAACGCACAGTACAGTGGCCAATTAAAAGGCCTAGATATTGTAATATTTCAAGGTACACAGCCGTGTACTAACTGTACAGACGGTGGGTATTTACACCAGGTATGTGAAATAATTTAGGCAAGAGAACGCACAGTACAGTGGCCAATTTAAAGGCCTAGATATTGTATATTTCAAGGTACACAGCCGTGTACTAACTGTTCAGACGGTGGGTATTTACACCAGGTATGTGAAATAATTTAGCAAGAGAACGCACAGTACAGTGGCCAATTAAAAGGCCTAGATATTGTATATTTCAAGGTACACAGCCGTGTACTAAACTGTACAGACGGTGGGTATTTACACCAGGTATGTGAAATAATTTAGCAAGAGAACGCACAGTACAGTGGCCAATTAAAAGGCCTAGATATTGTATATTTCAAGGTACACAGCCGTGTACTAACTGTACAGACGGTGGGTATTTACACCAGGTATGTGAAATAATTTAGCAAGAGAACGCACAGTACAGTGGCCAATTAAAAGGCCTAGATATTGTATATTTCAAGGTACACAGCCGTGTACTAACTGCTCAGACGGTGGGTATTTACACCAGGTATGTGAAATAATTTAGCAAGAGAACGCACAGTACAGTGGCCAATTAAAAGGCCTAGATATTGTATATTTCAAGGTACACAGCCGTGTACTAACTGTACAGACGGTGGGTATTTACACCAGGTATGTGAAATAATTTAGCAAGAGAACGCACAGTACAGTGGCCAATTAAAAGGCCTAGATATTGTATATTTCAAGGTACACAGCCGTGTACTAACTGTACAGACGGTGGGTATTTACACCAGGTATGTGAAATAATTTAGCAAGAGAACGCACAGTACAGTGGCCAATTAAAAGGCCTAGATATTGTATATTTCAAGGTACACAGCCGTGTACTAACTGTACAGACGGTGGGTATTTACACCAGGTATGTGAAATAATTTAGCAAGAGAACGCACAGTACAGTGGCCAATTAAAAGGCCTAGATATTGTATATTTCAAGGTACACAGCCGTGTACTAACTGTACAGACGGTGGGTATTTACACCAGGTATGTGAAATAATTTAGCAAGAGAAACGCACAGTACAGTGGCCAATTAAAAGGCCTAGATATTGTATATTTCAAGGTACACAGCCGTGTACTAACTGTACAGACGGTGGGTATTTACACCAGGTATGTGAAATAATTTAGCAAGAGAACGCACAGTATAGTGGCCAATTAAAAGGCCTAGATATTGTATATTTCAAGGTACACAGCCGTGTACTAACTGCTCAGACGGTGGGTATTTACACCAGGTATGTGAAATAATTTAGCAAGAGAACGCACAGTACAGTGGCCAATTAAAAGGCCTAGATATTGTATATTTCAAGGTACACAGCCGTGTACTAACTGTACAGACGGTGGGTATTTACACCAGGTATGTGAAATAATTTAGCAAGAGAACGCACAGTACAGTGGCCAATTAAAAGGCCTAGATATTGTATATTTCAAGGTACACAGCCGTGTACTAACTGTACAGACGGTGGGTATTTACACCAGGTATGTGAAATAATTTAGCAAGAGAACGCACAGTACAGTGGCCAATTAAAAGGCCTAGATATTGTATATTTCAAGGTACACAGCCGTGTACTAACTGCTCAGACGGTGGGTATTTACACCAGGTATGTGAAATAATTTAGCAAGAGAACGCACAGTACAGTGGCCAATTAAAAGGCCTAGATATTGTATATTTCAAGGTACACAGCCGTGTACTAACTGCTCAGACGGTGGGTATTTACACCAGGTATGTGAAATAATTTAGCAAGAGAACGCACAGTACAGTGGCCAATTAAAAGGCCTAGATATTGTATATTTCAAGGTACACAGCCGTGTACTAACTGTACAGACGGTGGGTATTTACACCAGGTATGTGAAATAATTTAGCAAGAGAACGCACAGTACAGTGGCCAATTAAAAGGCCTAGATATTGTATATTTCAAGGTACACAGCCGTGTACTAACTGTCAGACGGTGGGTATTTACACCAGGTATGTGAAATAATTTAGCAAGAGAACGCACAGTATAGTGGCCAATTAAAAGGCCTAGATATTGTATATTTCAAGGTACACAGCCGTGTACTAACTATACAGACGGTGGGTATTTACACCAGGTATGTGAAATAATTTAGCAAGAGAACGCACAGTACAGTGGCCAATTAAAAGGCCTAGATATTGTATATTTCAAGTACACAGCCGTGTACTAACTGCTCAGACGGTGGGTATTTACACCAGGTATGTGAAATAATTTAGCAAGAGAACGCACAGTATAGTGGCCAATTAAAAGGCCTAGATATTGTATATTCAAGGTACACAGCCGTGTACTAACTGTATAGACGGTGGGTATTTACACCAGGTATGTGAAATAATTTAGCAAGAGAACGCACAGTACAGTGGCCAATTAAAAGGCCTAGATATTGTATATTTCAAGGTACACAAGCCGTGTACTAACTGTACAGACGGTGGGTATTTACACCAGGTATGTGAAATAATTTAGCAGAAGAACGCACAGTACAGTGGCCAATTAAAAGGCCTAGATATTGTATATTTCAAGGTACACAGCCGTGTACTAACTGTACAGACGGTGGGTATTTACACCAGGTATGTGAAATAATTTAGCAAGAGAACGCACAGTACAGTGGCCAATTAAAAGGCCTAGATATTGTATATTTTCAAGGTACACAGCCGTGTACTAACTGTTCAGACGGTGGGTATTTACACCTGGTATACAAAAAGGGTATTGCAGGCACACAGAACCCAGAACACTAGAGCCAAATAAACTGTATTAAAAAAAAAAAAAAATTCACAGCCGTATACTGCCAGATCAGATGGTGCATATACACACTAGTTATATAACAGGGTTTTGCAGCCAAAAAGAACGCAGAACAGTAGTGCCAAATATAGTTTGGTATGTAGCAGAGCACCTAATACACCACTAATGCCTCTCTCTGTCCCTACTCCAGCAGCTATCCCTGAATACGGCAGCCGTTCTCTGTAAAGTGTATCTTGTAGTAAAGCTATCACTGTACTGCACTATAGTAGCCCTGATAAGGGCTTTTAATCACGCTCCTGCCTGTCCAACTGCTAAAACCTGTCTGTCCCTTCTCCAGCCTCTGTCCCTGACTAAGTTCACGCAGCATATGCGTACGAGCAGGAAGAGCTGAGTTTTTAATATTCGAGGTCACATGGTTTTTCCAGCCAATCCATGTAGACGCTGTTTTCGCGCTGCCAGCGTGCTCAGCGTGCCTGTCATACCCCCCCTGCATGTTGATTGGTGGAAAAAGAGCGCCAGGGAAGGTGGGAGGGGAAACGAATTCTAAGTGCGCCATCGCCGTTATA
>ONZH01002244.1:0-24625 GCA_900303285.1 Rhinella marina
AGCAACTCAGACTCCGGAGGCACAGGAGGGTCAGATGTGTCATGTGGCATGTCCTCAACCACCTCCTCATCCAGAAAGCTGTCTTCAGTTCTACATAAAAAGCAAGATTCAAAAACACACTTTAACTTTATCTAAAAATATTTGGCCATTTTTTTACTTTTTTTTAAAAAAAACTTTCAATAACATCATAAATAGCATGTAAGATGACATTATGGCCAAATAAACAAACAAAAAAAAGGGGTTGTCCGGGTTCTGAGCTGAACCCCTACATACACTTACAATCACCCAGGCAGCATGCCTGATGTTAGCATCGTAGCATCCTATGCTCCGATGCCCTCCTTTGCCCTGCGTTAATTAGCCTTTTTATAAAAAGTTTAAACAAAGAAAAATAACAAAATAAAGGACACATTATAACTGTAAAATATCTGGCTTGACACTGGTGGCGACATTTCCAGAAGGAAAACGTTCTGTTGCAGGAGGAGGAGCAGAGGCAAATGTGTTCTGGGGTGGATGTTGAGTGGGAGGGGGCATATATGATACAGGATATTGATGAGCATAATACTCCGGAGGTCTTTGACTGGACACTCCATAGGCATAATCCTGGGAGTACATTGGCTGTGAAGCATGGTACTGAGTATGGCGAAGAGGAGGAGCATGAAAGACTGGTGCTGGTGGTGGGGGATGAGCTGGCTCATTAACATGTAAATGCCATTGTTCAATAGCCCATAGAATACTATTTGGATTATTTGGCAGAGTGGCAGCTTCAAGTAGGGTCATAATGCCACAACGCACACAACGGGATGCCTGTGTGAATTGAAGGGTATGTCCGGGTTCAGCTCTGAACCAGGACAACCCCTTTACTAGATATAATCGTGCTAGGAATTTGATTCCCATGTGGCCAACACCTACAGAGACAGAGTTGCCCACATGTGATGAAGATAAGGAGACATTACAATCACATTCCAAACATCACAGTGTTTGGGCTCAAAAAATAAAAACCTACGTGTTCAACTCCATCACATCAGAAAGCGTAGTTGAGGCAAATAAACATAGGGTTTCTTCTTTCGCCCACCAGAACCACTCCTTGGGGCCTGTGTCTCATGCCGGAAGGTGTCCCGACATGTCCGCCACCGTGTTTTGACAGCATTTAACTCATTAACTTATTTCAAAACAAAAATCCTAAGGTGATAGAAACTAGCCCACCACCAGGAAGAGTATTACTAAGCTAAGGCACATCAAAAGCAAAACCTCTCCAGAGGTAAGAGGCCTTACTCTTGCCCAGCTTCTCATACTCAAGAGAGCGCACCTTCACCAGGTCACCGAGAATGTTCTTACACACCTCATCCACCAGGAGGACTTTCTGCTAAGTGCTAACTAAACACCGTGCATTCCACATGTAAAACCTAACCACTAGGCTAACTAAGAAAAACGTGCACGGGTCCCTCCTTCCCAGGTCTCTGAATACCCCATAGGCCCACTCCGCGTAGGAGAGGTTGGCTAACCGAGGTCAACCAACGGAAGCTCCCACCCGTTTGAACACCTCTGTATTAAAAGGACATTGAAGCAGGAAGTGCTCCATACTTTCCAGTATGTTGCCACACTTCTCCCGGGGACAACCCCTTTCCTTGGAGTTCCTGTACTTCAAATTGTCCCTTACATACAGTCTCCCGTGAAAGCAACGCCAAGCCAAGTCCCAAAACTTCAAGGGGATCCTTGCCAAATTTAACAACTGTAACCCTTTGTCTAGATCCCGGCTTGGGCAATCCTTGAGGGCCAGGGGCTTTTGAAAGTGGGTCAACAAGACCCTCTCATCAAGGGACCTCCTTGACTGGGTCTTGATCTCCCTCACCTCCAAACCCCACTGGTGGATTACCTTCAGAATCGGTGTGACATAAGCCAAAAGATATCCGTGAGGCGTACGCAAATACTTCACTTGCCCTCTTGTCTCCCATTCCTGGAAGAAAGGCCGAAACCACCCCCTGCAGGAAACTACCCACGGAGGAGCCCTCTCTGCCCAGAGGTTTGCTAGGTTGATCTTAACAGAGGTGTTCACTAGGAACACCACGGGGTTGACCATACCCAACTCCCCAGTCTCCTCGTACGGTATGTCACCTCTCTCTTGATTAAATTCAGCCTATTCCCCCATAACTGTTGGAAGAACAGGCTGTAGACCCGAGTCCAGAGAGGCTCTGGCAAGATACATACGCTGCCCAAATAGATAAGCAAAGGCAGAAGGTAGGTCTTGATCAAGTTGACCCTTTTCCTGAAGTTCAAAGACCAACCCTTCCACTGGTCGACCTTCTGAGCGGAAGTCTTAAGCCTGCTGTCCCAATTTTGGGCGGGATAATCCCCGTGGCTGAATTCGATGCCTAAGACTTTGGCAACTGGGGCTCTGGAAGGGTGTCCGGGAGATCAAAAGATGTATCGCCCCCTCCTAGCCAGAGACTCTCACACTTGTCCCTGTTGATCATGGACCCAGAAACCTCAGAGTAGCGGTCAACCTCGGACATCACGTATTCCGCCTCCCCTCCCGAGGACACGAAAACAGTGACGTCGTCAGCGTACACCACCACTCTCTGAGTGGCTTCTGGCTCCGCCGGATCCATTCTGACTCCCGCCAACGGTCCACAATCAATCCTCCTAAGAAGATGATCAATGGCGAATATGTATAAGAGCGGGCTCAACGGACAACCCTGGCGGACTCCAGACCCGACCTCAAAGGAGCGGCCAGACCAACCGTTCACCAGCAGGAAACTCTCTGCCCCTGCATACAAGATCTTTAACCAGTCGACAAACCCCCTCAAGAGGCCATATCTCAGAAGGACCGACAAGAGGTACTCGTGATCAACCCGATCAAAAGCCTTTGTCTGATCTAAGGTCAGCATGTAACCCTTCCAGTGACCTGCCCTACTCTGTTCCACTGCCTCTCGGACACCGAGTACAGCACTAAAAGTGCGACGGCCTGGAACTGAGCAATGCTGGGTCCCCGAAAGGAGCTGGGGTGCAAATTGACCAGCCGATTAAACAGTATCTTTGCCAGAATCTTTCTGTCTGTATTGAGAAGCGCTATGGGACGCCAATTCTCAATATGGCTCGGATCTTTACCCTTTGATAAAAGGATCAGGGATGACCTCCTCATTGACTTCCTGAGGATAGGCACTCATTGAATACCTCAGTCAAGAGGGGAACTAAGGAGTCCTTAAAGGTCTTATAAAACTTGGATGTTAAGCCATCCGGGCCTGGTGACTTCTTTAGGGCTAACCCTTCGATCACCAGGCTGACTTCCTGTTCCCTGATCTCTTCCACCAAAACACCAAGAGAAAGGTCTACTCCTGACACAGGGACGGTTTCAGCCAGGAAAGCCGACATCCTGTCCCGATTCAGATCCTTCTTCCCCAAGAGGCACGAGTAAAAGGTTCTGACGATTTCCAGGATCCCCGACCTGGACCTGTTCAGCGATCCTGTACCATCGATCAGACCTGTCACTAACTTACTATTCACTGACATCTTAAAGTTTCTATAAGGGTCGGGCGAGCAGTATCTCCCAAAATCCCTCTCAAAAACCAAAGATGCGTGCCTATCGTACTGGCACCTCTTGAGCAAAGATTTCACCCTAGAGATATCCTCGCGGCTACCTCCAGTCAAGACCAGATGCTTGAGTTTCCTCCTCAGATCCTGGTACAAGCGGTACCTGTCCAGGGACCCAAGGCTCGAGAGCTGGCGGAAGAATTTTGCTACCCAATCTTTGAATATCTCCCACCACTCAGACTTACTGTCACAGAGATCCAGCAATGTTACCTGACTCTGAAGGAAGTCCTCAAAGGATTGTCTCACCTCTGCTTCCACCAGGAGGGCCAAATTCAGCTTCCAGTACCCTATTCCCATTTAGGGAGTCTCTGCAATATTCAAAGAGAAAACAATCAGTGGTCGGAGAATTCCACCTCAACAACCTTTAAAGGCGAAAAGATGGCCTCCTCCTTCAAATAAAACCTGTCTATTCTAGACCTAATCTGACTACCTCTGTAATAGGTGAATCCCCCGTGGCCTGGGGTGTGCCTAATGTGGACATCCACCAGGCGGCTCTGCTAGCTATGCTATTTAACGCTATACTGTCGTAAGCCAGCCGGTCTCTGGCACCTCCGCTGTCTTGAGACCTCGTATTGAAATCTCCACCAAAGACCACCTGTCGGCTCGTAAAAAGGAAGGGCTTAATCCTCATAAACAGACATTTGCGGTCCCACTTACTTTGGGGACCATAGATGTTATTCAAACGAAGCTCCTGTCCCTTCATGAGGACATCTAAGATCAAACACTTCCCCATTTCTAGGTCGATCACCTGTCGGCATTCCACCGGTGCGGTAAAAAGGATGCCACTCTGCTATATGGCTCAGCCACAAGAGACCAATAGGAGGGTCCTGATCTCCATTCCCTAATGGTTTTATGGATGGCCACCAAATCTGGCAGCCTGGTCTCTTGCAATAATAAAATGTCAGCTTCAACATGGCTGAGAAAATCAAAGGCTGCAAACCTAGCCACATCCGATTTTATGCTGGCAACATTAATGGTCGCCAACGTCAACGGAGTGGGTACTGCCATAAAGGGTGATTAAGCTAGACGGCCTTCTTCCCCCTCCCTTTCCCATTCTTTTTCCCAGACTTTTTCCCCCCTCTCCCTCCCTGGACTACCCTCCAAGGTAGCATGGCTCCTTTTGAGAGAGACAGTGGTGTCCATCTCATTGGTCACCACCGTCTCTCCCATTGCACCACCTTTGTCTTTCTTAGTTCCTGGGTCCGGACCTGCCTCACCTCCCGGGGACCCTACATCCCCACCGAAGGGAGGCGCAGGGTCTCCTGACGGCTCTCCCACCTGCGCCTCCGGCTCCCCATCCTTAACCTCATCCACTGCAGAGGAGGCATAGGTCTCATCCAGGATGAGGAACCGGTTGGAGAGATCCAGGGGGGAGTCGGCTTTGCTTTCCACGGCCACTCTGGTTGGGCTAGATTTTTTTCTTGGTCAGGCGCTTCTGTCTAGTTCTTTCCGACTCTGTCCTGCTACCCTCTGATGCACTTGCGTAACATGAGGACAGAGTCGCCTCGGTGTGGTCTAGCCTCCTGATCTCCTCGTTCAGCTCGCTCAGCTGTTACAGGAGAGGCTGCCTCCTGGGAGGGTGCAGGCATTACCCCGGGATGGGGTTCCTCCTGCCCCCTCTCCATTTGACACCTCTCCCTCCACTGCCGCCTTCACCAGCACTCACCTCAGCAGAGGGAGCCTCCCGGCTCTCCTCCGCGCGAGCTTGAGCCACAATGGCAACAGAGCGAGGGCAACGACTAAACGGGTGCCCTAGCTTATCACATAGGTTACACCTAATCAACTTACAAGATGTGGCTAGGTGACCCTCACCCCCCGCATAATGCGCACTTCTGCACTTGGCAGTTGGCGCTGAAATGCGAAGGGCTGCCACACTTGTAACAGAGCTTAGGCTACCCCCTGTTGAAGACCTTGATCCTATCCCGCCCAAGGAAGGCAGAGGATGGAATGTGGGAAATCGACCCACCTGAATGTTTCAACTTCTGAAACGTCCAGGCGCCCGACCACATGACATACTCATCCAGGATCTTGCCAGGAAGACCCTGGACATCCCCATACCTGCTTAGCCAGGTCATGATGTCAATGCCAGAAAGTGATTCGTTATGGGTCAAAACGGGTCACTTTCTTGACCTCACTCTGGCGGGTTATCGCTCGCACGAAAAACCCCTGCCAGTCCGGCTGTTCTTTTGCCAGTTCATACCCGAACCAGAAAAGTTCAAGACCCTCTGGCCAGGCAAAACTGACATCAAACTCCCGGGTACCATACAGATGTATCAGGGCAAAGATGTCACATGCCCTGATGCCCATCTGAAAAAGGAGCTCAGCCACCCTTTTTCTAGTAGGGCACGCTTCATCGCTTTCCCATTTCAGACAGACTACATTCCATCTGGTAGTCTTCCCGGGGCCAGTTGTGGGTAAAAACCATGAGGTCTCCAACCCTTGCTGTCGGAAAGTGCTCAGGCCATGCCTGTCTATCCAGAAGGATAGATCCACCTCCTGGTAGCCCCTCTCCTCCCATGGCCACAGTCACGCTGGCATAACTCCTGCCAGGAACCACTCCTGCCAGGAACCATGGCCCCTCCCCCCACTACCCTATCTACATCATCCACACTGGGTGCCACCCCAGACCCTACCGGAGGGGCCAAGCCAGCCCCCCCATCAGGGTCCGGGGCAACACCCCATACAGCCCCAGCCACTGCAACATTCGCTGTTGCTGGGCCAGCCCTCATTATTGGGTCCGGGACAACTTTTGCAGCTGCCTCGTCATTTTTTTTATTTACACTTTCCTTATAAATTACATTTTTATTTATGTCTTTATTTATTTTCACATTTACTTTCACTTTTTGTCCTGCTTTCTCAGCAGGACTTAAGTCCACCACAATATGATCCGATCGCGGGTCTGTAACAGCCGCTGCCACCAGCACTTAGATCAGTGTAGCAGCTGTACTAAGGTCCGTTGGGCTAGCAGGTCTTGATAGAATGAGCAGGACAGGTATATAGAAAGAGATGTTCAGTATAGTGTCATTATCAGTAAGTCTCCCATTGCTGGGCCTATTAGATGCATACCTGTAGTGAGTAGTCAGGGAGAATCGGATGGATGCCGGTGTTTAGATCAGCGGCGCTGATGCCGCTATATGCCCTCGTGTATGTGCTGATTATGGCGCCAAAAGCGCCGCTAATGACGTCACTGACCTCTCTCAGTAGTTGGCGCATGCGCAGTGCGTAAAAGGTGCGCTGTATGGGTAAGGGCATCCTGGCGCAGGCGCATTGGATCGCATGACGACCAAAAGCCTGGTATAGCTACAGAATGCGTGAGGCACATATACAGTGGGAGTGAATAAAGTATGTGGTGGCCTGTATATACATAATTGCAATGAGACTATGGTAGAGTCTTATGAATTGGTAAAGATAGGAGACCTAATAAGATTATAAGATTAAGGAGCATACAGGAAAAGAGGCATAAGGGTAATATAACATTAAATATAGAAAATAAAAAGTAGGCAAAAAGTTATATAGAATATATCGAATAATGGGCATGCAGGGAACAGATAAATTGTGCATTAGTTGATAGAATTAGATAACAAGTAAGTAACAAGGTAAGTAGTATAATTGAAAATCTATACTTATGTTAGTTTCATAATTATCTAGTACTACTAGCATACTACCTGGCTGATGAAAATAGCTCTCATTTGGTCTGGAATATAAAAAGATGTCATTAGTCAAACTATACAATATGGCATATGGTATTATAAATTACTAGTCTTATCTGTCAGCATAATCAGTGAGGATACAGTGTTTGCGTGACAGTGAACTCAGTAAGCACAGAAATCAAAGTCTCTATTAAGTCCTTTCGGAGAGAGGGTACCCATTTCAAAGATCCAAAAAGACTCGCGTTCTTTTAGTTTCGCTATTCTGTTGCCCCCCCTACGGGCTGGTGGGATATGTTCAAGTACCTGGTACCGTAACTGATTAATTTGGTGTTTAGTTGACAAAAAATGGTGTGGGATGGGTAATTCCGATTTCTGACACCGTATATCAGATTTATGTTTGCCTATGCGGTCTCGCACACACTGGGTGGTTTCACCCACGTATGCGAGACCGCACGGGCACCGTATCAGGTACACTACATAGGCGGTATTACATGTGTAAAAGGATTTGGCACAGTAGACCTTTCCTGAATGAGGATGGATGATTCTGTCACCCTTGATCACATTTGAGCATTGGGCACAGCTCAGGCACGGGTATGTGCCAGTTTTTTTGGGCGCTAAAGTAGTCTGGATCATAGTTGGTTTAAGGGGACCAATATCAGCTTTAACTAATTGATCTCTGAGATTTTGTGGTCTCTTGTAACACATCATCACAGGATTCTTGAATTCTTCGATCGTCGGATAAGAGTGGTGCAAACGTGGCCAATGTCTGTGTATGATGGTACGTATTTTAGGTAGAAATGGGTGATAAGTTGTAATCAACGGGAGGCGAGATGTTTTATTCTCGGATACACGTGAACCTGTTTGTGTGAGGTTGCTACGTTCGCAAGTGAGAAGAGTATGTGGATAGCCTCTTGCCTGAAATTTCTGGGTCATTTCCATCAATCTTTGTTCACGTACTGTAGGATCTTGAACTATGCGTGAGATTCTTTGAAATTGAGACCGTGGTAATGAGTTTTTTGTGTTGGAGGGGTGGCAACTAGAGTATAACAGTAATGTATTGCGATCTGTGGGTTTTGTGAGCACCCAGCTACTAAAACCTTCGGAGTGCCGACCAACCCCGTCTTTGATGAATTAGCAGGCTGCCGCACCACTACTCCCAGCAGCGCCGCCGGCTCCCCCTTCGATGCGGGCGGAAGACCCGCCCACTGACACAGTATGGGCGGAGGACCCGCCCACCGCTTTCTTCTCCATAGGCGCGCCTCCCGACACGCCCAGAGGCACGCCTGAAGACACTCCCATCCCTCCTACGCTGCATCCCCTCACTGCTTTAACGCCCGCACAAACAGGAGGGTTAGCAGCAGTCACGGGGGGAATGGGAGCACCGGAACCGGTACCAATGACAAATAGGGGTTTGGACACAGAGGTCCCGGGGAGGGGGGGCGCGGTGGCCCCATCACACCTCCACAAACCCACGGTGCACTTGTTCAGCGCCATGGCTGCCGGGGCAAGAGACGCAACGGACACGCCCCCTCCCTGCACCATTGAAACCTGAAGCCTGCCTGTTTGGCCTCTTGGCCGACTCCTCCCTCCTGCCGCCCCCACTACCACAAGCGGGGACGGCGTCCTGCGCCATCTTCGTTTCAATGATCTCCCCGCTCCCACGCTCTGGCCCCACAACAGGCTAGGGGGGATAGCGGGATCTGCGCCCTGAACCGCCGACTTTTCAGCCGGTCCAGAGCACAGAGGGTGAGGTGCAAAAACATACTGCACCTCAGTTGTCTTGTTTTTCTTTGTTTTGTTTTTCTTTGCCTTCTTTTTCCTTTTGGGTACAGGGTCCTCATCTGGCAGTTCATCACCAAAACAAATGATTCTTTATTGATCCGGGGGGACTCTAAGGTACGTATTTGCACCATCAAACGCCCCCCTACTCCACTGCTTTCTCCACTTTCTCCATCTTCGCCACTGCTGTCTTCTTCCTCTGAACTGGTGGGCAGGTGCACTTGTCCCGCTGGGATATCAGTGTCCATCAACTGCTCACCAACCTCTGCTACTTCTGTCACCTCTTTCTCCTCCACCTCTTTCTCTGCCACCTCATCCTCATCACTGGAGGCTTCCACCTCCGGCAGCTTCCCCTCCATTGCCAGGAATCTGGATTCATTACACAGTTTCTCCTTGAAGGGGCCACTGCCATTTAGGATCTCCATCTGTCTTCCCCCCCAGCCCCTTTACTTCCGCTTTCAGGTTTTTCACCCTTTGGGAAATTTCGGGCCTATTCCTCTTAGAAGCCCTGTCGGCCTTCAGGTGCTCTATCTTCAAGCTTTCCCAGCTGTTTTTCAGGGCCTTTCCGACATCTTTATACTCCCGGAGGTAGGCCGCGATCCTGGAGCTGTAGGAGGTGACGGGCTCCCGGGGCTTCATGCTTCCCCAGTCACCCACCACCAGACGCGACCCACCTCCAGGAGCACTCCGTACTTCATCCTGGGAGCTACTGTCGCCTCCCTGGACTTGCCGGCGATGGACTCGGCTCCACTACCAGGAGTTGCAGGAGACACATTCGAATGGCTCCTGCTTGATCGTCTAACTCGCGAAGTGGCTGGTGGTTCAGAGGCCGGAAACTCACCTCCCCTACTCCCCACCAGCCTACGCCAGGAAGCAGGATCCTGGGTCTTGGCTGGTTTAATGGCCCAGGGACCTATCACCTTCCTGGAGAAGAGTCAGGCCCTGGGCTTGGAAAGATGGAAAAATCCCAAGCAAGTCCTAATGCACACAGGAGCTCCTCACAAACATGACCACACCCCGTGGCTGCTGGCACCAGACTTGCCCTCCAATAGATCCTAGTTCTGTATTGTTATTTTTCGTCACTACCTCCCCGATTCGGGAGTGGGTAATTTAAGCGCCTGCTGCCTTTATTGGATGTGGTAGCCGTTTCTCTGGCTCCCTCTCTGGGGGCCCTTAAAGAAGGCGACCCCCTGGCGATGGAGCGGAGAGCGAGAGTGGAACAGCCGACGAAACAGTCGTCAGTGACTTTTAGCGGTGCGGTGGAAGAAGCATGTGTCCCTTAAATTTTTATGGCGGTCAGCTCGGCAGCCACATGTGTCCCTTAATTTTTTTTTTCGGTCAGCTCGGCAGCGAGTGTCACTCTTACATTTTTTGGACGGTCTGCGCAGCAGCAGCATGTCACCCCTATTGTTTTTGAGTGTCAGCAGCAGGCCATCAATGATAATTTTTCACGGGTGTGTCTGATGCCCTACTTTATGTGTAATAAAGGGTGTATTGGAGTGCCTGATCCTTGTAATTTTTGGCAGCCTTTTTACTTAGTGCATAGGCTTTATGAGTGTCGGAGTTCCACAATTATACCACAATGTGAATGAGGCCCTCTTTTATATGATATACCGGTTGTATGGGAGTGCCTCATCCGTGTAATTTTTGGCAGCACTTGCGCTTAACGTACAGGTAAATCTATGTTTCCTAACAATATTTCCTGTAAAATCGATGTTATCATGGTTTTTTTGGGGTATTTTTGTCATTCCGTAAAAGTGGCGTAATAGTCGGCCATCATCTTTAATAGCAGCGACTTCGATGTCCAAGATGCATCCAGACATCCTCCCCATGCTGTTCCCTAACCATTTCTGTGGTGTTTCCACCATTTTCTGATGTTTCCCTATGAACCAGACACCCTCCCCTCATCCGAGCAGAGGGTGCCTGGTCTTCTCCCATTGACTTCCATTATACTCGGGTGCTTGGCCAAGCACTCGAGCACCACCTAGTGTTCGGCCAGAGCACCCGAGCACCAGGACATCGGGGTGCTCGATCATCACTATTTAGTATGTACTGGTGACAAGTATTATTCTTTCCCATATGCATAACCTTACATTTATCAGTGTTAATCCTCATCTGCCACTTCTCTCCCAAAGCCTCCAATCTATCCAGATCCATTTGTAGCAGTATATACTGTCCTCTTCCGCATGGGGAAGATATACATGGGAAAAGCAACTGCCAGAGTAACCCCGGAAAACCTCTTTAAAAAATGACTAGCAGTGGCAAATTCACAATAAAAAAAATTATTATTATTACTAGAGATGAGCGAAGTTCTCAAAAATTTGATTTGGCTGCTTCGTCGATTTACATAAAGAAATTAGCTTCGTGAGAAGTCACTTTATCAAAAAGCACATTTCTTAGTGAGTAGCTGGCACAATGACGGTGAACAGCGATTGCTCTGCCGCCCATCATTGAACCCCTCATATGCCGTGTTTATCACTCATAATCATTGAGGGTTGTTTTTTTTTAAAAGAATAAAAAATAATCATGTTATTTATTTGATTGCAAAGAGTCTGCCAAGGCCATGTTGATTGAAGTTCCAGCAAGTCACTGATTTTATAAGTCACTATGCATGAGATTTTGCGCAGGATCCTCAATCAATATGGCCGCTGTGTACTTTTCACGTGCAAATCGATGAGGTGAGTACGTTTTTTTTTAACCTCCATTTTAGGGAAAATTGATTAGTTACCATGAAGCATGAGGAAATTCTGCTTTGCGGCAAGCAGAAGTTTCTGTTCAGCTGAATCCAGGCACTAATACCAGAAACAGGCTGATCCCCAATTGATCCCATTTTAGCCAACAGGCTCCTGCAGGAAAAAGTTGTATCCGGCTGTGCCAGATACAAATAATTCCACCAGGCTGTTCCTCTGCCGAAACAACAGGGCAAAAATTCTAGTACTGTTATTAAAGTAGCTTTATTTTGGTACAGTACATGTTATATTCAGGTGGAGGCTAAATGGAGAGCTGGCTACTGCTCTCCCCATTTGTTTCTTTGGTAGTTATAGAAACAGCAAATGTGAAAACGTAAACGGGGACATATTACTAAATGAGCCCTGTGGCCCCTTCCTTTTTAGGACCACGGGGGGTCCAAGAAGTCATATCCCACTGCCTGCCTCATCCAGGTAGAGACTAAATGGAGATCTGGCTGCGGCTCTTCCCATTTGTTTCTTTGGTAGTTATAGAAACATCAAATAATATAATTTAGCATGAAAAGCTAGCTACTTTTGTAATTTACGTTTGGTCCCGAAAATGCTACAGATGTTAGGTTTTTGAGAAACAGAAAAAAATTCAATGGGATGCACCCCTGGCTGTGGGCAGAATATAAAATGCTATTGACACATTAAATAATGCTTACCGGTGTAGTTAGAACTGGTAGACAAATTGTAACAGGTCTTTGGAAAAAAGCACACATATAAATGAGAGAAAAAGATTTAACTTCACAGCATATACTGCAAGATGTATGCTGCTTGTGATGCTGAGAAATATTCTTCTTGCATATTTGTGAAATGTAGAAGCTTTTCAATTTTTTAGACAAAAAAGGCTAGCTCCTGCAGATAAAGAAGATTACTAATTAGAGATGAGCGAGTACTAAAATGCTTGGGTGCTCGTTATTCGAGTCGAACTTTTCCCGATGCTCGGGTGCTCGTTTCGAATAACGAACCCCATTGAAGTCAATGGGAGACTCGAGCATTTTTGCGGGGGACCAAGGCTCTGCCTAGGGAAGGCTGGGTGAAAACCTGGAAACCTCAGAAAATGATGGAAACACCACGGAAATGGACAGGAAACAGCAGGGGCAGCATGCATGGATGCCTCTGAGGCTGCCTAATCCCACCATTACCCCAAATTCTCAGGCAACAGCCTGGTGGTTACCCTCATGGCAATTGTGCTCACCCAGACCAAGAAAGGCGAGGCAAATACCCATCACATGTTAGGGAAGCACCCAACTAGGTGCAACGAAGGTCCATCACCGCCTGCAGGTGACACCACTGCTCATGCTGGCACTGCAGCTGAAATCAAGTTTAGTATCTGTTCTTATCAGTTGCTGTACCTGCTGGTGGTATAGTGGTGAGCATAGCTACTTCCCAAGCAGTTGATCTGGGTTCGATTCCCATCTATCGCAGGAGGCAATTCAGAATCAGTACAATATCTAATACGTCCCCTATCCGGGTAAATTGTTTGTAGAGAGGGCCTGTGGGGGGCAGGCTGGGGGGAAGGAGATTTTGCTGGAAGAGCCAGAGGAGTGCCCCCTGGGCTAGCGTGTGTGGTGGTGACAACAGCCGGAATGGATTTGGAAAAACTGTTGCTTTAACCCGTATGGTATCGATTCTTCTCAGTTTAATACCGTATACGTCCCCTATCTTGGGACCCTATATTTAATGGATATTTCAAACACGGAAAACGGAAAAAGAGCTTGCTCTGGCCAGGGGAGTGTCTTTCCCACTGCAGCTAAGGGGACGTGTCCATGCTCTGCCTATCACAGGTCATGAGGCAGATAAAAGAAGAACAAAAACAAACATCAGTACAACTTCTAATACGTCCCCTATCCGGCTAAATTGTTTGTAGAGTGGGCCTGTAGGTGGGGGGGGGCAGGCTGGGGCAAGGAGGTTTCGCTGGAAGAGCCAGAGGAGTGCCCCCTGGGCTAGCGTGTGTGGTGGTGACAACAGCCGGAATGCATTTGGAAATACTCTAGCATCAGCCGGTGCAGTATCGATTCTTCTCAGTTTAATACCGTATACGTCCCCTATCTTGGGACCCTATATTTAATGGATATTTCGAACACGGAAAACGGAAAAAGAGCTTGCTCTGGCCAGGGGAGTGTCTTTCCCACTGCAGCTAAGGGGACGTGTCCATGCTCTGCCTATCACAGGTCATGAGGCAGATAAAAGAAGAACAAAAACAAACATCAGTACAACTTCTAATACGTCCCCTATCCGGCTAAATTGTTTGTAGAGTGGGCCTGTAGGTGGGGGGGGCAGGCTGGGGCAAGGAGGTTTCGCTGGAAGAGCCAGAGGAGTGCCCCCTGGGCTAGCGTGTGTGGTGGTGACAACAGCCGGAATGCATTTGGAAATACTCTAGCATCAGCCGGTGCAGTATCGATTCTTCGCAGTTTAATACCGTATACGTCCCCTATCTTGGGACCCTATATTTAATGGATATTTCAAACACGGAAAACGGAAAAAGAGCTTGCTCTGGCCAGGGGAGTGTCTTTCCCACTGCAGCTAAGGGGACGTGTCCATGCTCTGCCTATCACAGGTCAGGAGGCAATTAAAAGAAGAAAAACAAAAAACATCAGTACAATATCTAATACGTCCCCTATCCGGGTAAATAGTATGGAGAGAGGGCCTGTAGGTGGGGGGGAAGGAGGTTTCGCTGGAAGAGCCAGAGGAGTGCCCCCTGGGCTAGCGTGTGTGTGGTGACAACAGCCGGATGGATTTAGAATGACGACGCAGGACCCCAACTTAAAAATTTAGCATCAACCGGTACAGTCGTAAATTATGAGATTGATCAACTGTGGTATGTATACTACTCAGTTTAAAACCGTATATGGCAGCTATCCGGAAAAATGGTTTGGAGAGAGAGAAAGATAGGACAAAGACGTAAATTGTTTGGAGAGAGGGCCTGTAGGTGGGGGGGGGCAGGCTGGGGGGAAGGAGGTTTCGCTGGAAGAGCCAGAGGAGTGCCACCTGGGACAGCGTGTGTGGTGGTGACAACAGCCGGATGGAGTTAGAATGACGACACAGGACCCCAACATAAAAATTTAGCATCAACCGGTACAGTCGTAAATTATGAGATTGATCAAGTGTGGCATGACTTTTTAGATGGAGATTGCATGTGGTCACGTACTCCCTGGAACCCCATAGTCACCCCTTCTCTGATGTGCTAGCCCAGAACATTCTCTGCCCCAATTCGCAAGACCTTTTGCTGTTTCCGTGTGCTGACAGTGGTGATTTACCAGTGTTGTCTGAGGAGGTGGTGGACAATGGCGAGACACAGGTGTCGGGGGGTGAGGTAGTTGTATGGGAAGCAAGTTACAGTGGGGACTCCTTGGGGGGGACTTTCTCATGATGGGACAGATTCAACTTGGGTGGATCAGGCACAGGAACAGATGAATTTTTTGGGGGGTTTATTTAACTTTTATTTAGCAAAAATAACCACAGAGATATTTATTCGTTATCTTCTCTGCGCAGTCTGGCGTTGGGGTTCCTCACTTTGATGGCGAGCTGTGCCGCTCTCTCCACAATGGTCTGTGTGTTCTTAGATGGAGACTTTGTCGGCGATTTCAGTACAGAAGGACTTGTTGCTCATCCACAGAACCTCGTCCTCCTTGACATTGTGGACAAGGAATTTGCGGGTGGACCAGGAATTTGCGGAACCCTGTGAGCAGCATGTGTTTGGTCTTCTACTTGCTACCGTATCCAATGTTGGGCAATATAGATTCGCAAGTAATATTATTTTTCACACCTATCCCAAAAATAAAAATGTATGCAGTATGCGCAAATAAAACTTGGATCTGGAATTGGAGAGAGGGCCTGTAGGTGGACTTCCGGAAAAATTGTTTGAAGAGAGGGCCTTTAGGTGGACCTCTGGAAAAATTGTTTGAATAGAGGGCCTGTAGGTGGACCTCTGAAAAAATTGTTTGAATAGAGGGCCTGTAGGGGGCCCTCCTGAAAAATTGTTTGAAGAGAGGGTCTGTAGGTGGATCTCTGGAAAAATTGTTTGAAGAGAGGGCCTGTAGGTGGACCTCTGGAAAAATTGTTTGAATAGAGGGCCTGTAGGGGGCCCTCCTGAAAAATTGTTTGAAGAGAAGGTCTGTAGGTGGACCTCTGGAAAAATTGTTTGAATAGAGGGCCTGTAGGTGGACCTCTGGAAAAATTGTTTGAATAGAGGGCCTGTAGGGGGCCCTCCTGAAAAATTGTTTGAAGAGAGGGCCTGTAGGTGGAACTCTGGAAAGATTGTTTGAATAGAGGGCCTGTAGGTGGACCTGTGGAAAAATTGTTTGAATAGAGGGCCTGTAGGTGGACCTCTGGAAAAATTGTTTGAATAGAGGGCCTGTAGGGGGCCCTCCTGAAAAATTGTTTGAAGAGACGGCCTTTAGGGGGCCCTCCTGAAAATTTGTGCTAAAAGAGTGCCAGTTGGACCTCTAAAAAATGGCGTTTTTTGGGTCAGCGTTAGGCAAAGACGATATGGAGGAGGAGTAGAGAAGAGGAGTAGAGAAGAGGAATCGGATACATAAGTAATGTTAATCTTTAGCTGCTTTCCCCCTGGAGGAGATTTGAATTCCGGTGAAATCCAGGCTTTGTTCATTTTAATAAGCGTCAGCCTGTCAGCGCTGTCAGTTGACAGGCGTGTATGCTTATCGGTGATGACGCCACCAGCTGCACTGAATACCCGCTCTGACAGCACGCTAGCGGCAGGGAAGACCAGCACCTCCAAGGCGTACAGCGCCAGTTCAGGCCACGTGTCCAGCTTTGAAACCCAGTAGTTGTATGGAGCAGAGTGATCGCTACGGACGTTGGTATGGTCAGCTAGGTACTCCCTCACCATCTTTCTGTACAGCTCCCCCCTACTCTGCCTAGACTGGGGACAGGTGACAGTGTCTTGCTGGGGTGACATAAAACTGGCAAAGGCCTTGGAGAGCGTTCCCCTGCCAGTGCTGGACAAGCTGCCTGCTCGCCTCCTCTCCCCCGCTACTTGGCCCACAGAACCATGCCCTCTGCCGCTAGCGGCGTCAGATGGGAAGAATTGTTTCAGCTTGTGCACCAGGGCCTGTTGATACCTATTCACTCTCATACTCCTTTCCTCTGCAGGGATGAGAGTGGAAAGGTTCTGCTTGTACCGTGGGTCCAGGAGAGTGAACACCCAGTAATCGGTGTTTGAAAAAATTCTTCTAACGCGAGGGTCACGGGATAGGCAGCCTAACATGAAGTCTGCCATGTGCGCCAGAGTCCCAACACGCAAGAATTCCCTCTCCTCACTGACCTGACTCTCCATTTCCTCCTCCTCCTCCTCCAAGTCCTCCTCTTCAGCCCATACACGCTCAAGAGTTAAGGACTGAGCACTGGTACCCTCTACTGTCTCGCCGACATTCTCCTCCTCTTCCTCCTCATCCTCATCCCCCTCCTCCGATACGCGCTGAGAAACAGACCGGAGGGTGCTCTGGCTATCAAGCGACGTATCTTCCTCCACCGTCTCTTGTGACAAGCGCAAAGCATCCGACTTGATGCTGAGCAGTGATTTTTTCAACAGGCAAAGCAGCGGGATGGTGAGGCTGATAATGGCGGCATCGCCGCTAACCATCTGTGTTGACTCCTCAAAGTTGCTCAACACCTGGCAGATATCAGACATCCACGTCCACTCCTCATTGTAGACTTGAGGAATCTGAGAGACCTGACTACCAGTTCTGGTGGAAGATGACATCTGGCAGTCTACAATCGCTCTGCGCTGCTGGTAAACTCTGGATAACATGTTTAATGTGGAATTCCATCTCGTGGGCACGTCGCACAACAGTCGGTGAGCGGGCAGTTGTAGGCGGCGCTGCGCTGCCCTGAGAGTGGCAGCATCTGTGCTCGACTTGCGGAAATGCGCACAGATGCGGCGCACCTTGGTGAGCAAATCAGACAGATTGGGGTATGTCTTGAGGAACCGCTGAACTATTAGATTGAACACGTGGGCCAGGCATGGCACATGTGTCAGTCTGCCGAGTTGCAGAGCCGCCACCAGGTTACGCCCGTTGTCACACACAACCATGCCTGGCTTGAGGTTCAGCGGTGCCAGCCACACATCGGTCTGCGCCGTGATGCCCTGTAACAGCTCTTGGGCGGTGTGCCTTTTGTCACCTAAGCTCAGCAGTTTGAGCACCGCCTGCTGGCGCTTACCCACGGCACTGCTGCTGCGCCTAGAGCTACCGACTGAAGGCGCCGTGCCCACGGATGGTAATTCGGTGGAGGAGGAGGGGTCGGAGGAGGAGGAGGCATAGTACGTCTGAGAGACCGTGACCGAGGTAGGCCCCGCAATCCTCGGTGTGGGCAGTACATGAGCGGCCCCAGGGTCATTCTCGGTCCCAGCCTCCACCAAGTTAACCCAATGTGCCGTCAGTGAGATATAGTGTCCCTGCCCGGCAGCACTTGTCCACGTGTCCGTGGTTAGGTGGACCTTCTCAGAAACAGCGTTGGTCAGGGCACGGATGATGTTCTGTGACACGTGCTGGTGTAGGGCTGGGACGGCACATCGGGAAAAATAGTGGCGGCTGGGGACGGAATACCGAGGGGCAGCCACCGCCATGAGATTTCGAAAGGCCTCGGTCTCTACCAGCCTATAGGGCAGCATCTCCAGGCTAAGCAATTTGGAGATGTGGACGTTGAGGGCTTGGGCATGTGGGTGGGTGGAACTGTATTTCCTCTTGCGCTCCAGCGTCTGCTGTAAAGACAGCTGAACGCTGCGCTGGGACACATTGGTGGACGCTGTGGAGGATCGTGGAGGCGAAGGTGTGGTTTTCCGGCGGGAGGCGCTCGTGCCGGGGTCCTGGGCAGGGGGTTGACTAGCAGAGGCAGCGAGTGACGCGGGGGGTTGACTAGCAGAGGCAGCGAGTGACACAGGGGAAGGAGCAGTGGTGTGACCCGCAGGAGGTGGTGAACGGCCTTGGTTCCATTGAGTGGGGTGTTTAGCACTCATATGCCTGCGCATGCTGGTGGTGGTTAGGCTAGTAGTGGTGGCACCCCTGCTGATCCTGGTGTGGCACAGGTTGCACACCACAGTCCGTCGGTCATCCTCACTTTCTTTAAAGAACCTCCAGACTTGCGAACATCTAGGCCTCGCCACGGGAGCTTCACTACGTGAAACAGTTGCTGATGATGCACCAGCTCTGGCCCTGCTTCTCCCTCTGGCCACACCACTGCCTCTTACAACCTGTTCTGGTGCAGCACTCGCCTCCGCCTCAGAAGCACTGTCTTCACTCGGCATATCAACCCAGCTTGGGTCAGTCACCTCGTCATCCTCCGATTCCTCAGTCTGCTCCCTCCTCGGAATTCCTCCCCTAACAACAACTTCACCACTGTCTGACAACCGTGTCTCCTCATCGTCCGACACCTCTTTACAAACTTCTTCCACTAAGTCAACATTGTCATCATCATCATCATCACCCACAGACTGCGACAGTTGGAAAACTTGGGCATCGGGAACGAGGTCAGCAGCAACCTGAGAAGTGGTTTGTGACTCTGGGAAGGGTCCAGAAAACAGTTCCTGAGAGTATGCCGGATCGCATTCCAAATTTTCCTGGGAGGGGGCAGACTGGGGGGAAGGAGGTTGAGGTGGAGGAGCCATAGGAGTGCTCCCTTGGGTAACGTGGGTGGACTGCGTGGAAGACTGACTGGTGGACAAATTACTTGAAGCATTGTCCGCAATCCACGAGATCAGCTGTTCGCACTGTTGTGGTTTCAACAGTCCTCTACCACGTGTCCCTGTAAGTTGAGACATGAAGCTAGGGAGTGTAGCTCTGCGGCGTTCCCCTGCTCCCTCATCAGCGGGTACTGTCTCACCCTGCCCAGGACCACGGCCTCTGCCCCCTGCAGTAATTGAATGCCCACGCCCACGCCCTCGCCCTCGACCCTTAGCCCTGGGGTTCAACATTTTTTGTATATAGGTGTATGATAAAAAAAAAAAAAATTAAGTCCGGTAGAATTAAGTGACGTACAGAAAGTGTCACTTGGACAGATTATACGGATTGGAGCGAGTGTGCTGAACTGTGACACACAGAAAGGTTACACGCAGCTGAGTAAAATGGATTTGTATCACTGAGCTAAAACAACTGAAAAATTTTTTTTTTTTTTTTTATATTTTGTTTTTTTGGGTACGTGACGTGCAGGAACTATGGTAGGACTGACTGACACCCTGTTAACGGTGGCTATTTAGTCTGCGACCCAGACAAATGTCGCACAGAGAGTTTTCTGGATCAAGCGGTAGATGATATTGGTAGCAAATGACTTGGTTGTATTGTGTGACGTACAGAAAGTGTCACCTGGACAGTATATACGGATGGGAGCGAATGTGCTGAACTGTGACACACAGAAAGGTTACACAAAGCTGAGTAAAATGGATTTGTATCACTGAGCTAAAACAACTGAAAAAATATTTTTTTTTATATTTGTTTTTTATATTTTTTTTACAATTTTGTTTTTTTGGGAACGTAACGTGCAGGAACTATGGTAGGACTGACTGACACCCTGTTAACGGTGGCTATTTAGTCTGCGACCCAGACAAATGTCGCACAGAGAGTTTTCTGGATCAAGCGGTAGATGATATTGGTAGCAAATGACTTGGTTGTATTGTGTGACGTACAGAAAGTGTCACCTGGACAGTATATACGGATGGGAGCGAATGTGCTGAACTGTGACACACAGAAAGGTTACACAAAGCTGAGTAAAATGGATTTGTATCACTGAGCTAAAACAACTGAAAAAATAATTTTTTTTATATTTGTTTTTTATATTTTTTTACAATTTTGTTTTTTTGGGAACGTAACGTGCAGGAACTATGGTAGGACTGACTGACACCCTGTTAACGGTGGCTATTTAGTCTGCGACCCAGACAAATGTCGCACAGAGAGTTTTCTGGATCAAGCGGTAGATGATATTGGTAGCAAATGACTTGGTTGTATTGTGTGACGTACAGAAAGTGTCACCTGGACAGTATATACGGATGGGAGCGAATGTGCTGAACTGTGACACACAGAAAGGTTACACAAAGCTGAGTAAAATGGATTTGTATCACTGAGCTAAAACAACTGAAAAAATATATTTTTTTTTTATATTTGTTTTTTTATATTTTTTTTACAATTTTGTTTTTTTGGGAACGTAACGTGCAGGAACTATGGTAGGACTGACTGACACCCTGTTAACGGTGGCTATTTAGTCTGCGACCCAGACAAATGTCGCACAGAGAGTTTTCTGGATCAAGCGGTAGATGATATTGGTAGCAAATGACTTGGTTGTATTGTGTGACGTACAGAAAGTGTCACCTGGACAGTATATACGGATGGGAGCTAATGTGCTGAACTGTGACACACAGAAAGGTTACACGCAGCTGAGTAAAATGGATTTGTATCACTGAGCTAAAACAACTGAAAAAATAATTTTTTTTTTTATATTTTGTTTTTTTGGGAACGTGACGTGCAGGAACTATGGTAGGACTGACTGACACCCTGTTAACGGTGGCTATTTAGTCTGCGACCCAGACAAATGTCGCACAGAGAGTTTTCTGGATCAAGCTGTAGATGATATTGGTAGCAAATGACTTGGTTGTATTCTGTGACGTACAGAAAGTGTCACCTGGACAGTATATATGGATTGGAGTGAGTCAGTGCTGAACTGTGACACACAGAATGGTTCCACAGTGCTGTGTGCAATGGATTTGTATCACTGAGATAGAACAATAAAAAAAAAACAGGGTTAGATATGGCGATAGCTGCACTACTAGTGCCAGCCAGCCAAGTGACAAAAAAAAAATAAAATGTCTTCTAGCCCTTAGAAGGGCTGTTGGGTTCTTTGTGGGTGATCCCTGCCTAACAGACAACTAAATGCAGGCCCTAACACTGTCCCTGAAAGGCAGCAGCTCTATCCCTAACGACATCCAGACGGCATCTGAGCCGAGCACCGCGGCCAGTCGGTAGTATATTCCAGGGTCACCTGATCAGGCCAGCCAACCCCTGCTATCGACATGTAAGGGCCCCACGTGATGCTGGGTGGTACGCAGAGTCTCCTGGCTTGTGATTGGCTGTGTTTTTAGGCGCCAAAAAAGCACGATGCGGAAGTTGCCATTTCCTCGAGCATGGCGAGATACTCGTCCGAGCGAGCACTTACGAGTACCCTAATACTCGAACGAGCACCAAGCTCGGACGAGTATGCTCGCTCATCTCTATTACTAATGTCATGTGCACTGCAAAAAAAGAAGTTATGAACAGCTCAAGCTGCCCTGACTGTAAGATGCAGTTCCTGTTCCTAAACATAAATCTGACTTTCTAAATGTATCTTCTTCTCAATCCCTAAACTGTCCCTGCAAGACCCTAAAATGGCTGCCTTATGTGTCCTTTTGATGTCTGTCAGAGACATGGCAGACACATCATATCTAGAGATGAGCGAGCATACTCGTCCGAGCTTGGTGCTCGTTCGAGTATTAGGGTACTCGTAAGTGCTCGCTGCTCGGACGAGTATCTCGCCATGCTCGAGGAAATGGCAACTTCCGCATCGTGCTTTTTTGGCGCCTAAAAACACAGCCAATCACAAGCCACCAGACTCTGCGTACCACCCAGCATCACGTGGGGCCCTTACATGTCGATAGCAGGGGTTGGCTGTCCTGATCAGGTGACCCTAGAATATACTACCGACTGGCCGCGGTGCTCGGCTCAGATGCCGTCTGGATGTCGTTAGGGATAGAGCTGCTGCCTTTCAGGGACAGTGTTAGGGCCTGCATTTAGTTGTCTGTTAGGCAGGGATCACCCACAAAGAACCCAACAGCCCTTCTAAGGGCTAGAAGACATTTTATTTTTATTTTTTTGTCACTTGGCTGGCTGGCACTAGTAGTGCAGCTATCGCCATATCTAACCCTGTTTTTTTTTATTGTTCTATCTCAGTGATACAAATCCATTGCACACAGCACTGTGGAACCATTCTGTGTGTCACAGTTCAGCACTGACTCACTCCAATCCATATATACTGTCCAGGTGACACTTTCTGTACGTCACAGAATACAACCAAGTCATTTGCTACCAATATCATCTACAGCTTGATCCAGAAAACTCTCTGTGCGACATTTGTCTGGGTCGCAGACTAAATAGTCACCGTTAACAGGGTGTCAGTCAGTCCTACCATAGTTCCTGCACGTCACTTTCCCAAAAAAACAAAATATAAAAAAAAAAATTATTTTTTCAGTTGTTTTAGCTCAGTGATACAAATCCATTTTACTCAGCTGTGTGTAACCTTTCTGTGTGTCACAGTTCAGTACACTAGCTCCCATCCGTATATACTGTCCAGGTGACACTTTCTGTACGTCACACAATACAACCAAGTCATTTGCTACCAATATCATCTACCGCTTGATCCAGAAAACTCTCTGTGCGACAGTTGTCTGGGTTGCAGACTAAATAGCCACCGTTAACAGGGTGTCAGTCAGTCCTACCATAGTTCCTGCATGTTACGTTCCCAAAAAAACAAAATTGTAAAATAAATATACAAAAACAAATATAAAAAAAAAATAAATTATTTTTTCAGTTGTTTTAGCTCAGTGATACAAATCCATTTTACTCAGCTTTGTGTAACCTTTCTGTGTGTCACAGTTCAGCACATTCGCTCCCATCCGTATATACTGTCCAGGTGACACTTTCTGTACGTCACACAATACAACCAAGTCATTTGCTACCAATATCATCTATCGCTTGATCCAGAAAACTCTCTGTGCGACATTTGTCTGGGTCGCAGACTAAATAGCCACCGTTAACAGGGTGTCAGTCAGTCCTACCATAGTTCCTGCACGTTACGTTCCCAAAAAAACAAAATTGTAAAAAAAATATAAAAAAACAAATATAAAAAAAATATTTTTTTTTCAGTTGTTTTAGCTCAGTGATACAAATCCATTTTACTCAGCTTTGTGTAAACTTTCTGTGTGTCACAGTTCAGCACATTCGCTCCCATCCGTATATACTGTCCAGGTGACACTTTCTGTACGTCACACAATACAACCAAGTCATTTGCTACCAATATCATCTACCGCTTGATCCAGAAAACTCTCTGTGCGACATTTGTCTGGGTCGCAGACTAAATAGCCACCGTTAACAGGGTGTCAGTCAGTCCTACCATAGTTCCTGCACGTTACGTTCCCAAAAAAACAAAATTGTAAAAAAATATAAAAAAACAAATATAAAAAAATATTTTTTTTTCAGTTGTTTTAGCTCAGTGATACAAATCCATTTTACTCAGCTTTGTGTAAACTTTCTGTGTGTCACAGTTCAGCACATTCGCTCCCATCCGTATATACTGTCCAGGTGACACTTTCTGTACGTCACAGAATACAACCAAGTCATTTGCTACCAATATCATCTACCACTTGATCCAGAAAACTCTCTGTGCGACATTTGTCTGGGTCGCAGACTAAATAGCCACCGTTAAGAGGGTGTCAGTCAGTTCTACCATAGTTCCTGCACGTCACGTACTCAAAAAAACAAAATATAAAAAAAAAATAATAATTTTCAGTTGTTTTAGCTCAGTGATACAAATCCATTTTACTCAGCTTTGTGTAACCTTTCTGTGTGTCACAGTTCAGCACATTCGCTCCCATCCGTATATACTGTCCAGGTGACACTTTTGTACGTCACACAATACAACCAAGTCATTTGCTACCAATATCATCTACCGCTTGATCCAGAAAACTCTCTGTGCGACATTTGTCTGGGTTGCAGACTAAATAGCCACCGTTAACAGGGTGTCAGTCAGTCCTACCATAGTTCCTGCACGTTACGTTCCCAAAAAAACAAAATTGTAAAAAAAATATAAAAAAAACAATATAAAAAAATATTTTTTTTT
>ONZH01002245.1:0-28261 GCA_900303285.1 Rhinella marina
ATGTAGCAGAGCACCTAATACACCACTAATGCCTCTCTCTGTCCCTACTCCAGCAGCTATCCCTGAATACAGCAGCCGTTCTCTGTAAAGTCTATATTGTAGTAAGCTATCACTGAAGTCCACTGTAGTAGCCCTGATAAGGCTTTTAATCACGCTCCTGGCCTGTCCAACAGCTAAAATCTGTTCTCTCCCTTCTCCAGCCTCTGTCCCTGATAAGTTCACGCAGCATATGCGTACGAGCAGAAGAGCTGAGTTTTTAAATATTCGAGGTCACATGGTTTTTTGCCAATGTAGACGCTGTTTTCGCAGCTGCCAGCGTGCTCAGCGTGCCTGTCATACCCCCCTGCATGTGATTGGTGGAAAAAGAGCGCCAGGGAGGTGGGAGGGGAAACGAATTCTAAGTGCGCCATCGCCGTTATATCGATTGAATCGAGTATGCCGAAATCGTAGTATTCGATCGAATACCGGCTCGATCGAACACTACTCGCTCATCTCTATTACGACCAAGACAAATGTCGCACAGAGAGTTTTCTGGATCAAGCTGTAGATGATATTGTAGCAAATGACTTGGTTGTATTGTGTGACGTTACAGAAAGTGTCACCTGGACAGTATATATGGATTGGAGTGAGTCAGTGCTGAACTGTGACACACAGAATGGTTCCACAGTGCTGTGTGCAATTGATTTGTATCACTGAGATAGAACAATAAAAAAAAACAGGGTTAGATATGGCGATAGCTGCACTACTAGTGCCAGCCAGCCAAGTGACAAAAAAAAAAAAAAAGTCTTCTAGCCCTTAGAAGGGCTGTTGGGTTCTTTGTGGGTGATCCCTGCCCTAAACAGACAACTAAATGCAGGCCCTAACACTGTCCCTGAAAGGCAGCAGCTCTATCCCCTAACGACATCCAGATGGCATCTGAGCCGAGCACCGCGGCCAGTCGGTAGTATATTCCAGGGTCACCTGATCAGGCCAGCCAACCCCTGCTATCGACATGTAAGGGCCCCACGTGATGCTGGGTGGTACGCAGAGTTTCCTGGCTTGTGATTGGCTGTGTTTTTAGGCGCCAAAAAAGCACGATGCGGAAGTTGCCATTTCCTCGAGCATGGCAAGATACTCGTCCGAGCAGCGAGCACTTACGAGTACCCTAATACTCGAACGAGCACCAAGCTCGGACGAGTATGCTCGCTCATCTCTAGTAATAACATGTCATTATTTTTCCAAAAACACTTATGTCACTTTTAACCTAATTTTTCACATCAACATCTGACCACCATTTATTAACATGTTCTTATACTCCCCCCCCCAAAAAAAAAAAGAAAAAAGGGTGCACAGAAAACCTTATTTGCATAAAGATAAAAAATCGTTTCTCAGGTTTAGAGGACCAGATTTTCTCACACATCCATTGAGTTATTCCATAAAATGTATCTGTACAGCACCACCTGCAGTTTGTTTTTTATTTATTTATTTCTTTGTCTGGCTCACTGAGATGGCCGAACATGCAAAGTTTCATCCTTCAACTGATTCCTGAGCTGTGATAGGGAGAAAAGAGACGCCTCCTGAGCTGCAGCAGAAAAGAAACTCCCCTTGAGCTGCCAGCTTGATATAAATCGAGCAGAGCAATGAATGAGGAGATCTTTGGATCCATGTAAGGTACAGGGCTGATTCTAGCTCTGTTAGAAAGAGATTATCATGTACTATATGCTTTTCCTTTTTTACATTAGTCATGGGATAGCCCCTTTAATAATCTCTAATAATTATTGCTATGTTTTTTTAGGGATTTTTTTCTCTAAGAATAATATCTGGTAAGTTGAAGACCAGGAAGCGCACTCCTGGCCGTGCACTGGCTCCCCCCGCAAAGATCAAGGGTGTCAGAGTGTGTGTAGCCTCTGTCCTCCTGAGTGACGAGAGGCTGCCGCAAATTCACTATAATGCTGTAGCCATCTTGACTACTGGCATTACAGTGATTGGCTGGCCGGCAACGTGTCATCAGGTGCTATATAGCACCGGTGACATGTGACCCGGCTCAGACCGAGTCAGGGAGAGCTGCTGCAAGGAGGAACAGATAGTGTAGGGATAGAAATTGGCTAGTATTGTGTTGAAAAGACCCAAAAGCCCTTTTAAGGACTATTGTGATATCTGGCTACAATATATTTTTTATTTTTTGGGGGTTAAAAATTGCGCAACGTGGCTTGACCTTAACACCACCTGCGCAGCTTGTGCATTCTAATCCTTTCTGTATCCTATATACCTGACATCCATTGTCATTTTTTCTGCCGCTAATCAAGGCCACAGTACTTGCGCTGCGTCTGCTGTATAACGTTTGCGCAAGGAGGCACAGATAGTGTAGGGATAGGATTTGGCTAGGCAGGGCTAGTTGTTCTGTTGAAAAGACCCAACAATCCTTTTAAGGACTATTGTTACATCTGGCTGCAATATATTTTTTTCTTTTGGGGCAAAAATAACGCAAGTTTGACCTTAACATCACCTGTGCAGCTTGTGCATTATAACGTTACTGTATCCTATATAGCTGACATCCGGTGTCATTTTTTCTGCCGTTAATCAAGTCGAGATTACCTGCGCGGCTTGTGCATTATAATGTTACTGTATCCTATATAGCTGACATCCGGTGTAATTTTTTCTGCCGTTAATCAAGGCGACATTACCTGTGTTGTATCTGCTGTATAAAGTTTGCGCAAGGAGGGACAGATAGTGTAGGGATAGAAATCGGCTAGGCAGGGCTAGTTGTTCTGTTGAAAAGCCCTTTTAAGGGATATTATATCCGGCTGCAATATATTATTTTTGTGGTGGGTTAAAAAATTCTGCAAGGTTGCCTGACCTTAACATCACCTTTGCAGCGTTTGCTGTCTAACATTTGTGTATCCCAAATACCTGAAATCCGGTGTATTTTTTTCTGCCGCTATTCAAGGCGACATTAATAATGTTGCTGTGATTAGCGGCAGCAAAAAACACAATAAATGTCAGGTATATAGGAGAAACAAACATTGTACTGCACATGTAATGTCGCCCTGATTAGCGGCAGAAAAAAACGCAATAAATGTCAGGTATATAGGAGAAACAAACATTGTACTGCACACACTGCGCAGCTGGTGTTAAGATTAGGCAAACTTGCACAAATTTTGACCATGAATAATAAAAATATTGCAGCCAGATATAACAATAGTCCTTAAAAGGACTTTTGGGTCTTTTTAACACAACAACTAGCCCTGCCTAGCCAAATCCTATCCCTACACTATCTGTGCCTCCTTGTGCAAACGTTATACATTATATGAATAACGGCAGAAAAAAATACACTGGATGTCAGGTATTTAGCATACACAAAGGTTATACTGCACACGCAGCACAGGTATCTGACATTACCTGCGCTGCGTCTGCTGAATAACGTTCATTCGGTGAAATTTTTCTGCTCATACAGTAAAAGAAATCAGCGCAACTGTACTTTTGACAAACTTGCACATATACCTTTTAATATGCGCAAGGCGAGCAGTAAGGGACAGGGAAGCGGGCATGCTGCTGATGGTGCACGCAGAGGTCACGTGTATGTACGTGATAGGATTGGGCGGGTGCAGGAGCTGCACCTGCAGGATCAGCAGCACGGGCCCGGCTGTTGCCGATAGCCAGGCCTGTGCTGCATCGCCCGGCATCGCTGTGTGCGGTGATGGTGGCAGATTAACCCCTCACACGCTGCGATCACCGCTGACCGCGGCGTGTGAGGGGTCTGAGAGAGGGAGGGGGCTCCCTCTGACCCCATCGGCCCCCCGCGCTGCGCTGGCCGGGGGCCGATTGTTGCCATGGCAACTCCAACGCCTCACATCGGAGGCATCGGAGCTGCCATGTAAAAAAACTGCAAAAAAAAAAAAAAAAACTGTGCCAAAAATGCAATTTTATTTGTCACCTTCATCACAAAAAGTGTAATTCCAAGCCATCAAAAAATCATACACACCCCAAAATGGTACCAATCAAACCGTCATCTCTTTCCACAAAAAATGATACCCTACCTAAGACAATCGGCCAAAAGATAAAAAAAATATGGCTTTCAAAAAATGGAGACACTAAAACATGATTTCTTTTTCTTCAAAAAAGCTTTTATTCTGTAAAACTGAAATAAATGTAAAAAAGTAGACATATTAGGTATCTCCACGTCCGTAATGACTTCCTCTAAAAAATATTATATGACTTACCTCCTAAGGTAAACACCATCAAAAAATAAAAATAAAAACTGCAAAAAATGCCATTTTTTGTCACCTTTCATCACAAAAACTGTTATAACAAGCGATCAAAAAGTCATACACACCCCAAAATGGTACCAATCAAACCGTCATCTCTTCCCGCAAATAATGAGCCCCTACATAAGATCATCGCCCAAAAAATTAAAAAAATATAGCTTTAGGAATATAGAGATGCTAAAACATGATTTTTTAAAAATGCTTTTATTGTGTAAAACTAAAATACATTAAAAAAAGTAGACATATTAGGTATCGTCGCGTCTGTAAAAACCTTCTCTATACAAATATCACATGATCTAACCCCTAAGGTGAATTTCATAAAAAAATAAAAATAAAAACTCTGCCTAAGCGACCATTTTTTTGGTCATTCTGCCACATAAAGTGTAATATTGAGTGATCAAAAAATCATATGTACCCAAAAATGCTACCTATAAAAATGTCAACTCATTCCGCAAAAAATGAGCCCCTACACAAGATGATCGGCAGATAAATAAAAGAAATGTAGCTTTTAGAAAATGAAGACAGAAAAACATATTTTTTGTTTTGAAAAATGCTTTATTATGTAGAACTGAAACAACAAAAAAATACATATATTTGATATTGTTGCGTCTGTATCAACCTGCTCTTTATAAGCAACACATGATCTATCCTGTCAGGAGAACTCTGTAAAAAACAAAAAATAAAAACTGTGCCACAACAGCCATTTTTTATTACCTTGCCTCAGAAAAAGCGTAATACTGAGCAATCAAAAATCATATGTACCCCAAAATAGTACCAATAAAACTGTCACCTCATCTTGTAGTTTCCAAAATGGGGTCACTTTTTGGGAGTTTCTACTCTGGGGGTGCATCAGGGGGTGTTCAATGTGACATGTGAAATTATCCCAGCAACATCTGCCCTCTAAAATCCATATGGCATTCCTTTCCCCCCGCGCCCTGCTATGTTCCCCTACATCATGTTTACCACCTCATGTGGGGTGTTTCTGTAAACTGCAGAATCAGGGTAATAAATATTGAGTTTTCTTTGGCTGTTAACCCTTGCTGTGTTACAGGGACAATAAATTAAAATGGAAAATCTGCAACAAAAAGTGAATTTTTGAAATTTCACCTCCATTTTCCTTTCATTCTTGTGGAACACCTAAAGGGTTAACAAAGTTTGTAAAATCGGTTTTGATTAAATTGATGGGTGTAGTTTCTAAAATTGGGTCATTTATGGGTGGTTTCTATTATGTAAGCGCCACAAAGTGACTTGATAACGGAACGGGTCCCTGAAAAGTGGGTTTTGGAAATTTTCTTTAAAAAATTTAAGAATTGCTTCTAAAATTCTAAACCTTCTAACTTCCTGAAAAATAAAATGATGTTTACAAAATGATGCCAACATGAAGTAGACATCTGGGAAATGTACAGTAACAACTATTTTATGAGGTATCACAATCTGCTTTAAAAGCAGAGTCATTCAAATTTCAAAAATTATGAATTTTTCCAAATTTTCTGTAAATTTTGGAATTTTTTTATAAAGAAAGGTGAAACACATTGACTCAAATTTACCACTAACATGAAGTACAATATGTCACGAGAAAACAATCTCAGAATCGCTTAGATAAGTAAAAGCGTTCCAGAGTTATTACCACATAAAGTGAAACATGTCAGATTTGAAAAATGTAGCTTGGTCCTTAAGGTGAAAACTGGCTGTGTCTTGAAGGGGTTAAAAGCCACATTTAAAGTTCCTTTATGTTCAGCCGCTTTCCTCTGGTGGGGGAGCAAAGTCAGGGGCAATCCAGGCCTTGTTCATTTTGATTAGCGTCAACCTGTCAGCATTTTCAGTTGACAGGCTGATGCGCTTAGCAGTTATTTTGCCCCCAGCGGCACTAAATAACCGCTCCAACAAAACGCTAGCGGCAGGGCAGGCCAGCACCTCCAAGGCTGTAAGCGCTGCTGCAGCATTGCCAGGCCAGCGGAAGCTGTAGGTGACTTTCGGAAATGGGCACACAGGCGGCGCACCTTCACCAGCAACTCAGGCAAATTGGGGTAGGTTTTGAGAAACCGCTGAACCACTAAGTTGAAGCAGTTGTTTGGCCTGAGTGAGACTCCTGTTCGTCCTTCCTGTTGTAGGAACAGGTAGACTCATTCCTGTCATTAGTTCCAAGGTCCTATAGGGTCAGTTTGGTTTAGGTTCCTGTGTATGAACTCGCCTACCTTTGAGGCCTGTTCATACTGGTAGTCAGTCAGGGTTTCCTTTAGGAGGTGTCCATCTTCCTTCCTTAGTTTCTAGGCTTAATATTCTTTTCCTCCTACGCTCTGTGTGGTTCCCCCCCCCACACCTGAGCATGACAGTATGTGTGTGAGCTTGCCGAGCTCCAAAGCCGCCACCAAGATGAGAATTCCTAGGTGGCAGTGGAGGACGAGAAGGAGGGGTTGCAGCCGCTAATGTAGGTGGTGGCGGAAATCCTGATGGTAGTAGGGCCCACAATCCTTTGTGTCGGTAGCACCTCTGCCATCCCAGGGTACGACTCGCTCCCAGCTTCCACAACGTTCACCCAGTGTGCCGTCAGGGAAATGTAGCGTCCCTGGCCAAAAGCATTTGTCCATGTGTCAGTCGTTAAGTGGACCTTCCCAGTAACTGCGTTGGTCAGGGCCCTGGTTATGTTACGGGACACATGTTGGTGTAAGGCGGTGACGGCACACCAGCAAAAATAGTGGTGGCTAGGCACTGAGTAACAAGGGACAGCCGTCATCAGACTGTGAAAAGCCTCAGTGTCCTCAAGCCTAAACGGCAACATTTCAAGCGCCAGCAATTTGCAAAGGTCTGCTTTTAGTGCTATGGCCTGTGGGTGGGTGGCTGGGTATTTACAGTTTCGTTCAAAGGCCTGGGGTATGGACATCTGTATGCTGCACTGGGACACAGAAGTGTATGTGCTCTCTGATGGTGCTTGTGAGGGTCCAGGCTGCGTCTTGGCTAGCACGTAACACAGGGAAGAGGAGGCAGTGGTGTGACCCGCGGACACCGATTGTGGATCCAGGCATTTGGCCCACCTATTAGGGTGCTTTGCTGCCATGAGGATCATGCTGGTGGTGGTCAGGTTGCTAGTGTTCATGCCCCTGCTCATTTTGGTACGGCACAGGTTGCAAATGACAATTCTTTTATCGTCCACACTTGTTGGTATGGCCTGCCTTCTCCCTTTTGCCACCCCACTGCCTCTTCCAGCCTGTTGCGGTGCTGCGGATCCCTCCCCCTCTGTACTGCTGTCCTCGCTCAGCTTGCCACTTTCCCATGTTGGGCCAGTGATTTCATCGTCTACCACCTCCTCTTCCACTTCGTCATTCTGGTCCTCTTCCTGACAAGTTGACCTTCAGTGCTGCTGACACTCAAAAACATTAGGAGCCAGTACCTACTGCTGATCTGACCGTCTAAAACATTAGGGGCGAGTGCCTGCTGCTGATCTTACTGTGTAAAACATTAGGGGTGAGGGCCTGCTGTTACTTGCTCTTTATATACAAGTAAAAATATGTTTCCTAACAATATTTCCTCTAAAATCGATGTTATATTTGGTTTTGGGGGGTATTCTTCTCATTCTGTAAAAGTGGCATAATACTCGGACAACATCGTTCCCAGCAGTGACTTCGGTGTCCAAGATGCATCCAGACATCTTCCCCATGCTGTTCCCAAACCATTTTAGTGGTGTTTCCACCATTTTCTCACCTTTCCCTATGAACCAGACACCCTTCCCTCTTCAGAGCAGGGGGTACCTGGTTTACTGCTTGGGTTCTCCCATTGACTTCCATTGTACTCGGGTGCTCGGCCGAGCACTCGAGCACCACCTAGTGTTCGGCCTGAGCACCCGATCATTACGGTGCTCGATCAACACTAGTTGCTATGGTCAACTAAGCCAGTTTTACTTTATAGCATTTTAATAAATCTCCCCCTAAAGAGTATTTGTAATATAAGCAATCTGATGATTGTTTGTTATAGTTCCCTATGGGAACTATTCAAGATTGTAAAAAAAGGGGAAATGTTTTTAAAACCATTAAAATATATATAAAAATTAAAGTAACCCCCCTTTAAATCCAAATAAAAATACATAAACAATAAAAAATAAATAAACATCATGGGCATTACCATGACCTTTACAAAGGAAGCAGTCTGCTATGAAAAATTACCCGAAGAATGCTGCAGAATTGAAAATCTGCTCTGCAGGACAATTTATGAAAAGTAAAAGTTTCAAATATCTCTATTTTTCTTTCAATGTCGTGGTTGCTTATGAGTTCAAACATGTTAAAATCTCAATGAATTCATGAGTTTCCTTTCATAGAGATGTTGGATGACTATAAAATTCATTTTTATGCTACATTGCTTGCCATAAGAATATACAGTTTCATGAATAAGGAACAGGGTTTTAAGAAACAAGATATATGATGCAGCATACATTATCTTGTCAGTCTATATATGCCATCGCCTAACACATTGCATCTGCTTTGGGTTATTAGCAGAAGTCAGTTGTCAGTATTTGCACCTAAATATATGGTAATCGGCATTAACATCGCTTTCCCATATGTTCCTTGTGTCAGATGTGTTTTAATGGACTATTCAGTGTTTTCAGCTTATTTTGTTTGTGATGGTACCTCATGATATTTTAACTATTTACTTCATCCTAGCTGAAGAGGACATATTTTAGCATACCACAGATTTATTTGAAGATATAGGTAGCAGCTACACAACTATCCATCTTGCTGTCCAAAGAACTTCTTTACAGAATACAAACATTACTATGTTAATAAGTAAATGAAAGGAACTATATTCCAGATTTTTCGCTCCATAAGACAAACCACACCATAAGACGCATCCAGGATATAGTACAGGAGAAAAAAAAGTGTTTTTCATAAGACTTCAGATAAGACTCCCAAGTTCCTTCAGACCTCTGATCAGACCCCCATTCCTTTTTAGACCTCAGATCAGACCCCCATTCCTTCTTCAGATCTTAAATCAGACCCTCAAGGTCCATTAGACCAAAGATTAGACCTCTCAATCAGACCCCATTCCTCCTCAGACCCCCAAGCTTCATCGGACCTCAGGTCCGACCCCCAAGCTCCATCAAACCTCTATATCAGACCCCCACCAGACCACCATTCCTTCTTAGACCTCAGATCAGGGCCTTATCAGACCCCGATTCCTCCTCAGATAAGACCCTTATTAGACTCTCAAGCTCCAACAGACCTCAGGTCATACCCCATCAGACCTCTATATCAGACCCCCATTGTACCCCATTCCTCCTCAGACCTCATATCAGACCTCCAAGCTCCATCAGATCTCAGATCAGATCCCCATCAGACCTCTGTATCAGACTCCCATCATTCCCCGAATTTTATGTCAACCATTTTGGCACCAAAAGAGGTATAATATAGTGTGGGCTCAGCATGCATGTGGAATCTGCATTTCTTGAATTTAATGGAGGCCAGTATGGCACCAGAGGAGGTCGCATTTAGAGAAGGTTCCCGCCCTAAAGTGATCGCCTTGTCATTGGAGGTCAGGCATAATTTTGTACGAAATTTATTTGCCAAGACTGTCACATTTCTAAGCATTAGCATTAGTATATTTTCTATAGTGAGTATGGCACTATTGTATTTACTTTATTATTTGTGTTTGCAAAGTGCTGTTGTATTGTGTTTGTTTTTGCTTTTGTGTTTTCAGCCATGGTGACAAACAGCATTGGAAGTGTCGACTGACCCCCATTTTTTTCTTTGCAGCCCTCCATTACACACCCATTCTTCCTCAGACCAGACCCCTATGAGACCCTCATTCCCCTTCAGACCTCAAATCACCCCCCAAGCTCCATCAAATGAAAAATAAATACATTAATTAATGAATTAATTAATTAACTTACCTCTCCTGCTCTGTAACACACTGACTCTAAATGTTCTGTAGTCTTCAAATTCAAACAAGGACAACATCTGCATGAGGCTTGTTGTTAAAGGAAATATGAATTATTAATATTTGGGATTAATATAAACAATTAATATTAATAAATAGGAGTAAAACCACCTATTGTTGGTTCCGCCTATTTACCTTTGTTCTACCTGTTGCCTACCTTCCCCGAACTAAGTGCATTGTATTGCGGCGACCACAAAAGGCTATACACAGTATTATAACAATAAAATATTTATTAAATAATACTAACCTGTTTACAGTCTATTCATTTTGACTATATATATATATATATATATATATATATATATATATATATACAGTGCCTTGCGAAAGTATTCCGCCCCCTGGAACTTTTCAACCTTTTGCCACATTTCAGGCTTCATGATATAACATTTTAAATTTTTGGTGAAGAATCAACAAATCAACAAGTGGGTCACAATTGTGAAGTGGAACGAAATTTATTGGATCATTTAAACTTTTTTTTTCAATAATAAATCTGAAAAGTTGGGCGTGCAAAATTATTCAGCCCATTTACTTTCAGTTCAGAAAACTCACTCCAGAAGTTCATTGAGGATCTCTGAATGATCCAATGTTGTCCTAAATGACTGATGAAGATAAATAGAATCCACCTGTGTGTAATCAAGTCTCCGTATAAATGCACCTGCTCTGTGATAGTCTCAGGGTTCTGTTTAAAGCACAGAGAGCATCATGAAGACCAATGAACACACCAGGCAGGTCCATGATACTGTTCTGGAGAAGTTTAAAGCTGGATTTGGATACCAAAAGATTTCCCAAGCTTTAAACATCCCAAGGAGCACTGTGCAAGCGATCATATTGAAATGAAAGGAGTATCAGACCACTGCAAATCTACCAAGATTCGGCCGTCCCTCTAAACTTTCATCTCAAACAAGGAGAACACTGATCAGAGATGCAGCCAAAAGGCCAATGATCACTCTGGATGAACTGCAGAGATCTACAGCTGAAGTGGGAGAGTCTGTCCATAGGACAACAATCAGTCGAACACTTCACAAATCTGGCCTTTATGGAAGAGTGGAAAGAAAAAAGCCATTTCTCAAAGATATCCATAAAAAGTCTAATTTACAGTTTGCCACAAGCCATCTGTGAGACACACCAAACATGTGGAAGAAGGTGCTCTGGTCAGATGAAACCAAAATCGAACTTTTTGAAAACAATGCAAAACGATATATTTGGCGTAAAAGCAACACAGCTCATCACCCTGAACACACCATCCCCACTGTCAGACATGGTGGTGGCAGCATCATGGTTTGGGCCTGCTTTTCATCAGCAGGGACAGGGAAGATGGTTAAAATTGATGGGAAGATGGATTGAGCCAAATACAGGACCATTCTGGATGAAAACCTGTTGGAGTTTGCAAAAGACCTGAGACTAGGACGGAGATTTATCTTCCAACAAGACAATGATCCCAAACATAAAGCAAAATCTACAATGGAAAGGTTCAAAAATAAACGTATCCAGGTCTTAGAATGGCCAAGTCAAAGTCCAAACCTGAATCCAATTGAGAATATGTGGAAAGAGCTGAAAACTGCTGTTCACAAACGCTCTCCATCCAACCTCAAAGAGCTCGAGCTGTTTTGCAAGGAAGAATTGGCAAGAATTTTAGTCTCTAGATGTGCAAAACTGATAGAGACAAACCCCAAGCGACTTGCAGCTGTAATCGCAGCAAAAGGTGGCACACCAAAGTATTAATGCAAGGGGGGCGAATAATTTTGCACGCCCCACTTTTCAGTTTTATTATTACAAAAAAGTTTAAATGATCCAATAAATTTCATTCTACTTCACAATTGTGACCCACTTGTTGTTGATTCTTCACCAAAAATTTTAAATATTATATCTTTTTGTTTGAAGCCTGAAATGTGGCAAAAGGTTGAATAGTTCCAGGGGGCCGAAAACTTTCGCAAGGCACTGTATATATAGTCACACACGACAATACAGTATTACACCTAACTACACTACATTGTCCCAATTACAGATTCCACCCACAAACTAACTTGAACATACACTCACACACAAACACATATATAGCAGTACCCTCCCAAGCCTATCTACTAGTTGTCCCTAGTGGGTATAAAGGGTTAAATACAATTTCCATAGTACTGTAGGGGTTAATATGGTCAGGGATCAGTGCTATGTATGGCTGGCAGGGAAAGGGTTACTATTGGTTGCAGTGTGATAATTGCAGGGGTCCAGGGTACAGGGGTTAATAATATGGCAGTGTTATGGTAGGGGGTTAATACCAGGAATGTAGGGATTAATAATTAGGGGTTAGACCGTTGGTAGTATAGCAGTGGTCTGGAAGATGTTACTATTGCAAGGATATCATTGGTGGTATAGGGATAATGAAGGGGTTAATGCTCGTTGGTCTAGGGGGGTAGGTAAGGGTTACTCAGCCATCCAGGGGTTAATGCTCGTCCTAGGGGTTCGCTCGTCATCCTGGGGTTAATTCTTGCTTGTATGCTCGTCGTCCAGGTGTTAATTCCCGCTCACTCGTTTCTCTGAGGGGGATGATTCTACTTTAAGGGGCTGCAAGGCTCAACTCATGTCCACTCTTCCATGTGTGAAGTCCTTCCTGTTTGTGGTGATGAGAGCTTCCTAGTGCCAAATGCTGGACTATTTATCTCATAAGTAGGGGGAAGGTGTCTGGTCATGGGGCAGAGGTGTGGATAGCCCATGCTATAAAAACAGGTTTAGCATGTCAGCAACTGCTTGTTTGGGGTCTGCACAAAAGGGGACTAGATACCAAACAGCTGTTATAAACCTTAGCAATGCAAGCCACGACCTGCAGGTTACCAACACCAGTGTTTCTAGCAACCCTTGGCATGAACAGTTGATAAGCGTTGTTAGGGAATTGAATCTAGGGAATATTTAATACATTTCCCTCTACACTTGTATATTCTGTCTGTGTTTGCGTGGGTTTCCTCCGGGTACTCCGGTTTCTTCCCACACTCCAAAGACATACTGATAGGGAACTTAGATTGTGAGTACCAGTGGGGACAGCTTAAAGGGGTTGTCCGAGTTATGACAAAAAATATATAGCACTGTAAATCTGATGGGCAGCAATATATAACTAAGTTCAGCAAGTTTTAGGCAAAAAAAATCCATATTTCCTAATTTCCCTGGTTCTCTTCTGGTCTTTGTTTACATGCAATAACAACAATCTCAGCCCCTCCCCCTTCTCCCCCCCCTCTCTGCAAAGGGAATGAATACAAGTGCTGAGTGACATGTCTGCCTGCTGGAATACTCAGCAGCATGTTGTATGTGTAGGACTACAAGTCCCAGCTGTACAATGACACTGCTAATACATACAGGAATTTCTCTCTACCTGTTCTTGTACAATACAATTCATCTACAGCTCTTGTGCACAGCATTTGTCTCCTCTCACTGCTGCAGCTACTGTTTGTTGTAAAGCCTTGAGCCCTCAGTGTGTTCTGGCTGAAGGGGTTAATGTTTTATCTGAAGGAAACCAGCGAGAAAGCAGATAGCAGGAGCCCGGCAAAGAAAGGGGGCGTGGCCAGTGACTTCTCGTGTACAGACTGTTATCTGAACTCTGAGGCTTGTGAACGAAACATCACAGAGCAGAGAGATAAGCTGACATCACAGGTCATGTGACCCTCAGTCAACTCTGAGAAACCAGCAGCTTTAGAAACACAAAGTATATGGGAAAGTTGTTATACCTGACAAGTTAGAAACATATAAAGAACAAAAAAATAACTTGGACAACCCCTTTAATGCTAATGCCTGTAGAGCACTGCGGAATATGTGAGCGCTATATAAGTGAGTAAAATAAATAGCTAAATATATTTCAGTTGCTATTGTACAAAATATATAAACCAGATTATAGAAAAATATAGAAAGATGAGGAATGGCAGTTAATATTTGTATATTTTTTAATGATATTTTAGTGATATTATTTTCAGCTCTATGATGGTGGTTTTAGTTATTTTAGTGAGTTTTTCAGTACTATCATAGCGATTTTAGTTGTGTGATACCTGTAACAAATAACTTTATACTAAATATGGCCAGGAAGGTTTCATATGTTTTAGAGTAAAATAAATGAGTGAAAAGTGTTACAATACAACTGCAGTTAAAAGAAATTTGTTGCCAGATTGACCACTTTACAAAAGGGCCTCTATTGTATACATAGAAATAGAATTTTTTACTGTAGATAGGATTAGGCCCAAATTTTATTTTAGGAAAAATTACTTGCGCTTCATGATAACAAATCATTTTCCCTAAAACGGCAGCTGGAGTTGTCTTAGAAAGAAAGGGAAAAAAATACCTCATCCACTTGCTCACGCAGCAGCAGTCCTCTCCTATCTTGATTGAAAAAGACCTGCCGAAGGACATGCGCTGATCAGTGATGAAGTCAGTACGTGATCATGCTGGGAGTGCAAGGTAATGTCATCATGCTCAGTGAAGGTCCTTCAGCAGGTTTTTTCAATCAAGAGAGGAGCAGACTGCCTTTGTGCGATTAAGTGGATGATCCAAAAGGAAATATTGCACTAGCGTATTACCATTTTTAATGGCCGTTAGATGGATGCACTTCTGTCTAAGTGGCTGTTAAAAATGATCCCATTGATTGATAAGCTGATTGGGGTTTTAACATAGCAGGACAAATAGGGATGAGCAAACCCGTGGAAGTTCGAGTTCGCCGGGTTCGGCCAAACTTCAGGTCAAAGTTCAGGTTCGGGGCCCGGACCTGAACCCGAACCCGAACCCCATTGAAGTCAATGGGGACCTGAACTTTGGTGCACTAAAATGGCTGTAAAATAGTCATAGTACGGGCTAGAGTGCTGCAAAAGGAAGCAAAATGGGGGTAAGAGCAGGACAGTTGCCCTGCAAACAAATGGGAATAGATAAATTACTTAAAACAGCATAGAATAGAAAAAAATAAAAAATAATAATCTTGAACTAGGAGACGGAGGTGAAAGTGGAGTAGGAGGTTGAGAAGACAGTGGACGTGGAGGTGTAGGTGGAAGCGGTGATGGAGGAGGAGGAAGTAGCCAACACTGTTTTTGTTGTTTTTTTATTTTTATTTTTTTCCTTATTTTTATTTATTTATTTTTTATATCAATTTGGGAAGACTCCAAAACATAGGGAAATAGAAAAGATAATGCAAAGATTCATTTTAATGAACATGAGCTTGTCCACGTTGGCTGTGGACAGGCGCCTGCGCTGGTCTGTGATTACCCCCCCTGCCGTGCTAGACACACGTTCGACAATACACTTGCTGCAGGGCAGGCCAGCACCTCCAGGGTGTAAAGGGCAACCTCAGACTAATTGCCCAATTTGGAGACCCAGAAGTTGAATGGGGCAGACCCATCAGTCAGTATGTGTAGGCATGTGCACACATACTGTTCCATCATGTTGCTGAAATGCTGCCTCCTGCTAAGACGTTCCATATCAGCTGGTGGTGCTGGTTGTTGTGGCATGCTGACAAAGCTTTTCCACATTTCGGCCATGCTAACATTCTTTTCTGAGGTGCTGACGGTGCCCCAGCTGTGTTGGCGACTTCTTCCTCCTCTGCCTTTGCCTGGTGCTTCCACTGAGCCCCTGCTGTCTGGTGTGAATGCTTTCAGCAGCGAGTCTACCAGCATGCGCTTGTACTCGCGCATCTTCCGATCATGCTCCAGTGATGGAATTAAGGACTGCACATTGTCCTTGTAGCGGGGATCCAGCAGGGTGGCCACCCAGTAATCAGCACTGTTTAGAACGTGGGCATCTCAGCAGTCGTTGCACAGGCACTGCAGCATGTAGTCGCTCATGTGTGCCAGGCTGGCCAGAGGCAATGACAAGCTGTCCTCTGTGGGAGGTGCATCGTCTGTGTCCTCTGTATTCCCCCAGCTATGCCCCATTGATGTCCATGAGCTGCTTTGGGTATCACCCTGCTGTGAACACAGTTCCTCCTCATCATCATCCTCCTCCTCATCCTGCAGAACTGTGCCCTGGCCGAACAGTTGTGTACCTTGCCTCTGTTGGTACATGAACCCACCCTCCGAGCCACTTGCGAAAGACTGGCCTGATAACTGTGGAAATGATCCCTCTTCCTCCTCTTCTTCCTACTGTGCCACATCCTCTTCCATCATCGCCAAAGCGTTTTGTCGAGGAAATATAGAAGTGGGACAGTAATCCTGAGGAATGCGTCATCGGCACTGGCCATGTTGGTGGAGTACTCGAAACAGCGCAACATGGTACACACGTCCAGCATGGATAGCCCACTCCTTGGTGGTGAAGTGGTGCTGTTCCGCAGAGCGACTCAACCATGCATGCTGCAGCTAAAACCTCACTATTGCCTGCTGCTGCTCGCACAGTCTCTCCAGCATGTGCAAGGTGGAATTCCACCTTCTGGGTACGTCGCATATGAGGTGGTGAGCGGGAAGGCCGAAGTTACGGTGCAGCACAGACAGGCGAGCAGCAGCAGGGTGAGAATGCCGAAAGTGTGCAAAGACGGCCCGCACTTTCTGCAGCAGCTCTGAGATATCAGGGTAATTTTTCAGGAACCACTGCACCACCAAATTAAGCACATGCACCAGGCAAGGGATGTGCGTCAAACTGGCTAGCCCCAGAGCTGCTACGAGATTTCGCTCATTATCACACACCACCAGGCCGGGCTTGAGGCTCCGCAACACCAACCACTCATCAGTCTGCTGTTCCATGCCCATCCACAGCTCCGGTGCAGTGTGGAGTTTCTCCCCAAACAGATGAGTTTCAAAACAGCCTGCTGTTGTTTACCCCTGGCTGTGCTGAAGTTGGTGATGAAGGTGTTAAACTGACCGGATGAGGAAGCGGTAGAGGAGGAAGCGGAGTAGGAGGAGGAGGCAACAGGAGGCAATGAGAAATGTCCTGCAATCCTCTGTGGCGGTAGGACATACGCCAAACTGCTATCCGCCTCAGGCCCAGCCACCACTGCATTTATGCAGTCAGGGTAATATAAAGTCACTGCCCGTGTTTACAGGTCCACGTATTGGTAGTTATGTTTGCCTTGCCACAGATGGCGTTGCACAGTGCACACCTGATTTTGTCCGCCACTTGGTTGTGCAGGGCAGGGATGGCTTGCCTAGAAAAGTAGTGGCGGCTAGGAACCACGTACTGTGGGAAAACCACTGCAATAAGGTTTTTAAAAGTCTTCGTCTCTACCAGACGGAATTACAGCATTTCAAAGACCAGGAATTTGAAATGCTGGCATTCAGGGCCAGGGATCGTGGGTGGGTAGGGGGATCCTTCCTCTTTCTCTCCAGTGTTTGGGGGATGGACAGCTGAAAGCTTCCATGGGACAATGTGGACATGCTTGTGACAGTAGTGGAGGTTGTGGTGTTGCTGCCACATCCTCTGTTTCCGGGGTGGCAGGTGCCACTGTCACTAGGGGGAGGGGGACGAAGAAGCAGTGACCACAGCAGAAGAGGGAGCAAGAGGAGTCTGAGATATTTTGTGGTTTTTCAGGTGTGTACTCCACTGCAGCTCGTTCTTTGCATTTAGATGTCTTGTCATGTAGGTGGTACTCAGGTTTAGAACATTTATGCCTCGCTTCAGGCTCTGATTGCACAGCGTGCCATCAGCATATTGTCGGAAGAACTGCCACACCAGGGAACTTCTTGGAGCTGGCTTTGGAGTGCTCATTCTCTGGGTGCAGTGGGCAGTAGCAGGCATACTGGATAGGGAACGTCCACTCTGCTTTTGCATCCTGCTCCCTCTTTTGCTGTGCGGCTGACGCTGTGTGACCTCCACCTCTTCCTCCGAACTGCACACGTCACTCGGATGACCTTGATTCCACGTGGGATCTAGGACCTCATTATCCTCCACATCGTCTTCCACCCACTTCTCACCCCTGCCCTCCTTGCCGGTCTGCACACTGCAGAAAGCCGCAACACTTGGCACCTGTGTTTTGTCATCATCATCAGAGACGTGCTGCGGTGGTCCTCCCATGTCCACATCCTGAAACATAAGTGGTTGGGCATCAGTGCACTCAATCTCTTCCAGTTTTGGGGCAGGGCTAGGTGGATGGCCCATGGAAACCCCGCCAGCAGAGTCATCAAAAAGCTTAGGAGACTGCTGCATGATTTGGGGCTCAGACTGCTTGGCTGATTTGCAAGAGGGTGAGGTGAAAGACAGATGCCCATGGGCTACAGGTGCCAACTCTGCGCTTTCAGCAGGGGACGGGGGGGAGACAATGTGAAGGAACTGGAGGCAGTCAGCCATCCAATCTACCACCGCCTCTACTTGTTCTGGCCTCACCATTCGTACACCGATATTCGGGCCTACAAAATGACGCTGAACGTCCTGTCGCCTATGAGCACCTGAGGAAGGTGTTTCATTTGGGCGTGTAGCTTGCACAGATCGACCACGTCTTCTCCAGGAGCTCCACCAGTACCAGCAGCACCATGATCAGGGCCACATCCCTTGTTTGATGCTCTCCTCATTCTTTGAGGTCATCCACCGAACTAACAGACAGATTAACTTTATTAATTTACCTATTATGTATGCAGTACAGGTGTACCTCTAACCAAAAATGGTAATATGTCACCAGCCGAATGAACAGTCAGATTAACTATATGAATTTCCCTGTTACGTATGCAGTACAGGTGTGCATCTTAGCAAAAATGTGAATATATCACCCACTGGACTAACATACGGATTAACTATATGAATTTCTCTGTCACGTATGCAGTACAGATGTACCTCTTAGCAAAATTGGAAATATGTCACCAACCAGACTAACAGACGGATTAACTATATTAATTTCCCTGTCACGTATGCAGTACAGGTGTACATCTTAGCAAAAATGTGAATATGTCACCCACCAGACTAACAGACGGATTAACTATTATATTTTTGTGTCAGGGGTACAAAAATGGTGTATTGCACCCACAAAAAAATCACTATAGGTCACCCACAGAATTAACAGCCAGATTACCTATTATATTTCTATGTCAGGGGTACAAAGATGATGCATTGCACCCACAAAAATCGCTATTGGTCACTCACAGAATTAACATCCAGATTAATTATTATATTTCTGTCAGGAGTGCAAAGCTGGTGAATTGCAACCACAAATAATCACTATATATACTGTAGGTCACCCACAGAATAACTAGCCAGATTCCTAACACTTTCCCACACTTCAGCTGCCTGCTTCCTATCCCTGTACTTCTCAGAGCTGATGGGCAGTGCTACAGGTGATCCTGCTTATATAGAAGCTGGGTCACATGATGCACCGGCCAATCACAGCCATGCCATTACTAGGCATGGCTGTGATGGCTTCTAAGTGTCCACAGCTTAAAAGCTTGTTGATTGGCTGCCCTGCAGCCCTTCAACAAGCTTTATTAAACTCCCAACCCAAACCCAAACTTTTGTACCCGAACTCGCAAAATTCGGTTCGGACCCAAGCTTTACAGTTCGGGTTCACTCAACACTAGTGACAAATTAATTAGTAAAAAATCTAAATTATTTTCAAACTTTGGCAAAGCTGCCAAATGGAATTTTTCAAACCTTCACTCATCTCTATCAGTGACCTTTTAAATATAGAAGTTATTTTTAAATAATAAGAGCCCCCCAAAAGTAGCAAAAATAGAAGACAAAAAAAACATGCTTCCTTTCTTTCTGTGAACTCAGTTATATTATCTATCAGGCTTAACAAAGAACAACCAAACTAAAATGTGAACATCTGATAAATCCAAAATTTCTACCTCTGAATCATAATTTTTAACACCAATGTAAAAATTGGACATATCAAGATTCAAGGTTGTCAATCTTCCATGACCGAGGTCTCTGTGGAATAGAAATTTTGCAGCAAACTGGACATTCTAGGTGTATTATTCAAGCTCTAATGAAGCATAAAGAAACTGACAAAGTTAAAGCCCAGAAATTCAGTAGTCGGGCACAGAAGCTTAGAGCAGAAAACATAAATCAAACTGATGTCCCTTTGAATTTCGAAGAGATCCAGTGCTGTTTCAGTATCCGTTTTAAAGTTGGTCAAACCAATCAAGCACAAGTCCTCCTTCCTCCTTCCCCCTTCCTAAAGCATTGTGGAAAAAAAATCGTACAAAGATAAGAAAAAAAACAAAACAAAACAGGACACTCATCTATGTTTGAAAACACATGAAATAAGGTGCTGAATGTTAAGTCATGTCCTCCACTGTCCTGCTACTTTGTACAGACACATGTGCAGCACCCACTCACACTGTGTTTGCAACAGTTGTGGCTCTCTAGCAGCAGGACCTGGGTGCCTGTGTCCTGTGTACTTACCAATTTCTGTGGTGCTGCAAGGGTTAAACCCTCCTATGGCTCTTTTTGCAGCTAGTAGACTGTTTAGAATGTGCCAATCAGCTTCTACTATATATACTTTGCTGTTTCTCTCATTTTCTGCCTGAACAATAGGTTTAGTAGCTAGCTAAATTCCTCAAAAGTGCTATAATCATCTTGTCTGCCTGACCCCTGACAGATTCCCCGATTCTGACCTTTTTCTGCCTTATTTTACCCATTCCTGTTCTCCATACTGACCATGTGCTTCTTGCCCTGACCTCTTGACTTTTTTTTGAATTTGCACAAACTCTACCTGCCCTGATCTCAGCCTGTTATTGACTACATGATCCTTCGATGCTTCGTACTGCTGTCTCTGACCTCCATGTGTTAGCTGTCAATCACAACCTGACTTTTTCAGGAGGTAGCAGCCTCCTGGCTCCCCTGAAGAAAATCCCAGATCCCTGTATAGGGATTAAATGGTGAATATCAGCTGACTGGTTGACACAGTGGTCCCACACCCACTGAAGGTAAAATAGCAAATGGTAGCAAAATGGAAAACATTGGGTTGAAATAGGAGGCTACTTTTCCGTAGACAAGTTAGTGAATACTAAAATGCTGGGTTTTTAAAACCAAGAGTGAATCACTTTTGAGCGTTTATCTCTGGAAAAGTTTGGATTTTTGGTGATAATCAACTGAAACCTAAATGCTCAAAAGAGTAGATTCTATTCATCACATAATATCACCTGGATATCATCTAACTCATCCCATCTTCATTCGACAGCAGGACAATGAACAACTGAAATGCACAGACAAGGTCATAGAGAACTATATTCAAAGAAGATCAATGAGTCCCTCAAAAGATAGAGACCTATCTTAAATCATCCACATTATCTAGAATAACTTTCAGACACAGGAAAAAGTAATTTGTAAAGTATAAGGTCATTAAAGCAAATACAATACACTGTACAGAAATTTTGAACAGATGCTTAGAAAAGTTGTTCTTCAAATAAAACTTTTTCGGAGAATAATGACACTTCTGCAACTTTCTAATATACTCTTTCAATTATTCACTTCAATCCAAACTATCTGCTAATAGTCCCTGAATGAGACATCAGTTAAACTTTTTGTACAGTCTTAGATGCTGTGAAGCCTTGTGCATTAAGCCTATAAGGTAGTGTATGGAGGCTGTCTGACTCCGTAGTTCAGAGCTATATAGCCTCTATACCCTCTCACACTGGCAGTATTAGACTAAAAGCAATAGATACAGAGTCCAAAGACACACGCCACTAACTTCAGATACACATTGTAGTCAACAGAAAACCTCATTCTGACCCAGTATGGAACAAAGATAAAATAGAGGCAATCATTTTATGATTCTGTACTAAACAAAGCCATAATACAACATGTGTGTGAATCCGTATATTAGTTCATGTTTACAATGCTGTGCAAAACGTTTAGGCAAGTGTGGAAAAATATTGCAAAGAAAAATGCTTTCAAAAATTGAAGTGTTGATAGTTTAAATTTAAATTCATTCTGCAGCAGGACAATAGCCCCAAACACACAGCCAATATAATTAAGAACTATCTTCAGTGTTAAAGAAGAACAAAGAGTTCTGAAAGTGTTGATATGGCCCTGCTGATGTTAATATCATCGAGTCTGTCTGTGAATACATGAAGAGACAGAGGGTTTTGAGCAAGCCTACATCTACAAAAGATCTGTGGTTAGTTGTCCAAGATGTTTGGAACACTCTCCCTGCCGAGTTCCTTCAAAAACTGTTTGCAAGTGTACCTAGAAGAATTCATGCTGTTTTGAAGGGAAAGGGCGGTCACACCAAATATTGATTTGATTTAGATTTCATTTGTTAATTCACTTTGTATTTTGTTAAGTGATAAACATAAACTATTGACACTTCTATTGTTGAGAACATTACTTTGCAACATTTTCCATACCTGCCTAAAAGGTTTGCATGGCACTATAGTTATATGCTGACCGAACAATTTAAAAAACAAGAAAGACAAAAAAAAAAAAAAAAACACTGTTGGTCTATCTTACAGCTTCTTCTATCAGTTCCATAAAGGGATTATGATATTTCTTTCCTGACCATTAATTGAAATGGATATAAAATGTCTAAAAATCTATACAATTGAATGTTTGTTATTATTCAAGTCTTTTTTTCTCCTGTGATGAGTTTAAAGCTAAAAATAAAACAATAACTCACATGACATTAAGTAGTACTTAAGCATGTCTGGGGCATCTTTTAATCAGCTGTCGAGAGCTGTGATTCCTCTAATTCAAAGGAAGGAAACTCATGAGAATGGCAATTAGTGCTGAGAAAAGACTGATTGCAGTACCAAGATTTTTACTTCTGGGAAACCTTTGAGGGTCTAAGGTTTTCTACACCAATTTTCCCAGAAGAATACATATGTTGTTTTTTCAAATGCCACGAAGAACTCTACTGTGTTATTTAGACAATGAATCATACAGCTAAAAAGTTGCATTTTTTAATTTATTTTATTTGTTGGGTAATATTGTCTTTAATATAGAACACATTTTGAAGGAGTAAAAGTTTAAGAAAAAAAGAAAAAAACAAGGAAGTAATGGGTTAAATTGCTTTTTATAAATGCCATCACGGATAAAAATCACTGACCAAAACACTGCCGTTTGAATGAGCCTTAACCTGGCAGTGTTTAGTTTAGTAAACACAAATTCAGATCTAGAAATATTTTCAGACCTTATACCCATTAAATAAGTGCCGACCCCAGAGCACCTAAAGAAATGCAGACTGTCCAACTACTGACTAACTAGCTCATCAGCTCCCCTATAAATACCTGCTTCTCCCTTTCATTCCTTACCTCATGAACACAGGTCCTGCTGGTCAGCTTTACCTTACCATCTCAGCTATAATCCATTTGCCTGTTGGTACACCGATAGTTGCCTTCATGGACTTTTGGTACTCCACTCTGGTGTTCCTGATCCCTATGTCTCAGCAGCGTACCACTACTGGTGGTTGGCACAGTGCATCATAACACAGGCCATATTGACAATTATACGATATAATTAGTGGCTCACCAATATAGAAAATAGAAAGCGAGGTGCTTCACACTTGCGATTAAAACCCAATAATCGTATTATTTAGACAGACGATAACAATGTAACTAGAGCACTCTCTATTTGGTATTATGGAAAAATAATGCAATGGAGGTAATAATATCGTTAAATAATAGTGGTTTTTATTAATCTATAATAATTAAAAAAGTAAATTGATATTAAAAGGATTAAAAAATAAAAGGAAAAAATGAAAAAGATGAAAAAAAATGAAAAAAAAATAGAAAAAAAAAGAAAATAAGAAAAAATATGAATATAAATGAATAGTATAAAATACAATAAAATAAATTGTAGTCCTTTTTCAACTAGCTGGTTAGTTCAGAAATGTAGTCCAAACAGAGTTAGTTCAAAAAATATATGATGCCAAGTGGGGTTGTTTATACCCAATTGCCACACTGTGTAATGTTTGCAAAACTACAGTGTATCAATGTGTAGTCCCAGACAGTTTATGCTGGATCATCCACTATTGGAAGTGACACACTGTATTCAATATTCATTAAATAGTGGCAATATTGTTAAGAATAAGGAGTGTCCGGAGGTCGTCTTATCTTCCCTTTGCACTGTCGGCTTTTAGACATATGGTATCATAAAGACTTAGGTTGATGTATACAAATGATGTGTACTTTACCCATCCGGGAGTGGAATAGTAGTGGTCCTCCAGGAGTGTAAGCACGTCCCGCTCTGTCTGATGCGCTATGTTCCCCAGCGCGTATCTGTTCTCGGCTGTATGTTGCCGCGCGCGTCTATGCCCGGTCTGCACGTGGCGTCCCACGTGCCGAGTGCGCGCCAAAATTAAAAAATCGAGGTGCCGGGAATCTCTTGTAGAGTTGTAGACTTATGTGTAGTAGGTGTTGCTTCGGCTATGGCTAGTTGGTTTCGCCGGTTTTCTTATGGGAAACAAAAAACAATCAGGTATTCTTAATTTCCTCAGAAAGCGCTTTGTGGTTCACAATCTTGATGTAATGAGGTATGGTCCAGCAGATTTTCACCAGACACGTTTCGGGGATCTCTGGCTGTCCCCTTTTTCAATGGTTTTTTCATCTTTTTCATTTTTTCCTTTTATTTTTACTCCATATTGACAATTAGTCACTACTAGAGATGAGCAAGCATGCTCGTCCGAGCTTGGTGCTCGTTCGAGTATTAGGGTACTCGTAAGTGCTCGCTGCTCGGACGAGTATCTCGCCATGCTCGAGGAAATGGCATCTCCCGCATTTTGAATTTTTGGCGTCTATGAACTCAGCCAATCACAAGCCAGGAGACTCTGCGGTACACCCAGCATCACGTGGGGCCCTTACATGTCGATAGCAGGGGTTGGCTGGCCTGATCAGGTGACCCTGGAATATACTAGTGACTGCCTGCGGTGCTCAGCTCAGATGCTGTCTGGATGTCGTTAGGGACAGATCTGCTGCGTTTCAGGGAGAGTGTTAGGGCCTGGATTTAGTTCTCTGTTCGGCAGGAGTGATATCAAAAGAACCCAACAGCCCTTCTAAGGGCTACAAGACACTTTTTTTTGTCTCTGGGCTGGCTGGCACTAGTAGTGCAGCTATCGCCATATATAACAATTTTTTTTTTATAGTTTTATCTCAGTGATACAAATCCATTTCATAGAGCTGTGTGGAACCATTCTGTGTGTCACAGTTCAGCTGTCCACTCACCACAAACGTGCTCCGTACTGCACGGTACGTAATAACATACCTAATTTAGCTCTAACTTATCCACCTATATACAAAGCACAATCCGTATTTTCTGTCCAAGTGACACATTCTGTACGTCACTTAATTAAAAAAGGTCTTTTGCTCTCACTCATACAGCTACATTACAAAAATATGTGTGCGACATTTGTCTGGGTTGCACTTAAGCAGACCAAGTCTGCCTAATCTAATAGTTTCAGTGTAATTGCTCCATACTGCACGGTACGTAATAACATACGTAATTTTGCTTTAACTTATCCACCTATATATTTTCTTGTTCAGATTGAACAAGTTTGTGGGTTTCAGTACAGCAGGCCCATTTTTTTTTATATAATACACTTATATACAGAAAATGTTGAACCCCAGGGCTAAGGGTCGAGGACGAGGGAGTGGGCGTGGGCATTCATTTACTACAGGGGGCAGAGGCCGTGGTCTTGGGCAGGGTAAGACAGTACCTGCTGTTTCCTGCCCCCTCCCAGGAAATTTTGAAATGCGATCCGGCATACTCTGAGGAACTGTTTTCTGGACCCTTCCCAGAGTCACAAACCACTTCTCAGGTTGCTGCTGACCTCTTTCCCGATGCCCAAGTTTTCCAACTGTCGCAGTCTGTGGGTGATGATGATGACATTGTTGACTTAGTGGAAGAAGTGTGTAAAGAGGTGTCGGACGATGAGGAGACACGGTTGTCAGACAGTGGTGAAGTTGTTGTCAGGGCAGGAAGTCCGAGGGGGGAGCAGACTGAGGAATCGGAGGATGACGAGGTAACTGACCCAAGCTGGGTTGATAAGCCGAGTGAAGACAGTGCTTCTGAGGCGGAGGCAAGTTCTGCACCAGAACAGGTTGGAAGAGGCAGTGGTGTGGCCAGAGGGAGAAGCAGGGCCAGAGCTGGTGCATCAGCAGCAACTGTTTCACGTAGTGAAGCTCCCGTGGCGAGGCCTAGATGTTCGCAAGTCTGGAGGTTCTTTAAAGAAAGTGAGGATGACCGACAGACTGTGGTGTGCAACCTGTGCCACACCAGGATCAGCAGGGGTGCCACCACTACTAGCCTAACCACCACCAGCATGCGCAGGCATATGAGTGCTAAAACACCCCACTCAATGGAACCATGGCCGTTCACCACCTCCTGCGGGTCCCACCACTGCTCCTTCCCCTGTGTCACTCGCTGCCTCTGCTAGTCTATCTCCTGCCCAGGACCCCGGCACGAGCGCCCCCCCGCCGGAAAACCACACCATCGCCTCCACAATCCTCCACAGCATCCATCAATGTGTCCCAGCGCAGTGTTCAGCTGTATTTACAGCAGACGCTGGAGCGCAAGAGGAAATACAGTTCAACCCACCCACATGCCCAAGCCCTCAACGTCCACATCTCCAAATTGCTGAGCCTGGAGATGCTGCCCTATAGGCTGGTAGAGACCGAGGCCTCTCGCAATCTCATGGCGGTGGCTGCCCCTCGGTATTTGGTCCCCAGCCGCCACTATTTTTCCCGATGTGCCGTCCCATCCCTACACCAGCACGTGTCATAGAACATCATCCGTGCCCTGACCAATGATGTTTCTGAAAAGGTCCACCTAACCACAGACACGTGGACAAATGCAGCCGGGCAGGGACACTATATATCACTGACGGCACATTGGGTTAACTTGGTGGAGGCTGGGACCAAATCTGACCCTCATGTACTGCCCACACCGAGGATTGCGGGGCCTACCTCGGTCACGGTCTCTAAGACGTACTATGCCTCCTCCTCCGACCCCTCCTCCTCCTCCACCTCCTCCTCCTCCGAATTACTATCCGTGGGCACGACGCCTTCAGTGGGTAGCTCTAGGCGCAGCAGCAGTGCCGTGGGTAAGCAGGCGGTGCTCAAACTGCTTAGCTTAGGTGACAAAAGGCATACCGCCCATGAGCTGTTACAGGGCATCACGGCGCAGACCGATCTGTGGCTGGCACCGCTGAACCTCAAGCCAGGCATGGCTATGTGTGACAATGGGTGTAACCTGGTGGCGGCTCTGCAACTCGGCAGACTGACACATGTGCCATGCCTGGCCCACATGTTCAATCTCATAGTTCAGCGGTTCTTCAAGACATACCCCAATCTGTCTGATTTGCTCACCAAGGTGCGCCGCATCTGTGCGCATTTCCGCAAGTCGACCACAGATGCTGCCACTCTCAGGGCAGCGCAGCACCGCCTACAACTGCCCGCTCACCGACTGTTGTGCGACGTGCCCACAAGATGGAATTCGACATTAAACATGTTATCCAGAGTTTACCAGCAGCGCAGAGCGATTGTAGACTGCCAGATGTCAACTTCCACCAGAACTGGTAGTCAGGTCACTCAGATTCCTCAAGTCTACAATGAGGAGTGGACGTGGATGTCTGATATCTGCCAGGTGTTGATCAACTTTGAGGAGTCAACACAGATGGTCAGCGGCGATGCCGCCATTATAAGCCTCACCATCCCGCTGCTTTGCCTGTTGAAAAACTCACTGCTCAGCATGAAGTCGGAAGCTTTGCGCTTGTCACAGGAGATGGGGGAAGAAGATACGTCGCTTGATAGCCAGAGCACCCTCCGGTCTGTTTCTCAGCGCGTATCGGAGGAGGGGAATGAGGATGATGAGGAAGAGGAGGAGAATGTCGGCGAGACAGAAGAGGGTACCAGTGCTCAGTCCTTCTTAACTCTTGAGCGTATATGGGCTGAAGAGGAGGACTTGGAGGAGGAAATGGAGAGTCAGGCCAGTGAGGAGAGGGAATTCTTGTGTGTTGGGACTCTGGCGCACTTGGCAGACTTCATGTTAGGCTGCCTATCCCATGACCCTCGCGTTAGAAGCATTTTTTCAAACACCGATTACTGGGTGTTCACTCTCCTGAACCCACGGTTCAAGCAGAACCTTTCCACTCTCATCTCTGCAGAGGAAAGGAGTATGAGAGTGAATCAATATCAACAGGCCCTGGTGCACAAGCTGAAACAATCCTTCCCATCTGACGCCACTAGCGGCAGAGGGCGTAGTTCTGTGGGCCAAGTAGCGGG
>ONZH01002246.1:0-35112 GCA_900303285.1 Rhinella marina
TGTTAATACACACCGTCTGAACAGTTAGTACACGGCTGTGTACCTTGAAATATAAAATATATAGGCCTTTTCATTGGCAACTGTACTGTGCGTTCTCTTGCAAAAATAATTGTATATACCTGGTGTTAATACACACCGTCTGAACAGTTAGTACACGGCTGTGTACCTTGAAATATAAAATATATAGGCCTTTTCATTGGCAACTGTACTGTGCGTTCTCTTGCAAAATAATTTAACATACCTGGTGTTAATACACACCGTCTGAACAGTTAGTACACGGCTGTGTACCTTGAAATATAAAATATATAGGCCTTTTCATTGGCAACTGTACTGTGCGTTCTCTTTGCAAAATAATTTCACATACCTGGTGTTAATACACACCGTCTGAACAGTTAGTACACGGCTGTGTACCTTGAAATATAAAATATATAGGCCTTTTCATTGGCAAACTGTACTGTGCGTTTCTCTTGCAAAATAATTGTATATACCTGGTGTTAATACACACCGTTCTGAACAGTTAGTACACGGCTGTGTACCTTGAAATATAAAATATATAGGCTTTTCATTGGCAACTGTACTGTGCGTTCTCTTGCAAAATAATTTCACATACCTGGTGTTAATACACACCGTCTGAACAGTTAGTACACGGCTGTGTACCTTGAAATATAAAATATATAGGCCTTTTCATTGGCAACTGTACTGTGCGTTTTCTTGCAAAATAATTTCACATACCTGGTGTTAATACACACCGTCTGAACAGTTAGTACACGGCTGTTTACCTTGAAATATAAAATATATAGGCCTTTTATTGGCAACTGTACTGTGCGGTCTCTTGCAAAATAATTGTATATACCTGGTGTTAATACACACCGTCTGATCTGTTAGTACACGGCTGTGAAGGCAAAATATTGTAACCAAAAAAAAATAAAATGCGGAGGGGGGCTAGCGGAATAGGACGTGGACGAGGACGGGGGCGCGGAAATGCGGTTGGGGGCCTAGTTGAAGCCAGTGGAGATACAATGCGTGCTGGTGAGGGGCAGCCAGGATCCCACTCATCCAGAATCCCTGCCTTTATGGGACAGTTAAGCAGGGGGCGGGTTACACCGCTGTTGAGGCCTGAGCAGGTTGAACAGGTGGTGCAATGGATAGCCGATAGCGCTTTCCACACAGTTGTCCACCAGCCAGTCATCCACACAGTCTCACTCTGACCCTCCTTCCTCCACACCTGGCCAACAGAGTCATCCCACCATTGACCCCTCCCAGGAGCTCTTTTCGGGTCCTTTTTCAGATGTGCCGGAAGAATCCCTGGAGCTAGCAGAGGAATTTGTTTGTAGTGATGCCCAAACACTTGAGTGTTCGCCATCTCCTGCTGATGTGGACCCTGAACCAGCATCTGTTATCATGAGCGATGATGATGATGAGACGCAGTTGCCATCAAGGGAGGCTGTTGGAATGTCCAGTGGGCAGGAGGAGGAGCAGAGTGAGGAAGAGGAGGTGGTGGATGACGAAATGACCGACCCCACTTGGCCAGGGGTGATGTCCAGCGGGGAAAGCAGTGGAGAGGTGGTGGTCTGCGTAGCACCGAAAAAGGCAGCAAGAGGCAGAGGGATGTCCAGAGGCAGAGGGATGTCCAGAGGCAGAGGGATGTCCACAGGCCGAGGGATGTCCACAGGCAGAGGACAGTCCAGACAGAGAAGTGAGGCCACAGCCAGCAGGGCCGAAGCTGTTCCCGGCAGCGGGCAGTCGCGCGAAGCTCCCCCATCGAGGCCTCGTACTTCTGTGGTGTGGAGATTTTTTAATGTTTGTGCGGATGACAAACTGAGTGCGGTTTGCACACTCTGCCACTCAAAACTGAGTAGGGGCTCTGAGAAGAGCAATCTGACCACCTCAGGCATGCGGAGTCACTTGGAAGTCAAGCACTGGGCTGAGTGGGAGAGAGCAAACGCAATACAACCTGCGCCCGGTCTTGCTGCCACTGCCTCTTCCCCTTTGTTGTGTGCTGCCACTGCGGTCCAGACCTCCAGCCAGGACACCTCCACATCTGCTCTGCCTCGGCTACTTTGGGGCCTTCTCCTTCAGCCTCCCCTTCCCCCGCCTCTTCGCCTGCACCTTCACACTCCTCGTCCCAACAACTGTCCATCTCGCAGGCGTTCGACCGCAGGCGGAAGTACGCCTCGAGTAACCCCCAAGCCCAAGCCTTAAACTGCCAAATCTCCAAACTGCTGGCCCTGGAGATGTTGCCGTTTAGGCTTGTGGAGACGCAGGCCTTCCGCGACCTGATGGCGGCTGCCGCACCTCGCTATTCCGTCCCCAGCCGCCACTACTTTTCCCGGAGTGCCGTCCCCGCCCTGCACCAGCACGTGTCGCGTAACATCAGGCGGGCCCTGAGGTACGCAGTCAGCGCAAAGGTCCACTTGACCACCGACTCGTGGACAAGCGCTTGCGGCCAGGGACGATACATCTCTTTGACGGCACACTGGGTGAATGTAGTGGAAGCGGGGACGGGGTCGCAAACAGAGACGGCCTACCTACCACCCCCGCCCAAGATTGCCAGCATGGGTTCTGATAAACCCCCCGCCTCCTCCTCCTCCTCCTCCTCCTCCACCTCTGCCTTAACATCGCCCTCAGCCGCTAGCTGGAAGCGTTGCAGCACTGGCGCGGGGAGACGTCAGCAGGCGGTGCTTAAGCTCATCAGCTTGGGCGACAGGAAGCACAGCGCCCCAGAGGTGAGGGACGCCATATTGCAGCAGACGGAGATGTGGCTGTCGCCGCTGCAGCTAGGACCAGGCATGGTCGTGTGCGATAACGGCCGTAACCTGGTGGCGGCTCTGGAGCTTGCCGAACTCAATCACGTACCATGCCTGGCCCACGTTTTTAATCTGGTAGTCCAAAAATTTCTAAAGACTTACCCCAACCTGGCAGAGCTACTGGTGAAAGTGCGGCGCTTGTGCGCTCACTTTCGGAAGTCAACTGTAGCTGCTGCTAGCTTAAAAAAACTCCAGCAACGCCTCCATTTGCCTGAACATCGGCTGTTGTGCGACCTGCCGACTCGCTGGAATTCCACCTATTCCATGTTGGCCAGGGTGTGTGAGCAGCAGAGAGCATTGATGGAGTACCAGATTATGAATCCACACGTGCCTCCAACTCAGCTCCCTCAGTTTGCCAACCACGAGTGGCCATGGATGGCAGACATATGCGATGTACTGCGTATCTTTGAGGAGTCCACCAAGAAGGTCAGCAGCGAGGACGCTATAGTGAGCGTAACCATCCCGCTCCTATGCGTCCTTAAAGAATCACTCATCGCAATAAGGGAGAACGCATTGCACGCAGAGGAGACGGGGGTAGGAGGAGACGCAACGGAGCTACACAGTCAGACCACACTTTTGTCTGCTTCACGGTGGCAGTTGCAGGAGGAGGAGATGAGGAGGAGGACGACGTGGAGGTGGCTGTGGAAGAGGAGGAGGATGCTGGCGGCGAGGGTAGCAGTCAGGCTGTGTGCGTCCCATTGGTTCAGCGCGGATGGGGCGGAGAGGAGGCGGAAGAGGAAGAGGAGGAAATGGCAAGTGATCCTTCTGGTGGGGGCAGTGAGGTCATGCCTATTCAGAGTCTGGCACACATGGCTGACTTCATGCTGGGCTGCTTTTCCCGGGACACACGTGTTGTCCGGATAGTGGAGAACAAACTGTACTGGGTCTTCGCAATCCTGGACCCCCGGTATAAAGATAACGTCTCCTCTTTTATTCCGGTAGAGGAGAGGACGAATCGATTGCTGGAATACCAGAGGGAACTCGTGCAGAACATGATGGAGATTTTCCCACCCACCATCGCTGGCGGCAGAGAGGAGAGGGTCTCCCAGAGTCCCTCAACATCGATCAGGCCCACAGCCACCAGGGGAACACTCTCCAAGGTGTGGGACACGTTCATGGCACCCCCTCGTGCAACTTCCATCACTGCGGGGCCCGCTATCAGCAGGAGGGACAAGTATCGGCGGATGTTGCGGGAGTACCTGGCAGACCATACCCCTGTCCTCCCCGATCCCTCGGCGTCCTACACTTACTGGGTCTCCAAGTTGGACACGTGGCTGGAACTGTCCCTGTACGCCTTGGAGGTGCTTGCCTGCCCTGCCGCCAGCGTGCTATCAGAAAGGGTGTTCAGGGCAGCCGGGGGCATTATAACCGATAAGCGCAGCCGCCTGTCAACCGACAGTGCCGACAGGCTGACGCTAATCAAAATGAACAGCAAGTGGATTGACCCGGACTTTGCTTCTCCAACAGTGGAAAGCAGCCAAAAGTGAAGTGCCATCTGTATGAAGTGCCATTTCCTCCTCCACCTCCCTCCTCCTTAACCGCCGTAGAATTGCTCCGTAAATAAAAAAATTTATATATTTATGGCTCACCTCTTGGGCCTCCACAAAATTTTAAGAGGTCTCACCTCTTGGGCCACCACATAATTTTTAAGAGGTCTCACCTCTTGGGCCTCCACATAATTTTATCGAGGTCTCACCTCTTGGGCCTCCACATAATTTTATCGAGGTCTCACATCTTGGGCCTCCACATAATTTTATCGAGGTCTCACCTCTTGGGCCTCCACATAATTTTTAAGAGGTCTCACCTCTTGGGCCTCCACATAATTTTTAAGAGGTCTCACCTCTTGGGCCTCCACATAATTTTTAAGAGGTCTCACCTCTTGGGCCTCCACATAATTTTTAAGAGGTCTCACCTCTTGGGCCTCCACATAATTTTTAAGAGGTCTCACCTCTTGGGCCTCCACAAAATTTTTAAGAGGTCTCACCTCTTGGGGCCGCCACATAATTTTTAAGAGGTCTCACCTCTTGGGCCTCCACATAATTTTTAAGAGGTCTCACCTCTTGGGCCTCCACATAATTTTTAAGAGGTCTCACCTCTTTAGCCTCCACACAATTTTTAAGAGGTCTCACCTCTTGGGCCTCCACATAATTTTTAAGAGGTATCACCTCTTGGGCCTCCACATAATTTTAAGAGGTCTCACCTCTTGGGCCTCCACATAATTTTTAAGAGGTATCACCTCTTGGGCCTCCACATAATTTTTAAGAGGTCTCACCTCTTGGGCCTCCACATAATTTTTAAGAGGTCTCACCTCTTGGGCCTCCACATAATTTTTAAGAGGTCTCACCTCTTTAGCCTCCACACAATTTTTAAGACGTCTCACCTCTCTGGGCCTACAAACAATTTTTATTTATGGCTCACCTCTTGGGCCTTAATACAATTTTAAGAGGTCTCACCTCTTGGGCCTCCACATAATTTTAAGAGGTCTCACCTCTTGGGCCTCCACATAATTTTTAAGAGGTCTCACCTCTTGGGCCTCCACATAATTTTTAAGAGGTATCACCTCTTGGGCCTCCACATAATTTTTAAGAGGTCTCACCTCTTGGGCCTCCACATAATTTTTAAGAGGTCTCACCTCTTGGGCCTCCACATAATTTTAAGAGGTCTCACCTCTTTAGCCTCCACACAATTTTTAAGACGTCTCACCTCTTGGGCCTACAAACAATTTTTATTATGGCTCACCTCTTGGGCCTTAATACAATTTTTAAGAGGTCTCACCTCTTGGGCCTCCATATAATTTTTTCGAGGGCTCACCTCAAGCTAACTTTGCGCACTCATTAAAATATTTTCACAACAAGGACCTAAGAGCCCTCGATGGGAGAGCTTTGTGTGGGGGCCTGTTATAGGGAAGAGATGCGGCCCTGCGGGCTCTAGCCTGCCTTCTCCATGAGCCTCTGGCCAGCCCACGGCCTCTTCCTGCCTTTTGCGGTCCTACGCATCCCTCAACATCCCCAGTGCTTTACCTGCTAGACATGACACTGGGCCAGGTCGGGTCACTGACATCTCAAGCGCCAACAATTTGGGCATTTTAAGGCTTCTGCATGTGTTTGAGTTGTTTTTACATTTTAAAGAAGACATGTCTGACCACATCTCACACACACACACAATGACAATTAGGGGTGGGGTCTATTTGCTTTCCCCTTTGCCTATGCCATCTGTGGTTGTCATAGGCAACGTGATTTTAAGGGGTGCAGAATTTTATCTTCTTTTTTGTCTAGTTTGGCTTGGGGTCCATGGCAATGTAGAGGAAAGAAGGTTTCCTTGTATGGTCTCACTTTACAGAGAGGTTACATTGTCTTTGGAGTGTATTGTTGAGAGGCTGTGATAGTGGCGTAATAGTGCGACTTGGGCGCGTTATATGCACCCAGACATGCTTCCCCTGCTGTCCCAGTTGCATTCCAGCAGTGTTGGCATCCTTTTCTGAGGTTTCAGGGTGGACTTGGTGACCTCCAAGTGGTCGAATTGAGATTTCCAAGTGGCGAGCATTTTTTTCCCATAGACTTTAATGGGATTCGATATTCGGTCGAATAGTCGAATTTCGCGGTCTATTCGAATCGAATTTCGAACTTTCGAATATTTCACTACTCGCTCATCTCTAGTCATTACCAAGTAGATGGCTTGCAGGTAAAGAAGGAGCAGGCTGCCCAAGCACCACAGCCCACTCAAACAGCTGACTGGCAGGGGTCTCAAGAGTCTGGCCCCCAGCAGTCTAATATTGATAACCTATTTTGAGTGTAGGCCAGAACCTGGAAAACCTCCTAAAGTGTCTTTATATTGTACACATGCACACTATAAGGAGACATAACTATAATTTTTTGTATTTCTACAAATTAGAGACTCACTAATTGAAATTGATGGTTTCAAGAGTATTGAAAGTTGATTTTCTACTTTGATGAACTTTTTTTTCTATTAAATATTCACTTTATATACACAGTATCATCAAAATTAGATCAGGACAGAAGCATGTCTATGCATTAGCCCTTTATACTCCCTACTGCACAAGTGATGGTTACCGGGAAATGTCTACATTTTAGCAATATGCATATTTAGGTTCAACAGTCTGAGTTAATTAATATCTTTATAGAAATATATGTAGCTATATTTTCAAATTCCATGCACATAGAGTTAAAATTCTGGTTGCAAACAGTTCCCACTACAGGGAGCTTAGGAGCTGAAGGCATACTGGATTACTATTGAGTTGAATGTATTAATAAAATTTGGAACATTTGCACCAGTGGTGCTTGTAGGCTACCACAGTGTTAACATATAAGTTTGTGTATTTGCATGTATGTGACTTGAGAACACAGAAAATGTGGTAAATATATCATAAAAAAAAGTAATTAGCACAGATCTTTGAACCTATTAAAGAGGTTTATCCCATGAAAAAATATTGTTTATAATTAAATGTAGCCCATTACTATAAATCTTTTTATATTTGCACTTATTAAAAAAGTTTTCCTAACCCCAAGTATTTAAGGAATTGTTATGCAGTGGAAGTGGAATCACTGTGCCAATGAACAAATTTAACTTTGGGCTAAACCTACGGGTGTTATTCTGGCAACTCCCTGGACTTTGCTTCAGGGAACGCATTAGGTCAGGCCAGAATCAAGACAGGTGGTAGAGGGCAGACAGCAGGCCTCAGACTGTCAGAAGACAGAGAAGATCCCTGGCAAGCAGGACCCCCTGAAGAAGGATGCCGGTGCAGCAGAAGTGGCAACAGGAACCAGGACCGGGTAAGTAGAGCGGCGGCGGGAGCAGACTTCTGCTGTTACAGGAATAATGTTAATATAGCGCCACCCTCTGTCTCTAATGAACAGCCTTTCTGTGTTGACCTCAATGAATATGCTTAAGTGGAGGCACATGTATAGTCTTGTTCTTTCAGGTATGTAAAAGGTTCTCCTGGTGTAATGAACTGACTGCTTCTGAAGCTGCAGCATCTTCTCTGCATGTCCAATGATGCTGAGTGACTGATAACAGGATGAGACAGAGTTACTGTTATTGCTAGTAAATACCAAAAATGTTTCTAATAATTGGCTGGATTTAACTATAAACAATATTCTTGTAGGACAAACCCTTTAAATAAAAATACAAATGATGCTCAATGGTAGACATTAGCTTCACGCTGCGTATTATAGGTCGAAAGTGTACGTGGAATATCATTGTGCGACATTTATCATCATAACTAGAAAGTGGCTTAAACAGGTTATCCTATGATTGATGTCAAATGAAAATTACCATATAGTACTTGACGGTCTCTGAAAAAGCCACAACCAACCATGTACCTCATAATGTTCCAGAGCTCTCCCCATACATTGCTCCAATTGCCCTGCTAGATCCTTCTCAATCTGACAGCTCAGGGGGATGTCATTTATCAGTGGTGTGTCTTTTCTGCTACAGCTGTCTCCCTGTTGCTGTCACAGCTTTTAATAGTACATATGGCTGGTGGCAGTTGCAGGATGGAACTGAAGATGTAAGACTCAGTAGGTGGACATGCACATTACTGTACAGATTAAACACTAGGGGGAGCCATTATAATGAAGTAAAGGGATTACCTCACAACTAGAGAATTTGTGTAACAGAAAGAAAATTACAAAAGTAATCAGTGATTCAAACTAGATTAATATAGAATGGGAGGAGTGTGCCTCTAATGCCACCAGATGTAATGTAGCTATCCTATAAGTCAATATTTGACCATTTAAATAGGCCTTGAGATTTGACTTGCATAATTATTAAGCCAGCACTTTATGTACAGACAGCTGTTTCGGGGTGATTGTCCCTCATCATTGCAGAGCAGAGAGTACTGGCTTAACTGGGTGAGAGGCCTTGGATAGGATTTAGGGGGTATTATCCCTTCTTATGCAGAATCCCTAATCGGCGTGAGGTGTCTCCTATAGAATTCTGGGAAGAAGGTATACAAATAAGCTGTACCTCTAATGCCACCAGATGCAAGACAGCTGTCCTATACTGTAGGGCAATGTTTGATCTTTTAAATAGGCCTTAAGACATGACTTGGATAATAGCTACCTGACATCTGGTGGCATTATAGCCAGAGTTTGCTAAGGGCTAATTTGCATACTTTCTTCCCTGAACTCTAGAGGAGTGTTGCCTGGCCTATAAGACTCCTTGCACTCTCCATAAGGAGATATTCAGTGGCCGGGTTTGGGGTGACCCCAATGCTACACTGGGTCCCCCAGGCACAGTTGAGGTGTCACCACGTGTTGCTGCTCTCCGGAAGGGATGGTAAGACATGGTGCACCCCAATGGGAAATATGTCCAGAGAGTCAGGATCTGCAGTTAACCAGTGTGATTCTTTACTGGAGGAATTCAGGTGCAAAACAATATGGGCGAGTCATGGGGCTGGCTTCTCCAGTCTCCTCCCTGGCAGAAGAAGGGTTTGATGCTGATAAAAAACCTGAGCTAGCTGTCCCTCTCTCTTTCAGAAGGCTGATACCTTGACTAAAGGCTGGAGGATCACAGGGCTGGTGACCCATGGTATGTGGCTTAGCGTTCCCATCTCACTGTCTTCTTTTGGCCCCTCATGCAGACTGGCATGAGTCTCCTCTCCAAGCACTGGTCCCTAACTGCAGAACACTAGGGGCTCTGACTGCTCTCCTTATATACCATTTCTAAGTAGACTGGAACCTTCTAGTGGGAGGGGTGGAGTAGAGAAACTCAGAGTAAACAATTACAAAGTTACCACTCCCATCAATGGCAATGACACAGCAGTTTTTCCAGACAAAAACAAGTTTCCCGACATAACAACATAGCTGAAACCAGGCATTCAAAAGTTCAAACTGTCTGGTTTTGGTGGTAAACACATCTGGCTTTCTCCTTCCAAACCATGCTCTTCTTTAAACCCTATGGCAGCAGTGGAAAATTAAAATTACCAGCTTCTCATTCAAAGTCCCAAAAGTCTCTTAGTATTTATTAACCCTTTCCACAGAGCCACAGAGCAAATACAGTGCAAATGGACAATATATATATATATATATATATATATATATATATATATATATATATATATCACAACATATAAAATGCAGTTACATAGTATTAAATAGTGCAAATTAAACCTTTCAGGTGACATAAAGCAATAAGTTTATAACTTTGCATAAGGGAAATAGGCAAATGTCCACAGATGTCCAGATTTCACAGTACCCCTGCTCCAGGGCACCACAGATATAGTATCCTCCAAATTAAAATAGCATTTAATGGTTGCTTACAAAACAATCTATGTCAATTCTGACCTCTATATTTTCGGATCAAAATTGTTACCAGTAATATTTATGGCCTGAGATGACCCATAAGTACTAGCCTCATGTAATGCCAATATGATGAACAGACAGCCTCCGGTGAACTCCACTTGATGAACTTTGTGTTTCCAAAATTCACAGTTTTCCTTTTCATGATCAAGACTTCGGGGCTTCGGTTGCTATGACAGCCGCTAATTTCACAGTACACTCTGGTGCTGTCTTTCTAGGTCTTATGGGTTACGCACTAAAAACGCTGAAGAGCTAAAATCTCAAAAGAAACAACACTTCACTGTCTGTTTATCAAGCCAGGGACAAATCATGAGTCTGCAGCTGGGAAGAGTCAATATACTTTTTCTAACAAAATCAAAGAAAAAAAAGGTGGTCTCAAATGGCAGAAAAATGCTCAAAACCCCAAATGCTGTTGCGCATTTCTAACCGGGGGAGCAAATCCTGCACATGTGGTCCGCTGCTGAACGTAATCCCCAGCAAAAATGCATACAATGGAGGATGCCTGCAGCGGACCACATGTACCACAAAGACATCCTACACAGGATAGCCAAATGTGCGGATGTGACAAACTATATAAAACAACAATTCACAGAAAATGGTGCACTACAACGGAAATTTGACAATATATGGCTAAACCCTCACACTGATATTAAAATGAGACTTTCGCCAATATATTCTTATATCAAGAACATTCCGGAGCCCGAGCACCCCATCAAGGTATCTCCAGTGGCACGGGACCTAACGCTAACCCTACATGCCGTTGGGCATTTTCAGATAGGGGCATAAAGTCCGACACACAGCAACCAGCTCCCAGTTACCTCCAGCGTGAAATCACACATACAATGGGAGGGGGGCGGAGGCTGTGAGTCCCACCTATCCCTGATACCATGTGACCCAGGCTGCACAGGTGCACCTGAATGTTACCCATTAGTCAAATCAAGGCACATTCACATAGCGTCAGGGATAGGTGGGACTCATAGCCTCCACCCCCCTCCCATTGTATGTGTGATTTTACCCTGGAGGTAACTGGGAGCTGGTTGCTGTGTGTCGGACTTTATGCCCCTATCTGAAAATAACGGCAACGGCATGTAGGGTTGGCGTTAGGTCCCGTGCCACTTGAGATACCTTAATGGGGTGCTCAGGCTCTGGTATGTTTTTGATATAAGAATATATTGGCGAAAGTCTCATTTTAATATCAGTGTGAGGGTTTAGCCATATATTGTCAATTGCATTTACTGTTGTAGTGCACCATTTTCTGTGAATTGTTGTTTTATATAGTTTGTCACATCCGCACATTTGGCTATCCTGTGTAGGATGTCTTTGTGGTACATGTGGTCCGCTGCAGGCATCCTCCATTGTATGCATTTTTGCTGGGGATTACGTTCAGCAGCGGACCGCATGTGCAGGATTTGCTCCCCCGGTTAGAAATGTGCAACAGCATTTGAGGTTTTGAGCATTTTCTGCCATTTGAGACCACCTTTTTTTCTGTGATTTTGTTTGTATATTTATACCTGGAGGTGTGGCAACTCCAGGTTGAATGTGTCTTGATTTGACTTATGTGCATTTACCGTTGTAGTGCACCATTTTCTGTGAATATACTTTTTCTGCTTTAACATTTTGAGTTATAGCCCATAGTCTATAGTTGCAAACTCAGATTTTAAATTGCTGTAAAAAAGGATATTATTCATGGCGTAGACAGAAAAACAACTAAATGTTCAGTCTCTACTGGAGAGGCACAGTGTGAACTTGTTTATAATGAAACAGAGTGACATTCTAATATGCATTTCTGCTAATTTTATAACATTTGTTGGATATAAAATTATAATAGTCTTAAACTAAAAATATTTAGTTGCTAATGTAGAAGCCAGTATAAAATAGTGTTGGGGAGCCCTTCTGCTTGAAGACACAGATACAGCAGTGCTGCTTTGGTCATTTAACTTTTTCTGTATGCTGCTAACTTTGAGTTGAAGGGATTGTGTAACACAGACAATTACTTTTCATATACCATATCAGGGCACATTGATGTCATGGAGGGGTGAGCCACAATGGAGAGATGCTTACAAAAAAAAAAAAAATCTGGTGAACCTGGCCCATACATGTAGTACTTGGTAAGTCAGTGCCTTCAAAACAATTTTCTCCCTTAATGACTAATACAAGGAAATATATGGTTGATTAAGTTCATCAGGGGATAACAGTTTATCTCCAGGGGTTTGAATCCAATCCCTGGAGATCAGCAGATAAAGATAATGACCCACATTTATCATGCATTTGCAGATTTTTTCCAAAATAATGGAATTTTCAATGGTTTTACACGACTTCACTGTGGTAAAAAAAAAAAAAAAACTTTACAAATGATGGCACACACTATATATTTGCACTATAGTTTTCTACTTTACACATCTTGGTACTTTTGAAAAGTGTGCAGGACTTATCAGGAGGGCAGAACCAACCAACCAATCCTGACAGATTTACTTTCATTTATTCCAGAAACTGGCATAAACTATTGCTCAAATCCATGCCAAACCATAGCCAAATTTATTAAGAGGTATGAGGATCCTCATCTCTTGGCCATAGTGTATAGCGGTACAGTTCATATCTCACTCTAGAAGACCAGTCCTGTCCTGGATTATCCGGTCACTCCACTGATTTTAATGAGAATTATGTAATTCTTCATTTCCCTGTGTTGCTGCAGGAAAATAGGAAGTACTATAACACTTCCTGCAAGTTTTCCAGACAGATTACAGCTGATTGCTGTGGTCCCCACAGAGGGACACCTTGCAATTTGCTTATTTTCAAGGACCCTTCCATCAAGTAGAGTTTTTTTCCAATGTGGACAAACCTTTGAGGGTTCCTACACACATAATTTTGGTTTTTCAGGTTTTATTGCATACTAAGAAAAAAAAAAGCATGGAATCCAGTCACATGTAGTTTTTGTGGTGTTTTTAGCAGTTTTTTCTAGTCGACTGTGTGCACCATTTATTCTTCTGGTATTTTTACCCTATAGAGAAGAAGTCAAAATGTCAGAAAAAAATGCCAAAAGCTTCATAACATTGCACTTTTCAAAGAACATCAGAATAAGCACATACATTTTTTGGCCATCTGCATTTTTGCTGCTTTTTTGTGACATTTTTTACGTCGCTTTTTGCAAACAGTAGCCAATATATACTGAACCTTTAAATGGCGTAAAATTACACAGGTTGTCAAAATAATACATCTGGTTCAGGTATAGACATTTTTGTCTAGATCTGTACCAACTATTGGTTGGCTTGGGGGGCGTGGCCTCACGGGATGTGAAGAGGCAGCTGCAAGCGCGAGCTCCCCCTGTCTTCAGTAATTAGCCTGCTCCGTGGGCCATTGAAAGCAGGGACAAGTGCAGTGGCTGCTGTTGGAGGAGTCTCCTTACCTGCCCAGGTCAGTTTGGTGGTGGTCCCATGGCCGGAGGAGCGGCAAAAAAAAGCAAAGGAGGCGGCGGGGGGTGCGGAACGTGGCGCACAAGATGGCTCCGGCACGCTGAGGTGAAGAGGTTTGGCAGAGCGGGGAGTGCACAAGCAGTGGCGCGGGCGCCGGAGGGACCCAGGGCACCTCAGAAGATGCAGAAGCCACCGCAACTTTATAGGGAGGACGAGATGCCTCCTGAGGAAGCTGTCAGATTGAGAGGAGAGGCAGCTACAGGAGGAACATCAGATGGGGGGAGTGCAATGGCAGGGGCAGTGGAGTCCGCCATGATCTAGGGGGACATACATGTGCCCCAGGGTGAAGAGCCCATATTAAAGGACGTTTTCAGAGCTGTCACACAGTGTGGAGTGGCGCTGACAGCTTTGCAGCAGCAGATGGGGTCCCTGAAGCAAGAGGTCTCTTTTATACAACACGACTTACAGAAAGTTAATGAAAAAATGGTGGAGGTGGAGAGCCGTGTCAGTGAGGTAGAAGATAAATTACCTCCCCTGACCAGAACGTCCCGTATCCATGAGCAACAGATTTCTGCATTGATCGCCAAAGCCGATGATCTGGAAAATCGCCTCAGACGTAACAACGTGCGACTTTTAGGAGTCCCTGAAAAAGTGGAAGGACAGGATCCTACGTCCTATTTTGAGAATTGGCTGAAGGAGGTGTTCGGAGCGGATGTGCTGTCCCCATTGTATGCTGTGGAGCGGGCGCATCGGGTCCCTACTAGACTGTTGCCACCTGGGGCACCCCCGCGCCCTGTCCTGATTAAATTGCTTCATTATAAAGATTGGGATGCTATCCTGCGTGTGGCCAGAAATCGCCCTGATATTACTCTCAATGGGCAGAGAATTGCGTTTTTTCAGGACTTTTCTACGGAGGTCCAAAAGAAGAGGAGCCAGTATGTGGATGTCAAGCGTCGATTTCGTTCCTTGCAAGTGTCCTATTCGATGTTCTACCCGGCGCGACTACATGTGGCTGCTTTGGTATCCGTTCATTTCTTCACGGCACCGAAAGATGCAGCTGCTTGGATCGACCAACATGAGCAACAACTGCGGCAGAAGGAGAGATGAAGGCCTTCCATTTGTTTCAAGTCTGCACCCTCGGTTTGCACTGAGTGTCTGTTGGGGACGCTGTCCCTCTTGAAGTTCTGTTGTTGGACTACCCACGGAGCATCAGTATCCTTTCTTTGATGCGGGCTATAGTCTCGCCTGGATGACATAACTGGTTTTGTTTGATGTCTTTCACATCCGGTTTACAGGAGGACTGGTGCCTCGGCCTGCTAAAGGCTGTTACGCAGGCTAAAAATCTTGTTTTTTTTGTTTTGTTGCTGTTTTTTTTTCCCAGGGGTATTTTTTGGTTTTGTCCCTTTTGATGCTGTATATATGTAACATCTACTTTGAATATGGGCATTATGTCGCCATGTGGCCATGTCTACTTAGGAGGTGCATACCCTGCCACGTCCTCAGTCGACTCATATCTTTAATGTCTCAGTATGGCTAATGTATTTAATATTGTGAGTTTGAATGTGCGTGGCCTAAGTGATCCGGCAAAGCGTTTTGCCGTGCTGGATTATCTTCGCCCCTATTTCCCTGCTATTGTGTGTCTGCAGGAGACTCACTTTACAGAGGAAGGAGCATGTGCTTTCCACAGATTGTGGATGAGTCAGGCCTACCACTCGACACTGTCCAGCCACTCTAGGGGGGGTCAGCATTTTGGTACATAAATCTATCCCTTTCCAGATGCACTCCTCTAGCGTGGACCCTGAGGGTCGCTTTATCTGCTTACACTGTACAATCTTTACGCAGGTGTACTTGCTAATATCACTATATATACCCCCACCTTACAGTAGCGTGGCGTTACAAGGTGCCCTAGAATTTATTAATAATCACCCTGATGTACCTGTTATTATAGTGGAAGACTTCAATAATACTATCCATCCTTACTGGGATCAATACGGGGGGAGGCAATCAGATGCTGGTAGTCCTGTGTCTATCTTTGGCAGAATGTTGGAGGAACAGTCTCTAATAGACATGTGGCGTGTCCGTAATCCCACAGTGCGCCAGTTTTCCTGCTATACTGGTTCACATGAGGCCTTATCTCGCATAGATTTGGCTCTGGGAACCGAGTTTGTGAGCAGACAGGTGACAGAAGTGAAATATTTTCCTAGGGCTCTGTCAGACCATTCCCCTTTATTCCTACGGATGTCGTCCTCCTCTGTGGTACCCCCTTCTGGACGGTTATGGATGTTTAACTCTTTCTGGTTACAGGTGATTGACTGTCCGTACATCAGTAATACAGTACAGGAGTACTTCAGTCTGAATACAGGATCTGCAGCCAGTGGGGTGGTGTGGGACGCCATGAAGGCTTGCCTTCGGGGAATGCTCATTCAGGGAATTAGTAGGGTTAAACTTAAAAGTAGGAAATTTGGGGAGTTCCTTAGAGACAGAGGTCACAGAGTCAAGTTCTGTGGAGAAGGGTGACCAGGTGTCGCTGTCAGTATGGAAGGAGGCACAGGATGCATATAACTCGCATGTGGTGGAAATGGCTCGTACTAAACGATCCTTCCAGAGGCAGAAGTATTATGATGAGGGGGAGAAGGCGGGTTACCTGCTAGCTCTTGTGGCTAGGGCTCAATCGGCATCGGCATATGTTTCTGCCTTGCGGGGGATGGATGGCGTAGAAGTCTCGGACACTCAATCGATAGTTTCTGTCTTTGGTACCTATTATGCTGATCTGTATCGCTCCCGGCTTATCTGTAGTAGAGACGAGGTGCTATCCTATATACAGGGGATATCTCTACCTGTGCTGTTGGATGCTGATAGGGAATATCTTAAATGGTCCACTGCAGTTGTTAGAAATGGAGGAAGCAGTGTCCTGTATGGCTAACAATAAGGCTCCGGGTACTGACGGGCTTCCAGTAGAGATATATAAGAAGTTCGGAGATATTCTGCTGCTTCAGCTGCTGACAGTCTACCAGGAAGCCTCTGAGACAGGTTCACTCCCAGCGTCTATGCAGGAAGCTATTATTATTGTTCTACCTAAACCGGGTAAGGACCCCCCCCTCCTCCCAGACTCATACCGGCCCATATCTTTGTTGTCTACAGACATTAAGATATTGGCAAAGGTCCTGGCCATGCGCCTCTCGAAGGTTATATCCCCCCTTATCCATGAGGACCAATCAGGATTTTTGCCTGACAGGTCTACGGCAATTAATAAGACGCCTATATCTAAACATGCAAATTCCAGCAGATAATTCCGGGGATAAGGTCATCTGTTCCCTAGATGCTGCTAAGGCTACTTTCACACTAGCGTTTTAAAATTCCGGTATTGAGTTCCGTCATAGGGGCTCAATACCGGAATAAAACGCTTCAGTTTTGTCCCCATTCATTGTCAATGGGGACAAAACTGAACTGAAGACAACGGAATGCTCCTGAAAGCATTCCGTTCCGTCTTCAGACCGGAGAACAAACCGCAGCATGCTGCGGTTTGCTCTCCGGTCCAGGCATCCGCACCAAGACGGATCCGGAATGACCCCCAATGCAAGTCAATGGGGGTGGATCCGTCTGGTGTGACCATAATGGTAACCGGATCCGCCCTCCATTGACTTTCAATGGAGTCCATTACGGATCCGGGTACACATAGACACATACAGACATAAACACACACACACATAAAGACATACAAACACACATACATACTTACATGCTCCCCGGCAGGTCTTCGGAGCGTCAGGACGGCTCACACAGGTCACGATTCCCCACAGCGCCCTCTGCTGGGCGCCTGGTGGAATCGTCAGATGACGATTCCACCAGGCGCCCAGCAGAGGGCGCTGTGGGGAATCGTGACCTGTGTGAGCCGTCCTGACGCTCCGAAGACCTGCCGGGGAGCATGTAAGTATGTATGTGTGTTTGTATGTCTATATGTGTGTGTATGTTTATGTGTATGTATATGTATGTACAGTGTGACATGTGTGGGGCCGGAGCGCGGTTCCGGCTCCACACATGTCACTGCGGCAGGCCTGATCCGGCAGCACCCTTCACCTGCCGGATCAGGCCTGCCGCCAGTGTGAAAGTAGCCTAAGGCGTTTGATAGTGTTGAGTGGGAGTATCTCTGGGGGGTGTTGGAGAAGTTTGAACTAGGGGACCAATTTCTAGCATGGGTCAAATTACTCTATGGCAGGCCTACGGCTGTCCGCTCTCCCCCTTATTGTTTGCTCTTGCCATTGAGCCACTAGCGGCCATTATTAGGGGTCATGAGCAGATTACTGGCTTTAGTCGTGGAGGATCCCAGGAGAAAATAGCCCTGTATGCGGATGACGCTTTGTTGTTTTTAGCTGAGGCGAGGACTTCCCTTCTGGTGGTTATGGACGTCATTAGTACCTTTGGACGCTACTCCGGTCTGGTTATAAATTGGAGTAAATCGTCCCTTCTCCCCCTGGACAGAGTAGATGGCTGTGAGGTCTATGTGCAGATGGGATTACAGGTGGTGAGTGAGTTTAAGTACTTAAGTACTCCAGGAAACTCACGGAATATGAAAAATTGAACCTGTCCCCCCTTTTAGGTAGATTTAAGCAGAAGTCTCATGCCTGGTCTAAGCTGCCGTTGTCGGTCGTGGGGCGGCTCAAATTTATTAAAATGATTTGGATGCCGCAGCTACTCTACCTGCCACACTAACACAACTCTCCTGTGTGGCTGCCCCTTAGATTATTCCACTCCGTTAATAGAATGTTCAGGGAACTCATTTGGCGTGGGCGTCCGGCCCGGCTGCGTCTAGAAACACTGCAGAGGAGTAAGACAGATGGGGGACTGTCTCTTCCGAATCCCTCGGTGTACTTCCTGTCCGCTCAGCTTCAGCACATACGGGGATCTGAAGAGGGACAGGGGGATCCTCAAACTAAACTATTTTGCAGATTCTTGTCGGTAGCGAACATCTATGAAGCATTGGAGGCAGACAAGCTTAAAGGGGTTGGCCACTTTGTTAGCACTTATTAAAACTCTAAAGAAAGCAGGGAGACAATAAACTTCCTCATATATCTTCTGCAGCAGATCTGCCTGGTTCCTTTGCTATTGGCAGCCACACCCCCTCCTGTCCTGCAATCATAGCTCCCTGGCTGGTCCATGCCTGCACCTGCACTAGTCCATGGAAGGAGTGTGCTGCTCCTGGGTCCTAAAGGCACCCTGCTTGTGTCAGAGAAATTTCCTTCTGCTGTGACTGCAGTCCTGACTATACAGGGCTGAAGGGGCTTAGCAGAGAAACTTGTTGGAAGCTGAAATAAAGAAACTTTGCAAGAGGAAGAGAGACTGAGGAGAAGCTGTGATGTACCTCACTGACTGCAGTGATGTAGCAGGGTCAGGAAGGTGCTGTGGACAACAAAGTGTGAGTAATCCTAGTGTCTGTCCTGTCTATGACCACTCTGCAATGTAATCTTATCACTGACATGTTTATTCCAGCCAGACCAACAGGTCAGGAGCTTTAACCCCTTCTGAGCTGTCAGTATGGCTAAGGTCAGTGATATCAGCAGCAGTCACTGATGTCATCTGTAAATATGTGCCCTCTCCTTCCTGCACACTGTATATAGTGATATATGATGCCCCCAATACAGTGATATGTGATCACCACTTTATACTGTATATAGTGATGTGTGACCCCCTGTACACAGTAATAGTTGACCCCACCACCATACACTGTATATACTGATGTGTGACCCCCCCACCACTGCATACAGAGATCTGTGAACCCCTGTACAGTGACCCCCTTTATACTGTATATACAGATGTGTGACCCCCTGTACATTATATATAATGATGTGTGACCCCCTGTACACTGTATATAGTGATGTGTGACCCCCTGTACATTATATATAGTGATGTGTGACCCCCTGTACATTATATATAGTGATGTGTGAACTCCTGTACATTATATATAGTGATGTGTGAACTCCTGTACATTATATATAGTGATGTGTGAACTCCTGTACATTATATATAGTGATGTGTGACCCCCTGTACTTTATATATAGTGACTTGCGGCCCTCCTGTACATTATATATAGTGATGTGTGAACTCCTGTACATTATATATAGTGATGTGTGACCCCCTGTATTTTATATATAGTGACTTGTGACCCCCCTGTACGTTATATATAGCTATTTGACTGCACTCATTTTCCCTTTTTTCCCAGATGAAGGGTAGTCATGTATTCATAGATGATTGATGGGCTGTCAGCTGGGAGCAGGTCGTATGATGATAGACAGGAGGCTCCTCTGTATGTCAGCAGATCGATTTGTGCAGTCCGTGCACCTAAACAGAAATCTATGACAGCTCAAAGCTGCCATAGATTTCTGGCTTCATTTGAGTCAGAAAACTGGTGAAATGAAAAATTGTTGGGGATGGCACGCCTGTCTCTGCCATTGTCACGCCCTTTAAAAAAAAAAAAAAAAAAAGTGCAATTAAAAATTTGCAAACACATAGAGGGAGATTTATTAAAACTGGCTTAGTTGCCCATAGAAACCAATCAGATTCCACCTCATTTTCCAAAGTAGCTTTGAAAAATGAAAGGTGGAATCTTATTGGTTGCTATGGGCAACCAAGCCAGTTTTCCTTTACACCAGTTTTGATAAATCTGTCCCATAGTTTGCAACTTTTTAACACCATCTTTTAGGAACAAGGGAAATGATAACCCCCCTCATTATGTTTTTGGCTTACATCAAATGGCACAACTAGAAATGACTGGGCCCCACAGCAAATTTATGAAAAGGGTAACACCCCCCCCTCCTTTACTTTTGGGACTGGGGTGTTCTTTCTATTGCTATGTCTGTACAACAGTTATTCACTGATAACTGGGTTATTGATATTATCTAAGGGGCTCTTGTCTCTATGGGAACACAGGTGGGCGTGGAGGTCATGTGACTGCTCCTCTGGACATACTTGCTGCAGTGCATGCTGGGATTTTTACTTTCACTTTGCAGCTGCTCCTCCCACACAGCCTGTCTGAGGGAGCTCCTCCAGGGAAGTGTGTCATGGTGAACAGGTTAGATAAATGATGTACAGCCAGTACATGTCACCTGAGAAATACTTCATAGTGTTAACTATTGTCTGGGGGAACTTTGGATTTTTGATACTTACGGTGGCCATCCCCTTTAAGGTGTCAGGTCGGGTATTACCCACACTACTCCTATTATATAAGACATGGTGGAAGGTGAGAGACCTGCAAGGTATAACAGGTGTCACTCAATATACCTCAATATGGGACTCCCAGAGGTTGCCACAAATGAGTTCTTTGCAGAGTATGGGGGGATGGTGTCGCAGAGGCATTACTAGAGTTTGCCAACTTTTGGATAATAATCTTTTGAAAACGTATGAACGACTTCAGGCAGACTTTGATTTACCAGCGTCTGACTTTTATAGGTACCTGAAGTTGTGCCATGCCTTCCGAGCTGCCCACGACGGCAGTTTGACATGCACCATGCAGCAGAATAAAATGATAGCTCTTATAGAACGGAGACGTTCCTCCTCAGGAATTATTTCCCTGCTCTACCAGGCTCTGTTGGATCTGGTTTTGCGGGACTATCCGGTGAGAAGCAGGGAAAGGTGGGAGGCGGAGGTCGGACCTCTGGAAGAAAATCACTGGCAAGAACTACTAACCAGAATCCCACAGCTCTCACTCAGTGAGGCGCATAGGTTGTCACATTTATACGTCATACACCGGGTTTATAGAACCCCTCAGTTTTTATATGAGATAGGGCTCCGCTCCGATTCCAAATGTCCTCGGTGCAATGAGGAAGGTGCGGGGATGCTACACATGCTGTGGTCGTGCTCGGCTCTGGAGGGCTTTTGGTACACTGTTATACAACTGATTAACTCTGTATATGCCGTTACGCTGGATGTAACCCCATTTGTCTGTGTATTGGGCTATGTGGGAGATCTGCCAACTACGGAGCCTGGTAAAGTGGCAATAGCTAGAATGCTATATATGGCTCGCAAATGATTGCCGCAACATTGGCTGGATGAGAGTAGCCCCAGTAGAACTGAGTACAGTATATACTGGCGTATAAGACTACTTTTTAACCCCTTAAAATAATGGCTACAGTGGGGGGTCGTCTTATACGGCCGGATATACGGGGGCCGCACTGTGTGAGGTGTTTTTTTTTTTCCCGTCAGCGCGTAGAGAGCCCCTGCTCTTAGCATACTGAAGTAGCATACTATTCTCTATATTCTCAGGAGGATTTTGAAGGCTTTTAAAGGAAAACTGTCATGCCAGCAAGACCTGTTACAATATCGCAGCTTACAGTTATGGGCACTTGCTCTCTTGTTTGTTTTGCAAAGTTTTAGCTTTACCGTACATGTTTGAAACAACCTATGTTTATAAGTGACAGTTTTGCTGCTATATACAGTACCTGCATGTCATATGCATTTGAATTAAAATTAACATGTTGAAATCAAAGCAGACTTTTTTTCATTTGGGAGAGGGGTAGTCTTATACAGTGAGTATATACCAAATTCTATATTTTTAGGGCAGAAGTTGGGGGTCGTCTTATACGCCCAGTCGTCTTATACGCCGGCATATACGGTATATAGCCAAGATTAACTGGTTACTTAATTTGGAGAGGGGGGTGTACAGGAAGAGGGGAGCCTTGTCTAAATTTGATAAGTTATGGTCTCCTTGGATTGACTCCTCTGGATTGGCATCCAGGGAACTGCAGAGATATCGGCTGGGTCTGGTGTGAGGGAGATTCGAGTGTCCCCTGTTATGATTGCCTGGCTGCGTGGTTGGTGATTCTCTGAATATTATGTGGGACACAAATGTTTCATTGTGGAGAACTGTACTTACCATTTAGTGTGCTTACTATGCTGGAGACATGTGTTTCATGTATGTACGTTAACGGAGGGCGGGGTGGGAAGCCACTGTGTATATATTCATGTGGTGACGATGTGTATACGTCTTTTTATTACTTTGTCGATGTTTAATACGCCAGATTGGAGCAGAAGGACAGCATCATGGGACTCTGGGATGGGGGGGTGGGTCTTGGGGTTTTTCTATTTGTTGTTGTAAAAATTTAAAATGTTAATAAAAATGACTCAATTAAAAAAAAAAAAAAACTATTGGTTGGCTTAGGGCTCGTTCACATCACCGTTAGGGATTCCGTTCTAACTTTGCGTTATAACATCGTTATAACGGAAAATAACGGAAGCCCTAGGACGGAAATCAAAACGGACACCTTTAAGAGGCATTCCGTTTTGATCCGTCATAATAGAAGCCTATGGGAAAGCATAACGGATCCGTCTGGTTGCCGTTATTCTGGACGGAAAACAAAGTCACAACAGAACATCTTAAAGGGGTTATCCAATAGTGCAAATACCCCCCACAATGCCAGGGATGAGATAAGTATTATCTATAGGAGGGGTCTGGGCATTGTGGGGGGTATTTGTACTATTGGATAACCCCTTTAAGTCACATCCCCATGAAGCACCCTTTTTCTGCCTTTTTGTAAAGTCAGACAAATGTGCCAAAATTGCACCGATTTGTACCACTTTAGACACATAAGTAAATCTGGGTCAATATGTTTGCCCACTGGCATTTTTCATGGTGTTAGCCCATAAGCATTTTCTGCATAGTGTTTTCCCCTATAGCAAAAGTGATGTGAAAACACCTTAAAAAAAAGAGCCACACAGACAAAATACCTAATGCACATAAACACCAGGAGCAAATAACACCTGTCTGTCCTGCATTTCATATTTCCCATGGACTTTCAGCTAACATCTGTGTTTATATGTATTTTACCTCATATAAAACATCCCTAAAACACAGATGCAAAAAATAAATAAATAAATTAAAAAAAAACACTAAAACCATAAAACTGTAAAAATGAAACTAAAAATCCACCTTAAATAGTATATTTCTTCTCTGTGAGCAGAGCTCTCTACAGCTTAGTCATCTGTCACTATATTCCCCCTATATTTTTTATTTACAATATATCTATAGAATGAGTTAATCAATGTGCAAGTGGCAGTGAACCATGAACCCAGCTGATTGGTAATGATTGCTGTGGTTTTACAACTGGATCACTATGTATTCATTATGAAGCGGATGGATTGACTGCGGGCATGCAGTGAAGGACAACATACATTCCATTAAGCTTGCCCTACTGAGCAGTGGCTGTATCTAAACAAGAAGCATTTGTCCCATGGGTACTCTGCCAGTCTCTCGGCATCCTTGAACACTTAATCAGACTAAAATGAACTATTGTCCCAGAAAAACAAAGGAACATTAGTTCTGGACCGCATCATGCTGTAATAAAAATCCTAATAAAATCTTTAAAGTAGCTCATTTATCTGCAGTCTAAGCAGAGCGAGCGCTTTGCCTATGAGTGGATTGACGGCTTAGCTTCAGCACCCTTTTAATTTGGCCACAGGCTGGGGATTGATGGTGATAAACTAAGATGAACATATTAAAGCTTTATAATTAAGTGCAGGTAAAGAACATCTGGTCTATTGAGTCTGCCTAATTTCCCTAAGATGCACTGAAGTGCCATTCAATCCACTCTGACTTCATTTATATCTCTATCTAATAAAATGTGTATTGCTTCTTTACAGCCACATCTGATGGAGCCTTCTTTTATGGATCTAAGACCATTCAGGAAAGTGTTTTTAAGTTTCAAATCATTTGGACTTACAGAAGTAAGTGTAATGTGCAAAAATGTGTTATAACCCAGATGGAGAAATGAAGTCATGCCAGTTTTTTTTTTTTTTTCTGTAATATACAGTAGTTGCTAAGATCGAATTGGGTATGACATGGCTTTAAATCACATGAGGATACATGTTCAACTAAGAGGAAGAAAATGTATATAAAGTACTGGTACATCATGAGCACTCAATAATTATTACCAAAAATGCAAGTAAAAAAATAAGGTCATCTAAAAGGCACAAACAATCCATGGGAGACTCTAAGAAGCTGTACCCAATCAGAACAATCACCCCTCACACATACATATAAAGTCCTTATAAAACAAAAATGTATATACAGTAAGTAAAGGTGCAAAAGAAAATATCATATGACAGCTAAAATTGTGCAAATAGCAAATTGTAATACCAACATGCAGAGCAGTGTACCAAACCTATAAATAACCAGTGATATTATCCCATGTCATGCATTAGGCCACCTGCACACACTGCGGTATACAGTCTAGTACAGTACCAACAAAGTGTATGCGATTACACAAATCACATGTACACATGACCTGCCAAGCTGATTTCTAAATCTGCAGCATGTCAATTACATTTGCTGTTTTAGCTGCGTATTTCAACCCTTGAAGAAGTGAGATCTGCTGCAAAGTCGCATCAAATCCATACCAAAAACTGCAATTAGAAGCCGATTGTTACCCATACTATTGGGTAACATTCAGGTGCACCTGTGCAGCCTGGGTCACATGACGTCAGGGCAATGTGGGAAATACAGCCTCCGCCCCCCCCCCCTCCCATTGTATGTGTGATTTCACGCTGGAGGTAACTGGGAGCTGGTCGCTGTGTCTTGGACCTCATTCAACTATCTGTCATTGCCTATACCATAGTAGGGATAGCGTTAGGTGCCGTGCCACTTGAGATACCTTGACGCGGTGCTTGGGCTCCGGTATGTCTTTGATATAAGGATATATTGGCGAAAGTCTCATTTTAACATCAGAGTGAGGGTTTATCCATATATTGTCAACTGCATTTTCCGCTGTAGTGCACCATTTTCCGTGAATTGTTTTTCTATATAGATTGTCACATCCGCACATTTGTCTACCCTGTGTAGGATGTCTTTGTGGTACATGTGGTCCGCTGCAGGCATCCTCCATTGTCTGCATTTTTTGCTGGGGATTACGTTCGGCAGCGGGCCACATGTGCGGGATTTGCTCCCCCGGTTATAAATGCGCTACAGCATTGGGGTTTTTGAGCATGTTCTGCCATTTGAGACCACTTTTTTTTCTGTGAGTTTGTTTGTACGTTTATTCCTGGAGGCGTGGCAACTCCAGGTTGAATGTGCTTTGATTATACTAATGGGTAACATTCAGGTGCACCTGTGCAGCCTGGGTCACATGACGTCAGGGCAATGTGGGAAATACAGCCTCCGCCCCCCCTCCCATTGTATGTGTGATTTCACGCTGGAGGTAACTGGGAGCTGGTCGCTGTGTCTCGGACCTCATGCACCTATCTGCCATTACCTATACCATAGTAGGGATAGCGTTAGGTCCCGTGCCACTTGAGATACCTTGACGCGGTGCTCGGGCTCCGGTATGTCTTTGATATAAGGATATATTGGCGAAAGTCTCATTTTAATATCAGAGTGAGGGTTTAAGCCATATATTGTCAACTGCATTTTCCGCTGTAATGCACCATTTTCCGTGAATTGTTAAATAAAAATAAAAAAAACACAAGTAAAAGAAAAAAAATGCAAAATAAAAATTTACACTGCCCCCCAACAGTCTTGGGAGACATATGTGGCAAAAATATATATAAAAAAAAGTAATAAAGCAATTATAAGAAAAAATAAAAAAATTAAAATTAATAAAATACCAATAAAACAAAAAATAAAAAGGAAAAAGTGCAAAATAAAAAGTGTCAGTACCCCCAAATATCTTTTTATGATCTCTTATAAAGCAAAAATATATAAAAAAAAGTTAATAAAGAAAGAAAAACAACCACACCAACTAAAACCATTGACATTATGGCCCCATTAAAATGAAACTATATTTATCATATAACAAAACGACCGACACAAAATAGGGAACTAATAATAATTTATTTTGGTGTCAGTTTGCATATTTAAAGAATAAGGAGCTATAGTTTGAAAAAAAAATGTTTTCTTCAGCTTCTCTTAAATAAAACAAAAAATTTATTATAAAGCCCTATGTGTCATGTAAAAAAATGTTGCAAAAATTATTTTGATAGTTCAACAAAAAGTTACAACCATTTGAACCACTTGTGCTAAATCTCAAATGTCTGGTTATTAAAGGGGTTGTCCCACGAAAAATATTCTACAGTTTTCAAACCAGCCCCTGGATCTGAACACTTTTGTAATTGCATGTACTTAAAAATTTTGCATAGCCACTCAGTTATTCAGTAAAATGCATCTGTATAGCACCACCTGCTGTTTGTTTTTTTTCTTATTTCTTTGACCTGCTCACTGAAAAGGCCGTACATGCTCAGTTTCATCCTTCAACTGCTTTCTGAGCTGTGATAGGGAGAGCACAGACACGCCTCCTGAGCTGCAGCAGAAAAGACCCTCCCCTTGAGTTTTCAGCTTGATATAAATCTAGCAGAGCAACGAATGGGGAGATTTCTGGATCCATGTGAGGTACATGGCTGGTTCTAGTTTTGCTAGAAAGAGGTTGTCATGTACTATATGATGTCTGATTTTCATGTTTTACATTAGTCATGGGATAATCCCTTTAAGGTCTTTTCAGGCCTGGTCATTAAAAGGTTAACCAATAGGTACTCTCCCTGCTAGTAAGTGAAAGTGCTTACTGGTTATTGCAGGGCATCTATAACTGGGAGGCAAGAGGCAGTAATAACCAGTGAGCGCCATCCTCTGTGGTGAAGAAAGCACTCATTTATGAATAGGAGGCAGAATGAAAGGAAATTTCGACACTTTTTTCAAGTTCCTGGACCAGCCCACTCCTAAAAAGAGGAGGGGAATGGAGTGGTTAGCGCCATTCTCAGTTCCACCCATATGTCATCTGCTGGAGTAACAGTGCATAGCATGTATAAAACATTAAAAACATTACAACCCAAACTTTGCAGTCTGTGTATTGCCCTACACTACTGCAATTCCAATGTTTACTGGGTACTCACTGGTCTCTGCAGAAGATGACCTCTCAGCTGGTTTCCGACCCGCCTGAGCCACTGATGGGTTGAGTGGCTATTTCCTGGGATTTCCTGCATGTTGAAGCCGATCTTGGAAGAAGAGACCAGCAGGGAGGTGCTACGTTTTGGAATGGAACCAGCAAGGGATTAGTGGTGGTGAGAGTTGATTCTTTTATTTTTTAATCAATCTGAGGACTTCCTCCCACACTCCATAAACATACTGATAGCTGAGTTGATTTCCGATGAAACTAGCTTGAATTCTGTTTGTATCTGAAAAAGATATATTTTATTGTGAACCCCTCTGAAGACAGAAACTGATGTGAGGGATAACAACCTCTGTACAGCGCTACTGAATGAGTTGGCACTACCTAAACAATTTGAAATGAATAAAGTACTTGTATTCCCCTTGAAATGACAATGCTAAATCACTTTTTCTTAGAACTATGTATTCTGCCATTTCTCTGTTCCCCTTGTCAATAGTGTGTGTCCCTGACTGGGCAGCATTAGAGCACATACGGACATGCCTCATTTGAAAGGGGAATAATAATAATGTCGGGAGGAATAACAGAGAAACATTCTAAGAATAGCTGCTGCAGAATTGGCATTTTAAAGCAAATGCAAGTAAGAAAAAAGAGCTAAGAAAACCTTTTTACATGACTTGTATATGTCTTATATTAATGGATTTTTTTATCAGTGTACTGCAGGTGTGCAAGCTAAAGTAAAGAGATTTTAGACATTGATAGAAAAATGAAAGCTCCACATGTGATACTCTATTTGCTCTCCCTGTACTATATGAACAACAGAATTTAATCACATGTTGCATTCAGAATGTGGATAACAGGCCATAATTGGTACGTTTGGAAAATCCCTAGGGCTGACATTTGTAAAATCGCTATGTGTTTTTGTGTAGAGCCCAATGTACTATTTCCATATGCACCAATTTTAAATAGCATAGGTTTGCAGCAGAGTCGGAATGATGTGATGTGTACGCTGAAGTCAAGGATTCAAGCAGTGTTGAATATGGCAGCAACAAGTTTCATATTACGTTTCTCAAGTTTTATATTACTGAAAATGTACGTATGTGCAGACCTAGTTTAAGATTTAGTGAAATGGCAAAATGCCGATTTTTTAAAATGTAACCATATTCATTACTTACACACTACAGACCATTTTACAACCGCCTTTGCAATTCAATCGTGTATAGTATCATCAAATTTAAACATAAAAAAATCCAATTGTAGAATAGCTGCTAAGTTTCTGTTAACCTGTATAAGATGCTATTAGGATAGCAGCAATGAGAGGAGGTGGAAAATGTAGAGTAACAATCCTCTTCAGAATATACAAAAACCACAGTATGAGCCTAAAATGATCCTTTAAAAACGTACAAACGAATCATAATGTTTTCTGACCTTTCCTGTACTATTGGCTCTTTAGGCCCCTGATGAAATAAGGACTTTGCTTCATTGAGTAGTTGACCAGTGGTAACGGTGTGGTAAAGACGTTTTACGGAATGTCTATTTAAAAGCTATTTATTTTACCATTTTAAGCCCATCTAAAGAATTGCTGTATACCATAGAAAACACTTGAAAACAGTTTTTCTTAGTGTAGTTAGCCTTAACCCCTTCAGCCCCGGGCCTGTTTTCACCTTCATGCCCAGGCCATTTTTTGCAAATCTGACATGTGTCACTTTATGTGGTAATAACTTTGGAATGCTTTTACTTATCCAGGCCATTCTGAGATTGTTTTCTCGTCACATATTGTGCTTCACGACAGTAGTAAATTTTTGGCAAAATATTTCATTTTTATTTTTTAAAAAATACCAAATTTACCAAAAATTTTGAAAAATTTCCAAATTTCAATTTCTCTACTTTCAAAATACATAGTAATACCTCCAAAAATAGTTATTATTTTACATTCCCCATATGTCTACTTTATGTTGGCATCATTTTATAAATGTCATTTTACTTTTTTGGGACGTTAGAGGGCTTAGAAGTTTAGAAGCCATTTTTCAAATTTTCACCAAATTTTCCAAAACCATTTTTTTAAGCACCAATTCAGATATAAAGTGATTTTGAGGGGCTTACATAATGAAACCCCCCATAAATGACCCCATTTTAGAAACTACACCCCTCAAATTATAAAAAACTGCTGTTACAAACTTTGTTAACCCTTCAGGTGTTCCACAAGAATTAAAGGAAAATGGAGGTGAAATTTCAAAATTTCAATTTTTGGTAGATTATTCATGTTAATAATTTTTTTCTTGCAACACAGTAAGGGTTAACAGCAAACTAAACCTCAATATACATTGCTCTGATTCTGCAGTTTACAGAAATACCCCATATGTGGTGGTAAACGTCTCTATGGGTTTGTGGCAGTGGTCAGAAGGAAAGGAGCGCCATATGGATTTTGGAGGCAGATTTTGCTAGAATAGTTTTTAGGCACCATTTTGTAATTGAGAGACCCTGACGTACCCCTAGAGTGGAAACCCTCAAAAAGTGACCCCATTTTGGAAACTACACCCTTCAACAAATATATTAAGGGGGGTATTGACCACTTTGACCCCCTAAGTGTTTTACGGAATTTGGAAACACTTGGCTGTGAAAATGAAAAATTTCATTTCTTCCAATAAAATGTTGCTTTAGCCCCAAATTTGTTGTATTTTCATAAGGGGTAACAGGAGAAAAGCACCACATAATTTGTTACCCATTTTCTCCTGAATACGGCAACACCCCATATGTTGTGGTAAACTGATGTGGGGGCACATGGCAGGACTCAAAACAGAAGGAGCGCCATATGGATATTACAACACAGATTTTGATGGAATGGTTTGCGGGAGCCATTGATTTTTATTTTTTTGAGTTATTGTCTTATGTGGGGGCTCGTTTTTTGCGGGATGAGCTGATGCCCGACATCCAGCATTCTTGTCTGTATCCATCTCAATGGACTGCTGAGGTCAGCCATTGGCTGTTGAGGTAATGTTATTCATTAGATCGGGAAGTTTGCAGAGATTTCTAGGGACCATCAAATTGATGGTGTAGGTGCAGGGGTTTGAAAGGGTGAGTATTTCTTAGATAAACCATGTAAAGTCTTTCAAAGTGTTTTCAAAGAGGTCTTTATTCTAGAGCAAATACTTCATTGCAGAGCTGACACTTATGGATACTATGTTGTTTTCAGGGACTATTAGTGGCTCAGAGGCTGGTAGAGGAAGGAAGGGTTTGGGTTCATGGAGAACTGGGCCGACTTCTCTGTCGGCTACAGACTCTACAGTAGGGACGGGCTGCACCTTAATGGGGAGGGTGCAACTGCCCTGGGGGGAAAATGGTTAGACGGATGGAGGATCTTTTAAACTAGGATCTGGGGGGGAGGGTGGGGGGTAATACTAATAAGGGGGTAGATAGTGTAGATAGAGAGTGGGTCATAGGAGGGGAGAGTGGGGAGTTAGTGGGGGTTGAGATTAGTGAGGAATGTAGGGAGAATATTGGGCAAAACATCAACCAAAGTAACCCAAAACCCCCGGATATTCACTTCACAGGTAATAGTAATTTAAAAAGGGGGGTAAAAAAATATACATAGACCTCTTAAGTGTATGTACACTAATGCCAGAAGCCTGACTAATACAATTGGTGAACTGGAATTAGTGATGTGTGAGGAGGACTATGACATAGTGGGAATAACTGAGACATGGCTGGATGATACCTATGACTGGGCAGTTAACGTACAGGGTTACAGTCTGTTTAGAAAGGATCACCAAAACCGGAGAGGGGGAGGCGTCTGCCTTTATGTAAAGTCCTGTCTAAAGCCCACAATCCGGGAAGATATAAGTGAGGGACATGAACATGTGGAGTCACTGTGGGTAGAAATAAAGGCAAAAACAATAATAAAATAGTAATAGGAGTTTATTATAAACCCCCTAGTATACCAGAGCCCATAGAAAATCTACTTCTAAACGAAATAGACGAGGTGGCAAATCATAATGAGGTCGTTATTATGGGGGGATTTCAACTACCCAGATATAGACTGGAAAACTGAAACCTGTATATCTCATAAAGGAAACGGGTTCTTGGAAATAACCAAAGACAATTACCTTTCCCAACTGGTTCAGGACCCGATTAGAGGGACGGCCATACTGGACTTAGTATTAACCAATAGACCTGACAGAACAACAGATGTGCAGGTTGGGGGACACCTGGGAAATAGTGACCATAATATAATAACCTTCCAACTGTCATTCAAAAGAGCGTTTCTTCAGGGAGGAACAAAAATACCAAACTTCAAAAAAGCTAAATTTAGCCAACTAAGAGAGGCCATAGGCCTAACTAACTGGGACAAAGTCCTCAAAAATAAAAAATACAGCCACAAAATGGGATATTTTTAAAAGCATCCTAATATCTAATTGTGAGAGGTACATACCTTATGGGAATAAAAGGTTAAGGAACAAGAAAAAACCAATGTGGATAAACAGAACTGTAAAGAAAGCAATAAATGACAAACAGAAAGCATTTAAATCACTAAAACAGGACGGGAGCGAGGAAGCATTGAAAAACTATAAGGAAAAAAATAGAATATGTAAAAGACAAATAAAAACAGCCAAACTAGAGACCGAGAGATTAATCGCCAAAGAGAGTAAAACTAACCCTAAAATGTTCTTTAATTATACAAATGGTAGGGATGAGCGAACCGAACCATAACGAACCAGAGTAGCTACGAACTTTCCCAAAAAGTTCGGTTCGTCACCGAACCGAATTTTGAGAAAGTTCGTAACGAATCTGGTTAAAATAACGGCGACGCAAAATATACGCATATTTATTGAGAATGTACGATAATGCGTACGATAATGCATATGAATTCATAAAATGCGTACACATTAGCGAACATTCTCAACTATGCGTATATTTAGGGTATGGAATATGCTATATTCCATACCCTAAATATACGCATATTTGAGAATGTTCACTAATGTGTACACGCATTAGCGTACGCATTAGTGTACATTCTCAAATATGCGTATATTTTGCGTCAACGTTATTTTGAGCGAACCAAACCGTAACGAACCCTATTCATAACGAATCTGGTAAAAAAAAAAACGGCGACGCAAAACTGTACTTTTTTCACAGACTAGACCAGGATACAAGGGATTATTACTCCTATAATCCCTTGTATCCTGGTTTTCAGTGAAAAACAAGATGTGTGACGTCACCCCCACAGCCCCGGAAGTGCCTGAGCGCGCCGACATTTTGTCAGTGCGTCTTCAGACATCTGAGAGAAAGGAGCTCCATAGATAGAGAGGGAAAAGAGATAGATAGATAGATAGATAGATAGATAGTCAAACAAGTAGATAGATACAGGGAGAGATAGAGAAGAAATAGAAAGGGTAAGTGAGAGAAGCAGGAGAGAGGAAGAGAAAGCTAGATATAGAAGTTAAGGTGATAGATAGGGAAAGAGGCTGAGAAAGCAAGAGATAGGGAGAGGAAGTCATATAAATAAAAAAAATTGTGAGATCTAGGGAGAGATAGGGTGATAAAAAAAGAAGTAGTGAGAGAAAAGAGTCAGGCATTCCTGTTCCGTGACCGTACACGATACACGTTGCTGCTCAGCTGGGTGCCATCAACCCCGTTTAGCCGCAACAAAAAAAGGTTAAAAAAAACTCCTAAAAAAAGTTATAAACAAAGTTTTAAAAAAAAAAGTTTAAAAATTTTTTTAAAAAAAGGTAAAAAAAAGTTATAAAAAAATAAATAAAGTTTAAAAAAGTATAAAAAAAACCCATAATTTAATTTCCCCCCACACAATAAAAATATGTCCAAGCGTCCTACTTCCAGCACTTCCCAGGCAAGGAGTGCAACACCAGCGGTGAGGGTAGGAGAAAGTGGCAGCACCAGGCCCGGTGGCAGCCGGGGTAACAGGCGTGGCAGCAGGGTGCAGCTACCCCTGACGGCCACTGGTCAAGTAAGAACCACACAGCTAGCGGTTATAGATTGGCTTACCCAATCCTCCAGTTCCACCGCCCAAAGCTCCCAAACGAGGCGTCAAGCATCGGCTGGATCATCCGACACCACCCTTACATGGGGACGGTCAGCGAGAGTCCTCTGCCCCGTCCCCTGTTATTAGAATGCCACTCTCCTTTGGGGCACCTTCTGCAAGGGAACTCTTTGCAAACCTTGATTCTGCCCTTGGGAGTCTCTACCACTTTTAGTGATGAGGAGGGGGAGGAGGAGGAGTCCACCAAAGTCAGCGGGTGGAAGTACTTGAGACTCCAAAGGAGGTGTTGGCTGTAAGCAGTCAACAGAGCCAGGAGGGGGCATCCAGTGCCACACCTGATATCCTGTCCCAGCACCGGAGGAAAGTAGCAGTGTCCTCACTTTGATGACGATGTTGCTGATCGGGACGTGGCGCCCTCAAGCAGCATTATTCCTCAGCATCATCGGTGGAGAAATAGAGGTGCCACCGACGCAGCAACATCCACTGTTGCAAGCAACCGAGGCACAAGAAGGCAGGGGTAGAAGAGAAGCTACCAGGCAGAGATCACCCTCTCAAGCCTTGGTCCTGAGAGGGCACCCTCAGGCGCAGTGGCAGTCAACAGCCAGCAAGACCCCCCGTGGCTGTCAGCAAACCACGGTCCTCAGTCGTCTGGCAGTTCTTCCGCCTGGGGACAGATAAGGCATATCGCTTTGTGCCTGCTGTGCAATGAGAGGGTTCAGTCGAGGTAGGGTGATAATCTTGGGCACAACATCCATGCGAAAGCATATGGAAAGGCACCACCAACAGGCCTGAAAGAACCGTGACCCAATACCACCGCCTGTCAGGATGCACCATACACTGCAGATCCCATCATGCAGCACCTCTCACTGGAACTCAGGGCTCGTCAGCCTCAGTTGCCAGCAGCAGCACAGTGTCACTGCCATGTACACCGCTAATGAGGCAGCAATCCTGACTGAGTCCATGGGCAGACGTCAGGTGTATTCCAGCAGCCATCCCATGCCTAGAAACTGACCGGACACCGGGTTAAGCTGCTGGTGCTTCCAGTCCCTGCCCTTCAATCTCGTGGACTCCCAGCCTTTCAGATTTCATGGCGTGTGCGCACCCCAGATGGCGAGTCCCCAGCCGCCACTACATCTCTGAAAAGCTGTCCCATCACTGCACAGTTATGTGCAGAAAAAGGTTGGGCGACTCATTGGGACTCTCGGTGTCCAAGAGTGTGCACCTGAGTGCTGATGTTCTGCTCCTCAAATTATGGGCAAGGGCAGTACATGTCTGTTACTGCCATTGGTCAACATCCTCCAGAAGACCATCAGGAATGTTGGTCCATTCTTGCCACTGTCACCTCCACGGTGGCTTTAGGGGGCCAGCATCGGGAAGCAGAAGTTCTGCCTCCACCACCTTGCAAACATCCGCCGCTTCTACTGCAGTCAACTGCCCCGGTGTCTTACCACCGATATCAGGCCCGGCGCTCTCAGGCTGTCCTCCATTTGGTGAGCCTGGGTGAACGGAGACACAGTGGCAGAGAGCTCCTCCGACCATCAGGAGGAGGTAGATCAATGGCTGACCCCACGTCAACTACAGGTGGGAAGTGTGGTAGCACACAATGGGAGGAACATTCTCTGCAGTGCAGCAGGGAAGGCTGAGTCATACACCTTGTATGGCACATGTGATAAACCTCATAGTGCACAGTTTCCTTTGATCATTTCCTGCACTACAAGACCT
>ONZH01002247.1:0-42069 GCA_900303285.1 Rhinella marina
TGTTGTCCCCCCTTCCCCCACCAAACCAGGTTCAATCCCCGGGTGATCATATCCCCCACTCAGTAGTACATGTGAATACATAAAAGTTTGTAATATATCTTATCGTAGCCAAAAAAAAAAATCGGGTTAGATAAAGTAAAGTATACAGGGAGATTCAGCTGCATTCCCTGCATAGTCTGCCTCTAGGAAGATCAGTGAGCTTACTGGTATAGTGAAATTCTTAAATCAATAAAAGGCTGACCATGCTGTCGATTTGGAAATGTGGCCATCGGAACACAGTCCTGATAACTCACCTTCATCAATGACTGGGACATTTCTTTAGTGCTCACGTGCAGCAGGGTGCCCAGTAAGGGCAGTGGCGGTGGTCCGGGGGGCAGATTTTTCTTTTGCAGTTTCCTCCTCCATGTGAAGAAATACAGGATAAGGCTGATCAAGACGGCGAGGAGAAGCGTCCCTGATACTCCCAGCTCCATCGTGAATATAAACCTGCAGTGTTAGAGAAAGATATTACAGTCACTACATATAGGAGTGTTCCTTACTGTACACCCTGTGACCTTTACACCTGTCTGTCCAACGTGCTACATATGCAAAGACGCAATGACATCACTACACTTACACTTCTCCCTATAAGGTAGTGATATGCACAGTGATGACATGTTAGGTAAAATACTGCAGTGTTAAAGACATGCAAGGGCTTACATGTCCATGCGATGAGTAGAGATACTGATATCATGTGTTACATTACAGTCTATAATAACCTATCATCTGGAACAATACGGGAAAGGGACAGGAGCATACAGAGATCTCATATGGCCCCATAGCAAAACTTAGACGCTGGTCTTAATGACCTCTTGTGCTGGCGGTGGATCCACCGATGTTATGTAAAGGCGTCGGCCTCTACATAACTTCCACGCATCCGCTGCTGGTCTACATGTAAGCTACCGGTTTCCTTGCTGGCTTCAATTTAGATCATTTTCTACAGCTAAAACAGGCGTAATATGTCACATCTAGTGTTGATCGAGCACCGTAGTGCTCGGGTAGAACACTAGGTGGCCTACCGAGCACCTGAGCACAATGGAAGTCAATGGGAGAACCAGAGCACTAAACCAGGGGACGGTGTCTGGTTCATAGGGAAAGATGAGAAAATGATGGAAACACCACTGAAATGGTTTGGGAACAGCACGGGGAGGATGTCTGGATGCATCTTGAACTCCAAAGTCGCTGCTGGGAATGATGTTGTCCGAGTATTACGCCACTTTTATGGAATGACAATAATACCCCCAAAACCAAAACCGAACATTGATTTTAGAGGAAATATTGTTAGGAAACATATATTTACTTGTATATAAAGCGCAAGTGCTGCCAAAAATTACAAGGAACAGACACTCCAATACACCCTTTATTACACATAACATAGGGCAGGGCATAAAGTAGGGCATCAGACACACCCTCTGCTGCTGATCTGACCGTCTAAAACATTAGGGGCAGGTGCTTGCTGCTGAGCTAACCATCTAAAAAATCATGGTTGAGGGCCTGCTGCTGAGCTGACCATCTAAAAAATCATGGTTGAGGGCCTGCTGCTGAGCTGATCGTCTAAAAAATTATGGTTGAGGGCCTGCTGCTGAGCTAACCGTCTAAAAAATTATGGTTGAGTGCCTTCTTCTGAGCTGACCGTGTAAAAAATTATGGTTGTGGGCCTGCTGCTGAGCTGACCGTCTAAAAAATTATGGGTGAGGGCCTGCCGGTGACCGTCTTAAAAATTAGTGGTGAGGGCTTGCTGGTGACTGTCTTAAAAATTAGAGGTGAGGGCCTGCTGGTGATTGTCTTAAAAATTAGAGGTGAGGGCCTGCTGGTGATCGTCGAGGGCAGCCTAATAAGCAGTTTGATATGATGGAGGATGAGGAGGAAGAAGACGAGAAGAGGAAGGGGTACATGGGAATACAGTGTATTCAATACACCCTAAAAGCTACATTTAAAGTTCCTTCATGTTCAGCCGCTTTCCTCTGGTGGGGTAGAGAAGTCAGCAGCAATCTAGGCCTTGTTCATTTTGCTAAGCGTCAACCTGTCAGCATTTTCAGTTGACAGGCGGATGCGTTTATCAGTTATTATGCACCCAGCGGCACTAAATACCCACTCTGACAAAATGCTGGAGGCAGGGCAGGCCAGCACCTCCAAGGCGTAGAGCACCAGTTCGTGCCACGTGTCCAGCTTAGACACCCAATAATTATAAGGCACAGAGGGATCACTGAGGACGTTGACATGGTCAGCTAGGTACTCCTTCACAATGTTCCAAAACTTTCCCTCCTTGTGACACTAGGCCGCTCATCAGGGTGAGGGTGCTGGCGGGGTGTCATGAAACTATCCCAGGCCTTGGAGAGTGTCGCCCTGCCTCTGTTAGAACTGCTGTGTGTTCCCCTCGTCTCCCCTCCTCGGGTGCCCAAGGAACTACGTACTCTGCCACCAGTGTTGTCAGCTGGAAATTTTGGCAGCAATTTTTCTATAAGGGCCTTCTGGTATTGCACCATTTTGCTAGTCCTCTCCACCACAGGAATAAGAGATGAGAAGTTTGTAACGGGGGTTGAGAAGGGTGAACAACCAGTAATCGGTGTTGGCTAAAATGCGTATAACGCGAGGGTCACGGGAAAGGCAGCATAGCATGAAGTCAGCCATGTGTGCCAGAGTCCCAACAGACAAGGCTTCGCTCTACTCACCAGGAGGATGATTCTCAATGTCCTCGTCCTCTTCTTCCTCTTCGGCCCATCCACGCCGAAGAGATGGAGTAAACCTGCTATGGGTACTACCCTCTGTAGCGGTGGCAACCATCTCCTGCTCCACCTCCTCCAATTTGCGATGAGAAGACGAACCGAGGGTGGTCTGGCTATCACCCTGTGTAGGGTCTTCCCCCATTTCCACCTCTTCCACATGCAAAGTGTGCCTTTATTGTAAGCAGTGAGCGTTTTAGTAGACACTGATAATAGCATTATCGCCGGTCACCATCTGTGTAGATTCATCAAAGTGGCGTAAAACCTCACAGAGGTCAGACATCAATGCCCACTCGTCGCTTGTGAAGAGCGGAAGCTGACTGGAAAGGCACCAAACGTGTTGCAGCCGGTATTCCACTACTGCCCTCTGCCGCTCACAAAGCCTGCCCAACATGTGGAATGTGTAGTTCCAGCGCGTGCTCAGGTTGGACAGCAGTCGGTGAGCTGGCAAGTGCAAGAACTGCTGCAGTGTTGCCAGACTGGCTGAAGCTGTAGGTGACTTTTGGAAATGGGCACAAAGGCGGCGCACCAGTAGCTCAGGCAAATTAGGGTAGGTTTTGAGAAACCGCTGAACAACTAAATTGAAGACGTGGGCCAGGCATGGTATGTGTGTGAGGTTGCCGAGCTCCAAAGCCGCCACTAAGTTGCAGCCGTTATCAGACAAATCCATGCCTGGCTGTAGGTTGAGTGGGGAGAGCCACAGCTCAGCCTGGTCCTTTATGCCCTGCCACAGCTCTGCGGTGGTGTGCTGTTTGTCACCTAAGCAAATAAGTTTCAGCACGGCCTGTTGCCGCTTTCCGACTGCTGTGCTACACTGCTTCCAGCTACTGAGTGAAGTCTGACTGGTGCTGCAAGATGAGAATTCTGCAGTGGAAGTGGAGGAGGAGGTGGAGGAAGAGAAGAAGGGGTTGCGGCCGCTAATGTAGGTGGTGGCGGAAATCCGGATGGAAGTAGGGCCTGCAATCCTTGGCGTGGGTAGCACCTGTGCCATCACAGGGCATGACTTGCTCCCAGCCTCCACAACGTTCATCCAGTGTGCCGTCAGGGAAATGTAGCGTTTCTGGCCAGAAGCACTTGTCCATGTGTCAGTCGTTAAGTGGACCTTCCCAGTAACTGCATTGGTCAGGGCACGGGTTATGTTTCGGGACACATGCTGGTGTAAGGCGGGGACAGCACACTGGGAAAAATAGTGGCGGCTGAGGACTGCGTAACGAGGGACAGCCGCCGCCATCAGGCCGCAAAAAGCCTCAGTGTCCACCAGCCTAAACGGCAACATTTCCAGGTCCAGCAATTTGGAAAGTTGCGCGTTTAGTGCTATGGCATGTGGGTGGGTGGTTGGGTATTTGCGCTTGCTTTCAAATGCCTAGGGTAAGGACATCTGTACGCTGTGCTGGGACACTGAAGTGGACGTGCTCGCTGATGGGGCTTGCAAAGGTCCAGGTGCAGGGCGGGAGTCATCTGGGCCTGCGTCTTGGACAGCACGTAACACAGGGGAAGAGGAGGCAGTGGTGTGACCCTCAGACACCGATCATGGACCCAGGCGTTCGGCCCACCTATTAGGGTGCTTTGCTGCCATGTGGCGGATCATGCTGGTGGTAGTCAGGTTGCTAGTCTTCATGCCCCTGCCCATTGTGGTACGGCACAGTTTTTTTATCGTCAGCACTTTCCTCAAAAAAGCGCCAGACTGCGGAACACCTGCCCCTTGGCAAGGGAGATTGCCGCAAGGGGTTGCTGCGTGGCACAGTTGCGGGCCTGGTTGGCGTGGCCTGCCTTCTCCCTTTTGCCACCCCACTGCTTTTTCCAGCCTGTTGTGGTGCTGCGGATCCCCCCCCTCTGTACTGCGGTCCTCGCTTGGCTTGCCACCTTTCCAGGTTGGGTCAGAGATTTCATCGTCTACTACCTCCTCTTCCACTTCCTCTCTCTGGTCCTCCTCCTGACATGGTGACCTAGCAAGAACCTGACTTAACTGCGTCTCATCCTCATCATCAACCTCTTGAGACACTAATTGCACTTGACTTATTGGCAACTGTGTTTCTTCATCATCATCATGCACCTCGTCAGACACTAATTGCCGTTCCCCACCGTTATCTTCTTCAGACTGTGGATGCTCATGAGTTCAGGGCACAACATTTTCTCATGTCCCTCTTCAAGCGGGCTTGGCGGGAGGCCAAAATCAAGGAACGGCAATTAAAAAAGCTCCTCGGAATATCCGATTGTGAGATCACTTATTTGCCCAGATTCTGCATGGTGGGAGGAGGGAGGATCAGGGTGAGGATTTTGTTGACCAGACTCTTGGCTACTGAGACTGGACTTTGTGGAAGAGAGGGTGGTGCTTAACCGACTGGAAGCATTCTCTGCTGCAATCCAACCAACTAACTGGTCGCACTGGTCTGGCGTCAAGAGCGGTGTCTAGCGCCGCCCTGCAAACTGCAACATGAAGCTAGGAGTTTTGGATGACTTTGTTCCTTGTGCTCTTTCAGCAGGCACAGTTTCACCCAGAACCATGGCCTCTGTGTGCACCATCAGCAGCACGCCGACTTCCCCGTCCCTTACTGCTCACATTGCGCATATTAAATGGTATATATGCAGGTTTGTCACAAGTACAGTAGCGCAGATTTTTTTAAGTGTATGAGCAGACAAATTTCACCAATTGTCAGACATTTTTAGGAAACACAAATGTTAAACAGCAGACGCAGCGCAGGTAATATCGCTGTCACCAACAGCAGGAAAAATTTCACCGAATTTCAGAAATATTTACGATACACAAACGTTAAACAGCAGACGCAGCGCAGGTAATGTCTCCTTGATTAGCGGCAGAAATAATGACACTGGATTTCAGGTATTTAGGATACAAAAATGTTATACTGCACACGCAGCACAGGTAACGTTGCCTTGATTAGCGCCAGAAAAAAATACACTGGATTTCAGGTATTTAGGATACACAAACGTTATACTGCACACCCAGCACAGGTAATGTCATCTTGATTAGCGGCAGTAAAAAAGGACTTTAGATTTCAGGTATTTAGGATACATAAATGTTATACTGCACACGCAGCACAGGTAATGTTGCCTTGATTAGCGCCAAAAAATGACACTGGATTTCAGGTATTTAGGATACAGAAGCGTTATACTGCACACGCAGCACAGGTAATGTTGCCTTAATTAGCGGCAAAAAAATGACACTGGATGTCAGATATTTATGATACAGAAACGTTATACTGCACATGCAGCACAGGTAATGTCGGCCTTGATTAGCGGCAGAAAAAAATGACACTGGATTTCAGGTATTTAGGATACAAAAACGTTATACTGCACACACAGCGCAGGTAATGTCGCCTTGATTAGCAGCAGAAAAAATTACACCGGATGTCAGAGATTACCACAGTGATCTGTGATTACTACCACCAACCTAAGAGCCACAAATATCCCATCCTCCGTTCCCCTTCCTGGGATTGCAGAACAACCAATAAAAATATACTGATAGGTTAACAGTTGGCCCTAGGAACTGAAATCCAACACCTAAAACCATCACTGGCAGTGGCGTACTAAGGGGGCTTGGGGGGTATGGATGGGTGCCAGCTCTCATGGGTGTGCCAGAAGCAATGAGCGTTTCCATCAATACAGAGGGGGCTGCAGTCCTGTCACTCACCGCTCAGCTCCCTGCGCTCCTTCCCTCCTTCAGGCCGGCGGCACTCTGAATGGTAAAGAAGGAAGACTTCTTCCTGCTCCACCGGCATGTATGGGCGGAGCCTGCAGGCCGGAAATCTGCATAAGCTCCACCCACACAGGACTGCAGAGTGATCTGTGTCTGCAGGGAAAAGAGGACTGTGAGCTTCAGGAATGGAACAAGGTGAGTAGGTACTGTTTTTTTGGTTGTTTTTTTAATACAGGGGCACAGATGACTTTATTACTGGGGAGGGGGCACAGAGGGCTTTATTACTATGGAGGGGGCACAGAGGGCATTACTACTCTGGAGGGGGCACAGAGGGTGTTAGAGTAGCTTCCTCTACTGAAAATGAAGTTGTCAAGGTTCAAGTGATTCACCGGCCGGGGGACATCAAGCACACACAGAGTTGGTGTACAATAGAGTCCGGGTTTCCCCTTCCTCAGTGTTTATTTATACACAAAGACACAAACACAAAGCCAATCAAAGATTTATGGTATAGAATACTGACCAATCAGATTATAGATGACAGGGCATGATAGCCTCCTGTCAGGACAGAACGAGCAGGTTATGGTGGAATGTGTTGTCTTAGCCCATGGCAACCTAAACAAGTCTTGTTGCCCCCCCCCCCACACACACACACACACACACACACCTTTACTGGAATGTCCTTAAGCAGTTGGGAAAAGCTTGCTTAGAGACAAGATGGAGTCAGCTACATTAATAATTGTGACAAGATGGAGTCTGTTACTTTAACAAGGGCATTACTAATGTGAAGTGGTCACAATGCGAATTTCTACTAAGGAGGGGGCACAGAGCCAGAGGGTATTACTACAATGAAGGGGGCACAGAGGGCATTATTACAGTGAAAAGGGCACAGTGGGCATTATTACAGTGAAGCGGGCACAGTGGGCATTGTTACTGTGAAGGGGGCACAGTGTGGATTTCTACTATGAAGGGGGCACAGAGGGCATTACTAGCACAGTGGGCATTACTACTATTAAGGGGGAACATTGGGCATTATTACTATGAAGGGGGCACAATGGGGATTATTACTGTGAGGGGGGCACAAAGAGGGCATTACAACTATCAAAGAGGCACAGAGAGGGCATAACTACTGTGAGGGAGACACAGTGTGGGCATAACTACTGTGATGGGGCACACATCTGTACAAAACTACTGTGAAGGTTGTACAATGAGGACAATACTACTGTGAGGGGGTACCATTTTTTTAATGTATAGGGGGGGGGGCAGAGAAAGGACCCGCCCCGGATGCCAAACAGCCTAGGCACGCACTGATGACTGGTATCCATTCTTACCCCTCCAGAGTCTTTTCATCACCTCTATACTGGGTCCTGACAACAAACATTGTTTTGGCACCTGAGAACACTAGTCCAGTGCACTGGAGGATAAAAGACCCAGGAGTTGTAAGTACCGTATTTTTCACCCTATAAGATGCCCCTGCCCATAAGACACCCCTAGGTTTTAGAGGAGGAAAATCAGAAAAAAATATTTTTCATTAAACCACAGATCAGACCCCCAATGTTTATAAGACTCTCAATCAGACCTCAGATCAGACCCCCAATGTTTACAAGACTCATTGGGGGTCTGATCTGGTCTGGTGTCTGTTATTGGGACTTAATGTGCTTGGAATATTTAAGGGGTTTGGTCAGAGATCCGATTAAAATATTAAGTTTATTATGGGGTCTGAAATATTTAGGCCTGAATTGATTTTGGAGTGTGATTTGGGGTCTTGTTGAAAAAAAACTGTATGTAATAGAAGAATTCAAGAATTTATGTTCACTTGAGATCACTTTTAATTAAAGGGCTTGCCTGACCTCAGTCTATAATAAAACCAATCACATGCTCCATATCTATAATGAAAACACAGCCCAACTTATGCTGTATACATACATAACATGCTCACATCCCAACTCCACCCTAAGCATAAAAAAAGGACATTCTGTTAAAGGGCCAGCACTGTATACATGTATATTTTATGAGAATGTTTTATAGATTTTAATAATTAACCTGTATTTTCTCTAGGTAATCCTATGAAAAAGACTTTTTCAGTTGATAACAGAAAACAATAGATTGCATGCAGAGCAAATAGAGATAAGATGTCAAGTGTAGTGTAACTTTAAGAGTCTTAGAGACAGGAAAAAGGGTCTTCAAAATAATCTTTGAAAAGGAAGAAAATGTTCTCACCGGGATCTGGATCTCTGACCTCCCGCAGGTGTGCAACAGGAGGAGGAAGGATCTGCTTCTGAGGTGTAGCCAGGCACCTGCTGTCATGCACTTAATGACTTCTCTCGTCAGTGTGTCTGCCTCCCTCCCCCACGTGAGCAGGAAGCAGTATCATATACAGTACACACAGGTCTGTCACTCTATGAAACTATCACATGATCTACTCCAGGGTTTCACAATGTTTTTAGCACAGCGGAATCCATGAAAATAAAAAATCTCAGGGAAGATGAAAAAAAAAGCCTAAAAACAAGTGCCAGAAAACTGGATAGTGCATTTTGATTTTTGCTATTAGTAGCTGAATCTTTCATTTTTTTATTGCTGTATTTTTGTTGGTGTTTTTATGGCTTTTTTTCAATATACAGTATAAAAGCAAGAAAGGCTTCTTTTACATATACAGCGTGTTCTCTGGCAGGCTGGATCCAGCATAGCTGGATGTTATTGCAATGCCTGCTGGCCTCATTGACTATAATGGGATCTAGAGGAGATCTGGCTGCTATATGGCAAATATGCTGGTATTCGGCTGGAAAAAAAATTGTTGCATGCAACTCCTAGGAGCATGAGGAGGGCACTTTTTCAAAGTTGTACATATGATTTCAGTTCCAGCAGATGAGAGATCTATCACCACTCAGTGTTTGGTTGGTCAGATTCTCCTGTAGATTTGGAGGCATTGGCCACCAAATATTATAGTTTAAACAAAAAAAAAATTAAAACTTTAGTGTCTCTTCGTGTACAGTAGCTGTGAGAAGTAATTATCTTATGTACCGTTAGTTCAACTATTTGTCATACAGAATTCTACATATAAGGGTGGGTTCACATCAGCGTTATGGTTTCCGTTTGTGTTTTTCGTTATAACATGGTTATAACGGAAAATAACGGAATCCATAAGACGGAAGTCAAAACGGAAGCCTTTAGAGGCATTCCGTTTTGATCCGTCATAATAAAAGTCTATGAGAATCATAACGGATCCGTCTGGTTCCCGTTATGCAAGACGGAAAACAAAGTCCTGTCGACAGTTACTTAATAACTACTGGAGCTCATCATTACTCACCTTCACCAAAGACTGAGGCATTCAGTAGTGCTCAGATGCAAAACAGTTTCTAGCATAGGAAGGGTGGGAGGCCCCAGGGGCAGGAATTTGCTATCATTTAAAAATATTCACAGCTGAATATACGGCATTAAACAGTACAATTACTAGACCTGAATCTCAAGTGCCACCTATTGGAGAGTTGCTCTTGATGCACACCTTGCTCTGGACTTTTGAACTCAGTTGTCCCACACTGTAAATTAGGAATCTCTCGACCTTTCTTTGCTTTTCAAATACACATAAACATTTAAAAATGTACCCCCATCTTTTTTTTTAAGAATACGTTTACATAGTTTTCTTTTTCTTTTTTACTAACCCCAGAACCTGAAAGTAGGGGACAAAACCTCCCACAGATGTGGCAGAAACTGATGACCTCTCAAGCCTCAGGTGCCCCTTTGTGTGTTTCTGTGCCCCAGCTGTACGTACCTCGGGGAAGATACAATATTGTTTGTTGGCCAAGGCAGGGGTTTCAAAATGCCTTCCACCGCCCACGAGCATAGGGAAGTACAGAAACACCGATAAAAGTTATGTGAAATGTTCCCTGTTTAAAGCATTTTATTAAGAATGACTCCAGAATAACTGGCCAAACTGGCTCAGCTGAATGCAAGCAATATTGTAAACAAGAATGCAAGTGGAGAAAAACAAAAACGGAATGTACACATAAGCATATTTGATGTATTGGAGTATTATGTATATTACCCCGTTGGTGAGACGGGATTGAGGACGTGGCCCAGGAAATACATGACTTGAGTGCTGCTGCCTGGAGTGCAATACATGAACTTCATGATTGTAAAAGTAGGGTGATAATTCAACATCTGTCCCAGTGACCCCTGTATGAACCCTCTGTATTTACGGTACTCTGCTGTACAGTCATGGCCAAAAGTTTTGAGAATGATACAAATTCCAAATTACAAATTACAAAGTCTACTGCTTCAGTTTTTATAATGACAATTTGCATATACTCCAGAATGTTATAAAGAGTGATCAGCTTAACAGCAATTACTTGCAAAGTCAATATTTGCCTAGAAAATGAACTTTATCCCCCAAAACACATTTCAACATCATTGCAGCCCTGCCTTAAAAGGACCAGCTAACATCGTTTCAGTGATTGCTCCATTAACACAGGTGTGGGTGTTGATGAGGACAGGGCTGGAGATCAATCTGTCATGATTAAGTAAGAATGACACCACTGGACACTTTAAAAGGAGGCTGGTGCTTGGCATCATTGTTTCTCTTCTGTTAACCATAGTTATCTCTAAAGAAACACGTGTAGTCATCATTGCACTGCACAAAAATGGCCTAACAGGGAAGAGTATCGCAGCTAGAAAGATTGCACCTCAGTCAACAATCTATCGCATCATCAAGAACTTCAAGGAGAGAGGTTCCATTGTTGCCAAAAAGGCTCCAGGGCGCCCAAGAAAGACCAGCAAGCGCCAGGACCGTCTCTTAAAAGTGTTTCAGCTGCGGGATCGGGCTACCAGCAGTGCAGAGCTTGCTCAGGAATGGCAGCAGGCAGGTGTGAGTGCATCTGCACGCACTGTGAGGAGGAGACTCTTGGAGCAAGGCCTGGTCTGAAGGAGGGCAGCAAAGAAGCCACTTCTCTCCAGAAAAAACATCAGGGACAGACTGATATTCTGCAAAAGGTACAGGGAGTGGACTGCTAAGGACTGGGGTAAAGTCATTTTCTCTGATGAATCCCCTTTTCGATTGTTTGGGACATCTGGAAAACAGCTTATTCGGAGAAGACGAGGTGAGCGCTACCACCAGTCTTGTCTCATGCCAACTGTAAAGCATCCTGAAACCATTCATGTGTGGGGTTGCTTCTCAGCCAAGGGAATCGGCTCTCTCACAGTCTTGCCTAAAAACACAGCCATGAATAAAGAATGGTACTAGAATGTCCTCCGAGAGCAACTTCTCCCAACCGTCCAAGAGCAGTTTGGCGATCAACAATGCCTTTTCCAGCATGATGGAGCACCTTGCCATAAAGCAAAGGTGATAACTAAATGGCTCAGGGAACAAAACATAGAGATTTTGGGTCCATGGCCTGGAAACTCCCCAGATCTTAATCCCATTGAGAACTTGTGGTCAATCATCAAGAGACGGGTGGACAAACAAAAACCTACAAATTCTGACAAAATGCAAGCATTGATTGTGCAAGAATGGACTGCTATCAGTCAGGATTTGGTCCAGAAGTTGATTGAGAGCATGCCAGGGAGAATTGCAGAGGTCCTGAAGAAGAAGCGTCAACACTGCAAATATTGACTTGCTGCATTAACTCATTCTAACTGTCAATATAAGCTTTTGTTACTCATAATATGATTGCAATTATATTTCTGTATGTGATAAAAACATCTGACAAACACACATAAAAACCAGAGGGCAGCAGATCATGTGAAAATATAATATTTGTGTCATTCTCAAAACTTTTGGCCATGACTGTATGCTGCCAATGCTGTCACATGGCAGAAGAAAGTTTGGGCCCACAAGATGTTAGCAAGTTCTGAGTGTTATCTTTAGTGTTTAGTGAATCAAATCCAAAAGAATTGACTTTGATTTGAATTTCAGGAAACATTTGATTCACCGCGAAGCCAAATTTCCTCATGCTTCATGGTAACCAATCTATTTTTCCTGAAATGGCTGTAAAAAATAAAACATACTTATCCATTAGCGCATGAAGAGGCCGTTGCAGCCACCTTGACTACAGAAACCACACAAAATCTTACGTGGAGTGATGTATGACGTCACCACACCAGCACAGAAGCCTGGTGCGGTGACGTCATCAGAGATTTTTTGCGGTGTCTTCGCAACCAAATGGATATGGTGAGTATTTATGTTTTTTTTACCCTGATTAACCCCTGAAAGGCCTAAATTGTAGCCTCAGATGCCTCGATCAGCGATCTGAGGGGTTCCAAGACAGAGGTCGGCACAAACGCAGTTTCCTGTCATTGCGCCCGCTACATACAATGCTTTGTGATGAATTAATTCATAGTTACATAGTTAATACGGTCGAATAAATACATAAGTCCATCAAGTTCAACCAAGGGATAGGTGGGGACGCAAATCCCAGAAGAAAAATCAGAGCAGCCGAATCAAATTTTTCATAACTTTACTAATCTCTAGTTATCTTTATACTTACATCATTTCCGTTTTACTATATTTGGATGTGTCCTGTACTAAGCCGAGGACCTGAGATAAGGATATATGAACTACCTGCACAGAGATCTGACTCGGCATGTTCTGCTCAAGGCCTTGACAAACAGAAATGTAGATAATGCTGAAGATAGTGACACTTCACTTGCCGAGAAGAACAGATGTAATAAACGCAACGTTGATCAGCTGTATGAAGAGGCCATTCTGCTGCGTTGAGTGCCTCAACTTCTTCGGCCAGCGAAGTCATATTCATTGGTCCCATGGCCTGTTTGCAGCTCAGTCCCATTCAACTGCATGGCCCTGGACTGCAATACTAATCATAGCTGCGTTGGCATTGTGCTTGGAGTGCTTTGACTTCAAACAGCTGTTTGTTGGGGATCTTGGGTGTTGGACCCCTACCAATCAGATATTGATGATCTAGCTTAAGATAGACCATCAATATCAAGCTCCTGGAAAATCCCTTAAACCCCTTGACCATAGGCACCATACATGTACGGTGGATGTTATCTCTTTAAAGAATGTGTCTGCTGCAGAGCACTATAGTTGCTGGTTGCCTACTGCTTCACACAGCAGACACCCAGGGCTAATGTCTGCAATCAGTGGTAATGCAGATGTTTAACCCCTAAGATGCCATTGTCAGTTGTGACTACGGCATCTAAGGTGGCTTTCACCAGGAGCACTGCACTCCCAGGGCCATGCAGAGATGGGGGAAGACATTGGTTGGTTGCAATAGGCCTTAGCCAGTGCGAGGCAACCAGGCCTGTTACATATATTCCTTCTGTTGGTCTGCAGGTGGAAGTGCTCCATACCAATATAGTGAATTTCCCATTCATTACTGTATTAAAGCACAGTAGTGCACAAGAAAATCAATCTAAAGATTGCTTGTTCAGGCTCCCTTGGGGGATGGACAGAAATTCCTGGACAGGCTGTAAAAATAGGGAACTTTTTTCTGGTGTTCATGAAAAAAATGATTCGGTGGTATAAGTTTGATTGTAGTTCTCAGCATTTTAGAGCTCACAGTAAATGCTGGAAATAGGTTCAGTATTAGTATCCGACCTATAGACATCTATTACTTATAATCAGACATGAGCTTTGGAAATTCGATTCGGCTGCTTCTCCAAATTTTACAAAAAACTTGCTTCGTTACGAATTACTTAGTCATGAAGCGCATTTTTTTGTAAGTTGCGGGTGCAATGACAGCGAGCTACGATATTGCTGCTCCCCATCATTGTACCCTCAGACATGATAGCGGCATCTGAAAAAAAATTAACATTAAAATTAACATGAAAAAAAATAAAAATTTAATCATACTTACTGCCCCCATTTGCTTGCGACGGGCTGGCCGCTGCTGTCTTGCTTTAAGATCTTGCGCAAAAACTTGCGCAGCCCGAGAATACGCCATCACCCTGGCCAGAGTGGTGACATCATGCGTCACCACGCATGAAATTTAAGCCAAAATCTTCAAGATACGTGAAACTCGTGTCTTGTAAATTGTAAGCTCTTGCGGCAGGGTCCTCTCCCCCTCTGTACCAGTCTGATAATAGTTCCTTGTTTTTTAAATTATGTATTTGTAACCCCCTCTTGATCTACACCACCATTGAATAAGTGGCGCTTTCAAATACATAATAATAGTGTTTATGATTGGAGAGTGTTTTATTGGTTGATTTACTTATAATCTTTATCATCAAAAAAATAAAAACTTTGATTGGCAACCCTGGGGTGGAGTTTAAAAAAAGTTTAAAAAGAATAAAAATAAATTCAAACCATCCCCTTTCCCCAGTATTTAGTATTTATTATTTTATATAAAATATCCTGATTTGCAGTTGTTTCGTCGCTTCACTTCTGAGCAAAATAGAGGAAAATAGAGTAAGGGGTTGTTCACATATCAGTTATTTGATCAGTTATTTCCATCACTTATTGTGAGCCAAAACCAGGTGTGGGTCAAAAACACCAAACAGGTGCAGATCTTTTTATTATACCTGATCTCTGTTTAGTGTCCACTCCTGGTTTTGGCTGACAATAACTGATGGAAATAACTGATCAAATAACTGATATGTGAACAACCCCTAAGGTTGATCTTCTACAATGTACAAATAATACAGTGTAAACACGTACATTACTATAAAGGTATGCTGTTCAGTTTGGAGTTAGAACAAAGGTCTTGTCTCTAGATGTATATCTAGATGTATATCTCATAGGTATGTTTGCCGATAGATATGCCTATGTCTAAAATGCTCGTAAATGTGCCCCTAAGTTTTTCTGTTTGCTTCTACGAGGCTAATATTGAGCTTTGTGTGATTGATGAGAGTGCAAAGGCAAGAGGCAACATGCATAAACTAACTGAGGACAGTGTAGGAAGGAAACATAGATCATGAGAAATTGCTGGTATCTGGTAGATGATTCCTTCATGGTGGGTTCACACTTTAGTTCCATCATTTATTGTTAGCCAAAACCAGTAGTGAAGCTTACACATAGATCAGGTAGAATGGAAGGAGTTACACCTTTTCTATGTTTTTGATCCGAACCTGGTTTTGTCTAACAATAACTGATTGAAATAACTGACCAAATAACTGAAGTGTGATGGCAAAAAAGCATGGCTGCTTTCTTCCAGAAACAGCATCACTTTCCCACAGTTTTGCTTCTAGTTTTACAGCTGCTATGGGGTTGAGCTGAAATGCTAGACCTAAATGTTTTCCTGGTCTGGGACAACCCTGTTAAATTAACTATTGTGTGTTGAGTTTTTGATGGGTAAAATTGAGGGTTGACAGCCTTTCTTCCAGCCTTCTCTTGGAGAATATTTAGAAAATTGGTTGTGCAAATAACTGTAGACTGGTAGTGAGTGACTCATTTTATGGGCAACATCTTGCCACTTATCACCTTCAAACCTCATAGTTAGAAATAACAAGATGTTCTACTGTGTTTTTACAAGATGGTGATGAAGACTAGATATTTCAGTCCATGAAACTGGATAGGTTTATTAATGAATAGTCCTCTTAATGAACTGTAGAGCAAAAGAGGAATCTGAGTTGGGCTTACGAAGACAACCTATAAACTAAGATCATGGATCTCTCACAGTTCCTAACTAAATTGATTCCTTATTTCAATAGTCTGGAGTCTTTGGTCTACTCTACAGTCTTGAGCTTGAAAACATTCATGTATGAGCAAATTTCTTAAAATTTGTTTTCTGTCCGATTCGCCGATTGATTTGTGTCTGAATAATTTGTCATCATTCGCAGTTGCTCCAATTGCTGTGAAAATTGGTATATAACACCCTCTAGTCTCTTAGAATAAGAATTTTTTTAGGAAAAGATATTATCTCTTTCTGTTAATATTTTGCAAATTTTTGCTTGAATCATTGCTCTTGAACGCAATGACAGCAATAATAAATGATGTCTGAGTGACACTGACCTACACAGCTATAGGTAAACACACATTTGATAGTGTTAACATACAGCATATTTAAAAACACACCACGTCGGCACATGTCTCATGCTTTTTCATTTTCCAAAGCTTCCAAAAATTGTCCCTTATCGGAGGCAGATATGGTGTTGTGGGAAAGGAACATAGATTGTCCAAAAATTAAGCCTCAATAGGGCCATAATGCTTGTCCATATTTATTGTAAGAAGAAAGAGTGGCTTGTTCTGCACAAGCGTTCAAAAATTAGGCCTTAGAGGGAATACGTCAGCTCAGAAATACCTCTCAAACTAGAGTAAGCGCTGTATAGTGTAAGTGACGCGGTATCCAGTTATGTAATTTTTATCATCATACTCACTTGCATTCCAAAGCTGTGCTCCCACAAACCAGCAGTAAAATGTATTGAGAGGAATTGCATGTTCATGCACGTAATGGTGAGTCCTCTCTATGCATTTTACTGCTGGTTTATGGGAGCACAGTGTCAGAATGCAAGTGAGTATGAAGATAAAAATTATATAACCAGATTCACTTACACCATACACCGCTAGTTTTGGGGGTGTTTTGGGGTTGATAGATTACCTTCAACATGGGCAGATTGCCTGCTTCTATTTATGCATTGCACGCACAAGTATCAATTGTCAGAAGAAAAAGTGGCTTGTTATGCACAAGCTTCCAAAAAATATGCATTAATAGGGGTAGAATGCCCTGCCCGTATTTATACATAAAAATATGCAATATGCAATAGAATATGGCAATAAAAAGAAAAAAGTTATATATTAGAAATGTTTTATTTTTTCAGTATTAAACACAACAAAACGTTACAAATGTGGTATTGTTGTAATTGTACAGATCACAAGAATGTAAAAACAAACCCCATAAAATTGCTTTTTTTATCCATTTCCACAACATTTGGAATTTTCCAGCTCACCATTACACTGTGTGCAATATTAATTGGTACCATTAGAAAGTACAACTTGTCCCACAAATAAAAAAATAAGCCCTTATATGGCTATGTGAACGGAAAAAAAAATAAAAAAACTTATGGCTCTGGGAAGGCAAGGAAAAAAATGAAAGCACGAAAATGGTAAATCGCCGGTTAATAAGTGCACACGTAAGCATATGTGATGTATTGGAGTATCATTTATATTACCCTGTTGATGGGACTGGATCGAGGACATGTGCCCCAGAAAAAACATGACTTGAGTGCTGCTGCTCCCTGGAGTGCAATACATGAACTACATGATTGTAAATGTAGGGTGATAATTCACCATTGGCCCCGGTGGCTCCTGTATGAACCCTCTGCAATTACTCTGCTATAGGCTGCCAAAAGTATGACATGGCAGTAGGGCTTATGGGCCTCCAAGAAGTAAGCAAGTTCTGAGTGTTATCTTATCTTTATACTTACATCATTTCCGTTTTACTATATTTGGATGTGTCCTGTACTAAGCTGAGGACCTGAGATAAGGATATATGAACTACCTGCACAGAGATCTGACTCGGCATGTTCTGCTCAAGGCTTTGACAAACATAAATGTGATAATGCTGAAGATAGTGACATTTCACTTGCCGAGAACAGCAGATGTAATAAGCAAACCATTGATTAGCTGGTTGACGAAGCCATTCCACTGTTTTAGGTACCTCAACTTCTTCTTAGGCCAGCAAAGTCACGTTCATTGGTCACATGGCCTATTTGCAGCTCAGTCCCATTCAAGTGCATGGCTCTGGACTGCAATACTAAGCGTAGCCGCTATACAATGTACATTGTTGCGTTTGGAGCACAGTGGTCTCTGATTGGTGTGGATGTCAGGTGTTGGACCCCAACTGGTCAGATATTGATAATCTAGATTAAGATAGGCCATCAATATACCAGCTCCTGGAAAACCCCTTTGACGACATACACAAGTATTCAAAAATTATGCATTAACGGGGGCAAAATATGCAAATAGGAGGAGGAGAGACATGCTCGCACACATCCCAAATGCACACAAGGAACTCTGAGCCAAAGTGCAAGCTCTGCTCAGAGCCAGGAGGGAGATGCTGGGGGCAGGAGTGCAGCAGTGGGAAGGAGTGAGGAAGCTCGGTGCCCGTACCTGCATGTGGAGACAGAATCGTAGGGACAGGAAGCCGGGTTAATAGTACGTCTGTTTTAGGCCCAGACAAGGAAGCTGGCCTACATTTAGACCATTGGTGGATACGCTGAAGTTATGTAGAAGCCAGCACCTCTACATAACTTCGGCCGTTTCACTGCCAGCTAAAGGGCTTATTAAGACTGGCATCTAAAACACCAGTGAATGACCTCCATAGCATAAAACAACATCTAAGAAATCATAAGAGGCACATGAATGTAATCTCAATGTGAATGCTGTTTCAATATATAGTATAATGCCACAATAGACTCAAATGATAGAGGACTTGGTAGGTTGTTCACTTTCTGTGCCTATAGCACTGTCTTGTCCCAAAGGAGAGATGTGTCTCTATTTATAATATTGTATAGCATAGTATAGTGGCCAATAATGATTTACAATGCTGCAGCTCACATCTGGATGTACTCCACCCGACATGCCAAATTGATACCAACATTATTTCCTGTTATTTTCCTGTAAATTAAAAGGTTTTTGGATCAAGCTACAAAAGCAGAGAGAACCTCCTTATCGAGAAACAAAGCACATCTGAAATGGTCGGGGTCTTGAGGCGTTGGTTTTGGGTTCAGGTGTAATGTCCAAAAGTTCTTTATCCACTGTGGGCTTTAGGATAAATTTTTGCAATATAGTAGTTAAGAAGAGGAAGAGTTCCATGCGGGCCAGGCCTTCTCCCATACACGTGCGTTTTCCTAGGGAGACATTATGATCAAGCACATTATATTATGTTTTCACCACTGTTTATGGTTTGAGATATAGTTGACTGATATTTTACCTGTAGAAAATGGCATGAAGGCATCATTTTTCTTAAAGGCACCATTTTCATCCAAAAAATGTCCAGGGTCAAACTTAAAGGGGTTTGTAAATTGTTTGCGGTCTTTTAGAACGGAAGTTAAGACTGGAAATACCAAAGTTCCCTGAAAAAAGTAATATATACAGTACAGACCAAAAGTTTGGACACACCTTCTCATTCAAAGAGTTTTCTGTATTTTCATGACTATGAAAATTGTAGATTCACACTGAAGGCATCAAAACTATGAGTTAACACATGTGGAATTATATACTTAACAAAAAAGTGTGAAACAACTGAAAATATGTCTTATATTCTAGGTTCTTCAAAGTAGCCACCTTTTGCTTTGATTACTGCTTTGCACACTCTTGGCATTCTATTGATGAGCTTCAAGAGGTAGTCACCTGAAATGGTTTTCACTCATGGTCTGACACTGGTATTGCACTTTAGCCTTATTTAAAGGGGTTTTCCTGGATTTTAATATTGACATGATTTATGCTCTGGATAGGTTATCAATCAGTGATGGTCTTGTTCCTATACACTCGATGAAGTGAATAGCACAGCTTGTAGTTACACCTGCTCAATGCTGCGATGTTGACGGCGAGCAAGTAAACAATGGAGAGAAAGCTGCACTCGCACGGGGCACGGCGTTCCCTCAGCCAGCTGATCAGAGAGGGTGCTGGGTGTCAGATCCTCCCCAATCTGGTATTTCTGACGTATCCTGAGGATAGGTCATCAATATTTAAAACTTCTTTAAAGGGGTATTCCCATCTCAGACAATGGGGGCATAGCACTAGGATATGCCCCCATTGTCTGATAGGTGCGGGTCCCACCGCTGGGACCCACACCTATATCGAGAATGGAGCGGGGAGCACAGCGCCTGGAGGCCCCCGGATTGCATGGGGTCCAGCCACCACCAGGCGCAGCTCCCCGCTGCGCTCATAGAAATGAATGGGAGCACACAGCGCAAGCGTGGTCACCTCACCCATTCATTTCTATGGAAGCCCATGGAAATAGCTGGCTCGGCTATTTTCGGCGGCCCCTTAGAAATGAATGGAGGGCGTCTGCGCATGCGCAGTGCGCCCACCTTCTCTTTTGGGGCCCTGTTCTTGATATAGGTGAAATTATAATAAAACCTGATACGTCTAAAAAAACACTGGAGGAAATTGAACAAATGAACAATGAAGGATCTCTTTAGAAGAATATTGAATGGGAAAATATGAGCCAGTTAAGCAAATAATGGGCTGAGATCTTAGTAAGGATGAGGATTGTAGTACTTAATAATCCTTCTTTTTTTACCTATGCAAGTTGAGAATAGGTAAGAGGGGTGTAGTTTTTTTCTAATTTCTAAGAAGAGAAGCAGAAGAACAGGTCTGGATGTTAAAATGATCAGCTTACCTTTGGAATGTGGTAGCCCCTGAAGGTTGTGTCCTTGCTTGCAGCATGAGCAAGTCCTGCAGGGACAATATCTGCAAATCTTTGGATCTCATGGATCACAGCTTCTGTATACGGCATTTTCAGTTTGTCTTCCATTGCTGGACAGCGATCGTTGCCTATTACCTTGTCAATCTCCTTGTGTATCCTGTCTGAAATATATGTACAAGGACATTTCATACAGAATGGCACTCACAAACAAGGCTGGCCCTCAGGTTGATTGGCGCCCTGTGAGGTACTTTATGTTGATGCCATTATTTAACATTTACCATGTATTGCTTAAAAATGCAATCATACATTGTCCAAATAATACTGTCCGATCAATAAACTCAGGTAAAGGAATGTAGCTGCGGCCACATGTAGTGTGGTGATGTACCAAAGTCAGTGATTTTTCCTATATTAGTAAAATGTGATGTACCTGCACAGCTCATACTTCTCACATGCCTGCAAGGACAGCCCTGGTTGCTTATTACATTATACTTAGGTATTACCTTGTACTTCCGGATATTTCATCAGTATAAGAAATCCATATCTGATTGTCAGACTTGTAGTTTCTGTTCCAGCAAAGAATAAGTCCATAATGGTCCCCTGTAGGTTATCCTCATGGAATTCTGTATTTGGATTATTTTTATCCTAAAGAGATAGTTTACATTTTAAGGGGGCTTTCCAAGTTTTTATAACTGATAACCTATAACCTATCCTCTGAATAAGTTAGCAGTATTTGATCGGTGGAGACCTGACATTCAGGACCCCCACCGATCAGCTGTTTGAGAAAGAACCAAGAAAGAACCAGGGCTTGTGGTTTTGCCTAAGCCACGTGACATCTCATTCATCGGTTACATGGCCTAGACGCAGCTCAGCCTCATTGAAGTGAATGGAGTTGAGCTGAGATACAAACCACAGCCGCTATACAATGTACGACACTGTGCTTGGTAAGCTGAGAGAAGGCTGCGAAAAAACCCGTTGAATAAATAGCCATAAAATATTCTTAAACCTATTGTATGTAGAGTCATACAGAGGTGTAAATTACAGCCATTTGGCCTCAGTGAAAAATCTGTTCAAAGATCCCCACCTACCTTGTGAGATTTGTAATACTATTGTCTTCTTATGTGACAGAGGGGTTTTTGGGCCTCCTCAAACACCAGGGCCCTGCACTATGACTACTACCTCTCCACTCCCTATAACTACTTGATTTGTGTCATGTATTACACTGAAGTAAAAAAATTATAACAACCCAATTAATCTTTGTAAGTGTTGTCTACAAACGCACCTCCTTCATCCGTATGAGGAAGCAATCTATAAAGTCACGAGGACAGTTTTCATCCAGGGTTTCTTGGTGGGTTCTTACCACCTCCATCACAAATTCTTTTAACTTTCTAAAACTTTGGAAGATACTTTGGTGAGGGCCTGGGACACGTGCCATCAAGTTTGGGAAAAAGTTGAGAAGCTAAATTTAAAAAATAGATGTAAAAAATTAAATATTTAGAAAAAAAACATATTTTGGGTACATTAAAAAAGTACAGTAAGTAAAATCTCCTTTATTTTTAATACACAGTATGAAACTTTACTAAATTTTCACCACAAGTATGAAGAATAAAGCAGATATAAGTGTACTGTAATTAATTTCAATTCTTTAACTCCAACTTTAACTCTTATTCATAATTAGGTTTCCTGACCTACTGTATATTCCCCTGTCCTTCAAAATTATGTTTTCTTTTGGTCTTCTCAAATACAAAATGCCAAACTGAGAGAATCAATTTGATTACCAAGTGGGGAAATAGCAACGGCATACATACCACATACAATAGGTAGATGCCTGTAGCTGTTATGGGGCCGGGGTGGCCCGGCTCTGGTTCAGCTCTTCGTTATACAATTAGGTTACAGGAACATGTGCAGAAGGGATTTTTTCTTTAGAAGGGTTACATTTATAAGCAAAAAATGGACGGGGAATTGTCCCCCAGAATGCAAATAGATGGGAAAACTAGGCCCTTCTGTCCTGAGTGGAAAAACCTGACACCCTAATGATGACCACTTTACTGTGTGTATCACACTGGTATTAGAAGTAGTGCCCACCATCACCAACATCGATAATAGCTAAATACAGAAGTACCTTAACCATGTATAGACCAACTAACAGAAAAAAAAACATTTTACATAGTTACATAGTTAAATAGTTAATACGGTTGAAAAAAGACACATGTCCATCAAGTTCAACCAAGGGAGGGGGTAGGATTGATGAAGGGGAGGGGGACGGGTAATTTTGTGTAGAAATGACACGTAAACATGACTTGAAGAACAATATTGATGTAAGTGATCATAAAACATCAGACATGAATTCTTAATTCTGTATTGCACCTATCAAGACTTGGCAAATTATTTACCTGGCCCCAAAAAGTGTTGAACACCTTGACAAAATCTCGAAAATGTGATAGCAGAGACAGCAACTTTTTGTCCTCATAGTCAAATCTCTCACCAAACACAACCGAGCAAATAACATTAGAAACAGCGAGTCGCACTAGATCCACTGAATCCATTGGTGTGTCTGTAATTAATAATATAGTCAGTGACCATACCAATTACTTTATGGTTTTGCCTATGCTTTTAAATTTCTTATAGAAATGGATGTAAAATGGCCCACTAATAATGATTTTTTAAATCTAATATCCACACATACTTTTAAGTGGGTGCATTTGGGTCATCTAAACCTGCCCCCTACGAATGTTCTAACTATTCCAGGAACTCTCACTTATGGGTGGGGTTATTATTGGCCCTGCCTACTTTAGGGCCAGGACAGCATGAATTTGTTGGACTGTTTTTGAAATTCGGGACAATTGGCGACTATTCTAACAGCGTGCCTCCCGAAACAGAAAATTCATACTTACCTGCTTCCCCTCACTCTGGTCCATGGGGCTGCCTCTGTTGTGTCCATGTTCCGATCCCTGGAGTGTTTACATTCTGTGCTGAATGAGCATGGTCACAGCAGTGACGTGCCACTTGTGGCCACGTCAATGCCAAAGCCAGTCATTGGCTGGAACGGAACAAGTGATGATGCTCATATACCACCAGATGTAAACACTCTGGCAACTGGAACGTGGACACATTGGAAGACGCTGGAGGACCAGAGGCACAGGGAGCAGGCAAGTATGAATTTTACGGAGGCAGGTCACCCCTTTAGGGTTTATTTAACTTGACTAAGCTGATAAATGGATTGCAATCAATTATACAAAGCATCTAGTTTCTGCCTATAGGGGGCAGGTTTTCCCATGACCTGCTTTTTTTGCAAGTCACAGCTATTATATTTATAGCAATGACTATATTAGCATTAGCAATGACAAAAGTGCAAATTCCAGTGTTACCTGACAAAACCCAATCAACAGATATGACACATTGCTGGCTATCTATACACCCTGTCCATAAAGCTTCAGTTTCCTGAGGTTGCGTGCATGTACTGTGAGGTCAAACACTGTAAACCTTGATCAAGTCATCCAACAGGTTTTACAACACAGAGCGTGTTTACTAGAGATTCGGATTTCCACAATGCGAGCACAAGTTGGTTTTTCTTACAACGATGTTTACTAAACCTGTCTCTATAGCACTAGTCTCCAACCTGTGGTGTTCCAGATTTTGCAGAATTACCACTCCCAGCATACTCTTATTAGCCTTATTTGTATTGCTCAACACCTACCTTTTGTTCTCATAAGTCTCTCAGTAAGACACCGGGCCTCTTCTTGGATTCTCTCTTCAATGCTCCTTTTACCCATTCCAAAATTTCTCAAAGTCATAAGAGAAAATCGGCGAATTGTCTTCCATCTTTCTCCGTTGCTCATAATAACCCCTAAAAGTTTAATTTTAGTTTGAATTAAAAGAAACCATCCCATTTAAGAACGAAAAATGAAATGAAGTCACAAGAAGAGGTGATTAGGGACTTGACTAAGTTGGTGGTACTGTGAGGTCTTCAAACGAAATGTATCCAATGTAGAGGCTTTATTGGGACTACGTGTTTTGTCACTGAACCAGTGCCTTCATCAGGCCATGTAGTTCCTACTTACCTCTTTTTGTTTGTGTGAATCTTTAGAGGGTTTCAATTCATTTGGGATTCTGTTTATTTGTCTACAATAGGATTGTACCTATTGTTAGCACCACCACCAAAGGTGAGCACCCAATCATCTGCATCTGCACCATTCCACACCCTTTCCAGACGATACTACCCAACGTGCGCTTTGTTTAATTATCATTTGCAGCATTGTTGTTAGTGGTCACTGTAACAATTATACAAGCTATATGAATAGCAAAGGGTAAGGATGAGAGAACTTGAACTGCAAAGTTCGGGTTCGTACCAAACTTTGCGAGTTTGTGTACCTGGACCCGAACCCGGACTTTTTCACTAAAGTTCGGGTTTAGGTTCGGTGTTTGGGTGATTTTATTATTTTCCTTTATAACATGTTTATATCAGAAAATTATTGCATTATTAAGACAAAAAAATATAGCCATTTAGGGGTAAAAAAACCCTCACCTCATCCACCTGATCTCGCTGCAGCAGTCTCTTCTATCTTCATTCAGCAGGACCTGCCAAAGGACCTACGATGTGTGCAATGACGACACCGTTCTCACCACGTGGGATCGCGCATTGCACCATGCTTATAGCACATCTTGATTTGAGGGGTATCGTACAAGCATAGGCCTTGTCTCCCCTAGGCAGTTGGCTTCTCCAGTCTGTCCACACATGACATGACCCCACTTTAGTGCTTTCAGCCATGGTGGCATGCACCTGCATATTAGGATGTGCTGACTAATCCCCATTTTTTTTCTTTGCACTCTGCATTGGAGGTGCATCTGACTCCATTGGTCATACAGTACACTCCTAACTAACCTGTCTGTCCCATAGGCTGATTTTAATTAGTACAATTATAAAGCTGTAGCCTGCTCTTCCTGCATTTATTTGAGGTCATTTGGCACCTGGCGATGTATAATCCAGTGTAGGCTCAACTTGCATGTGGAACCTGTATCTCCTGAATTTAATGGAGGCCAGTATGGCACCAGAGAAGATAGTATTTAGTGTAGTTTCTTTTCCTAAGTATACCTTTCTATTTTGATTTGAGCAACAGTCCCCAACCTCCTGCTTACCAGTTGTTGTGATGCTACAACTCCCAGCATACTCCTTCCATTTCTATGAGCGTTCCAAAAACAGGTGAGCGAGTGTACATTCTGAGGTTTGTAGTTTCATAACAGCTGGAGGTTGCTGACCCCTGCTCTGGAGAACCGAGCCCGTACAAATGAAAATTCCCTTTGCATGATTATTAAGTGACATTAAAAGATCACTTAATGATCTGTCCTTGTGCCCACTGGACTGCATGGTGGCTGAATGGTTAGTCCTTTTGACTTCTATGGCTTGAAACCTGGGTTTGAAATCAGAATCAACCTAAGGGGTATATCTTCTTTGACTTTTGTATGTTTTCCCCATGTTTGCATGGAATTTCATTCCTCCAGCTTCTGCCCACTTTTTCAAAGTGTTAGGGCCCTTGCACACGACCATATGCCCTCCGAGACATACGGTACGTGAGCGGGCCATATGTCCCAGAACGGCATTGATCGTGCGCACGGGAGTGCACAGCATCATAGATTACAATGATGCTGTGCACGTTGGGCCGCCCGCGGGACTATTGTCCCTCACTCATAAATTATATTATGTTAAATTATATGAGTGCGGGACAATAGTCCTGCGGGCCGCCCGATGTGCACAGCATCATTGTAATCTATGATGCTGTGCGCTCCCGTGCGCACGATCAATGCCGCTCCGGGACATATGGCCCGCTCACGGACCGTATGTCTCGGAGAGCATATGGTCGTGTGCAAGGGCCCTTATTTTGCAGTTCCTCAAGACTGTGATATATAATGGTGCTAAATAGATGAACTTCACATGGGGAAGGAGGGCTGTCAATCTCTCAAGACCTTATGCTCTGTTTTACATTGTGCTACAATATCTTTTCATGTACGCCTCCATTTATTATTTGTTGCATGGAGAAGTCACTAGGGACTGAGGCTGGTAGGACATGTACGCATGGTGCTGGAATTTCAGATCTACATTTCTTTCCATCCTTTTAATCAAAAAGATAAATAACTTGCAGTAGGAGGTTGAAGGAACAGATTCCAGCAGAGGATCAGGGGCCTATCTAGGGCATGATTTATGAGAGATATGCCCTACATGCTGGGAAGCCTTGCCCATGCTATTTAGATACAAGGATCTGGAAGTCTTGCTACAGCTCTGTTTTAATATGAAAGAATTAGTCCTAAAATAAACCTTCTATATACATATGTACGTATGTGTGTCTATGTATGTATGTGCATATGTGTATCAGGGGTGCACCACCAATGAGGCCAGGCGAGGTGATCGCCTCAGGCAGCACAGGTAGGGGCAAGATAGGGGCAGCTGAAAGGCTATAGGCTGAAGGGAAGGGATTAGGTTAAGAAATTGGCATTGGGGAGGGAGGGGCGCCGTTTCAGTTTTTGCATCAGGCAACAGAAAGGCTGGTGCACCCCTGATGTATGCATGTATCTACAGTACATGCATATAGTACTAGTACTATAGTACTACTATATACAGTATGTAGTATGTGTGTATGTTTGTATGTATGTGTGTGTGACTGTATGTCTTACCGTAATCCTTAAAAAACAGATCTGTTAATTTGACTTCTCCTCTATTACTGAATACATCACTGCGGTCGACCAGAGCCTCTTTTACCGCATCGTAGCCAATTAGTATGAGAGCACGTTGACTGGCAAGGTAGATGGTATACACAGGTCCATACTTCTCACCCAACTGCATTGAAATATAAAAATGGCATGTAGTATAGAATATTATTTGATGAGTATTTAGGTTGTATCTGAAGTAATTATAGAATAAAATAGTGTAAAATATTGTGAGGGAGGCAAAGTGTAAAACCACGGTAGATGGAAAACATGGTCAACTAAAGAGTCGTTGACAGAGGGACACAATTTATGGATTTTTTATCCAAAAAATAAAACAATTGAGTTCTGCCTCTAACTTAGGCTAGTTTCACATGAACGTTTTGGACGACATCCTTGTGTTTTCCGTATTTTGCTGAACGGAACAGCTGGCCCCTAATAGAACAGTACAATTCTTGTCCGTAATACGGACAAGAATAGGACATGCTCTATTTTTTTGCGGGCCTACAGAATGGGCATACGGATGCGGACAGCACACAGTATGTTCTCAGTATTTTTTGCGGACCCATAGAAATGAATGGGTCTGCATTTTTCATGTGAAAAATGCGGATCGGAGCCCGGAAAAAATACTGTCGTGTGAAAGAGGCCTTAGACAGCTTTCACACAGTCAGTGTTTGGTCAGTGAATTCCATCAATAAGGGCTCATGCACACAAACGTGTGCTGTCAGTGCCCGTGTTGTGGACCGCAATTTGCAGTCCACAACACACGGGCACTGACAGTGGGGCCCAGTTCACTTGAATGGGGTCCGCGATCCGCATCCAACTGTTCGCACTGCAAACAAGTAGTGCATGCAAAGGTAGTGAATCGCGGACCCATTGAAACGAATGGGTCCACGATCCCTGATGCGGGCTGCACACGGCCGGTTCCCGTGTATTGCCGGGCCAGTAATGGCTGTGTGCATGAGCCCTAATTGTGAGCAAAAACCAGGTGTGGGTTAAAAACACGGAACAGGTGCAAATCTTTTCATTATACATGTGGAAGGACAAAAATGATGGGGTGGGATTGGATATGTATGCATCGGGCTGAGTTAGAGGCGTGACCATCAGAGGATTGGATATTCAAGTTCCCTTTGTGGACTAAAATTTGCAGTGAAAAAATGTATTACAAATCTCAAAATGTACAATATTGAGATCACCCAGCTTTTCCCAACATTACGCATAAAAATAACTAAACAATAAAAAATAAACATAATTGGTATTGCGGCATTTGAAAACGCCCAAACTATTAAAATATAAAAATATTGTGCATGGGGAGTTTTTGGTCATGTTGCCCCCCCAAAAAATTAAATAAAAACGTATGAAAAAGTCATATGTACTCCAAAATCGCCCATGATAAAAAGGGACCTCACAAAGCTCCATCAATGGAAATATAAAGAAGTTACGGGTGTCAGAATATAGTGATACAAGAGAAAAAAAAGTTTACAGATTTTTATTTATTTATTTATTTTTTAAATAAAATCATACTGACCCACAGAATAAGCTAATAATGTCATTTTTAGACACAGCGAGCACTGTAAACACAAACCCCCTAAAAAACATGGTGGGATTGCATGTTTTAAAAAATTTCACCCCTTAAGGCTTTATTCACACGTCCGTATTTTGTTTCCGTGTCCGTTCCTTTTTTTTTTGCGAACCGTATGCGAAACCATTCATTTAAAAAAAAACGGAAGGTACTCCGTATACATTCCGTTTCTGTATGTCCGTATTTCCGTTCCACAAAAAAGATAGAACATGTCCTATTCTTGTCCGTTTTGCTGAGAAGGATAGGCATTGTTACAATGGATCCGCAAAAAAAACGGAAACACGAATGACATACGGAACGTCATCCCTTTTTTTTTTGCGGATCCGCAATATACGGAACGGAAAACACATACGGACGTGTGAATGAAGCCTAAAGGTTTTTGGGTTTTTTTGTACCGTTTTCCAAAACAAGCTATGGTAAGTCAAATGGTGCCATTAAAAAATATAACCCTGCAGCGCTTATAATGGAAAATAAACAACAAAAAATTCAGGATCTTGGTGGAAGGCAGTGGAAAAAACAAAAGCACAAAAATGAAAATTGTTCCAGTTCTTAAGGGGTTAAGGACATATTCTACTTAGTAACATAGTAACATAGTAACATAGTTTATAAGGCCGAAAAAAGACATCTGTCCATCCAGTTCGGCCTGTTTTCCTACAAGTTGATCCAGAGGAAGGCAAAAAAACCCTGTGAGGTAGAAGCCAGTTTTCCCCACTAGGGAAAAAAATTCCTTCCCGACTCCAATCAGGCAATCAGAATAACTCCCTGGATCAACGACCCCTCTCTAGTAACTATAACCTGTAATATTATTACCCTCCAAAAATACATCCAGGCCCCTCTTGAACTCTTTTAGTGAACTTACCATCACCACCTCCTCAGGCAGAGAGTTCCATAGTCTCACTGCTCTTACCGTAAAGAATCCTCTTCTATGTTTGTGTACAAACCTTCTTTCCTCCAGACGCAGAGGATGGCCCCTCGTCACAGTCACAGTCCTGGGGATAAATAGATCGTGGGAGAGATCTCTGTACTGACCTCTGATATATTTATACATAGTTATTAGATCTCCCCTCAGTCGTCTTTTTTCTAAAGTGAATAACCCTAATTTTGATAATCTTTCTGGGTACTGTAGTCCACCCATTCCAGTTATTACTTTAGTTGCCCTCCTCTGAACCCTCTCCAGCTCTGCTATGTCTGCCTTGTTCACAGGAGCCCAGAACTGTACACAGTACTCCATGTGTGGTCTGACTAGTGATTTGTAAAGTGGCAGGACTATGTTCTCATCACGGGCATCTATGCCTCTTTTGATGCAGCCCATTATCTTATTGGCCTTGGCAGCAGCTGTCTGACATTGGTTTCTGCAGCTTAGATTTCTGTTCACTAAAATTCCTAGGTCCTTTTCTATGTCAGAGTTATCCAATATTTTACCATTTAGTATGTACTGGTGACTTGCATTATTCCTTCCCATATGCATAACTTTACATTTGTCAGTGTTAAACCTCATCTGCCACTTCTCTGCCCAAGCCTCCAGTCTATCCAGATCCATCTGTAGCAGTGTACTGTCCTCTTCTGTGTTAATTACTTTACACAGTTTAGTGTCATCTGCAAAAATTGATATTTTACTGTGCAAGCCTTCTACAAGATCATTAATAAATATATTGAAGAGAATAGGGCCCAATACTGACCCCTGTGGTACCCCACTAGTTACAGTGACCCAATCTGAGTATGTGCCATTAATAACCACCCTCTGTTTTCTATCACTGAGCCAGTTACTTACCCAGATACAGACATTTTCTCCCAGGCCAAGCATTCTCATCTTATATACTAACCTTTTATGTGGTACAGTGTCAAATGCTTTGGAGAAGTCCAGATATACGACATCCATTGATTCGCTGCGGTCCAGTCTAGAACTTACCTCCTCATAGAAACTGATTAAATTGGTTTGACATGACCGATCCCTCATGAAGCCATGCTGATATGGAGTAATTTGCTTATTTTCATTGAGGTACTCCAAGATAGCATCTCTTAGAAAACCCTCAAACAGTTTACCCACGACAGATGTTAAACTTACCGGCCTATAGTTCCCAGGCTCTGTTTTTGGACCCTTTTTGAATATTGGCACCACATTTGCTATGCGCCAATCCTGTGGAACACTCCCTGTCAGTATAGAGTCCTTAAATATCAGAAATAAGGGTCTAGCGATGACATTACTTAATTCTCTTAGGATACGGGGGTGTATGCCATCCGGTCCTGGCGATTTGTCTATTTTAATCTTTTTAAGACGTAGCTCTACTTCTTCCTGGGTCAGACAGGGCACTTTTAATGGGGAATTTACTTTTATATTCTGCATTTCATCTGACAGTTCATTTTCCTCAGTGAATACAGTGGAGAAAAAGATATTTAGTAGCTTCGCTTTCTCCTCATCGCTCTCTGCAACTCCCCCCTCATTACTCTGTAAGGGGCCAACACCTTCAGGTTTATACTTTTTACCATTTATATAATTAAAGAACATTTTAGGGTTAGTTTTACTTTCTTTGGCGATTAATCTCTCGGTCTCTAGTTTGGCTGTTTTTATTTGTCTTTTACATATTCTATTTTTTTCCTTGTAGTTTTTCAATGCTTCCTCGCTCCCCTCCTGTTTTAGTGATTTACTTCTCCTTTTTTTAGTCCACTCCTGGTGTCTGGCTTTGAAAACTGCATAAAAAAACAACGAAGAGAAAAATAGAACCCAACCCAGTGCCGGCCCTTTTATCTAATTGATATATCTGGCACACATGAGTCCACATTATTCAGCTGACAAGGTTTAATTGACAGGTGGTGCACACATTAACCCATCGAGTGCCCGTTTTAACCATTTGAGTGAAACGCGGTCTGTCATTATGTTTTTGCTTTCATTTACATAGACTGTTCATGAATGTATAGCTATTCGATGGCTTACATACCTTAACTAAAGATTGTGGTAGTTCAGAAGTACCAATCTGCAAAATGTTCCCCACCACAGGTAGAGGTGTAGGTCCTGGAGGTAGGTTCTTTTGTTTTATTTTGTTCCACCATTTAACGAGATAAATTAAGATAGTGACTCCAGTAGCTAAGAGAAGGGTTACTGCAATATTCAGTGCCATGCTTCATCAAAGTGAGTGTTACATGAAAGTATACTGCGTCTCTGTATACTTTCTGTTCCTCTATACGGAGACACAGGACAACATTCCAAGCAGCACGTGATCTCTGAGATGGGGTTGGGCCGGTTTCGAGGGCAGTTTTCAGTTTTACTGTTTAATGCCCTGTAATTAGCTTTCAGTTTTATTGCATATAGCACTATAATTTTTTTTTTTTTTAAATTCTTTATTTATAGGTATGGTATAACAGACATCAAAAGGCAAATCAGCACTCTCACAAAAGAGCTAAACATAACTCAAAGACATAATACTCAAAAAGGTAAACTGATACATAAATACGGAAAACGATGGTCTAAACAGACCCAAAGTCAGTGTACCTGAATGACAAGCAAACAGAAGCCCGTAAGGGCCAGAAGAATCTAAAACATGGTTAGATCAACTTTTAGACATTTAAAACATAGGGAATCAACATGAGGAAGGGAGGGTATCATACAGAGACACAAATGGGGAATAGGTCATGGGGAGAGGGAGAGAGGAAGAGAAAGAGAAGAAAAAAAAAAAAAAACCCACAACAAGCTCCCATTCACGTGAGGCCTGAACCCTCTGGCTCCCTGGACATCAAAGTTCTATAGGTCGGGGTTTCCTGAAACACAAACCAGGGGTTCCATGCGGTCAGAAAAGCATTGGTCGAGAGTTTCAGCGAGGCGGTCAGGTCCTCCATATTTCGAATGTCTTCCACCCTGGAAACCCATTGGCCTATGGTAGGAGGGGTAGGGGACTTCCACCTGGCCGGGATACATGCTCTCGCAGCACTAACCAAGTGCCGCAATATGGTTTTACTGAGTAAACAAATCGGTAAATCTGAGTGGAGAATCAAAAAGAACCCAGGGGTATTGGGGATATTGAAGGAGAAAATTGAAGAGATGGCACCATGTACCGAATCCCAAAATTGCCGGACCTTTGAACACAGCCAGAAGATGTGTAATAAAGATCCCTCTGCGGAATTGCAGCGCCAGCATAGAGGCGAGGATGTAGGGAACATTTTGTGCAAGCGAGTCGGCACATAGTACCATCTGGACAATATTTTGTAGCTAGCTTCCTGAAACTTACTAGCTATGGAGGATTTATGAGCAAAGCGGAAAAGCCGAGGCCACTGATCGGAGGGGATACCAACACCCAGGTCAGCTATCCATTTGTCCATAAAGGGAGGTCTGTAGTCCGAGGGAGGGAGAATCACGGCCTTGTAAAACTCTGACAGAGAGTGTCTGTAAATCCCTGATCCAATACACACCTTCTCAAAGGGCGTGAGAGACCTATCATATCCCGGGTCTGAGGGAAGCGATGCCAAGAAGTGAGATAGTTGCCTAACCCGCCAGGACCCCAGGGCACACGGATCTCGCAGATCTGATAACTCCAAATGGTTAACCCATCTGCCTGATTTCCTGAAAAAAGGAGCTCTGCACTTCCCATGTTTAAACCAAGCCCCAAAAGGGCCTGAGGTACAGCTCGCTGGAAAGCTCGGATGTCCAATAATCGGGAATAAGGGAGAAGGAGAAGGAGAAAGGGTGTCTAAGTGAGCATATTTATAGAATTGAGAGAGCGTGGGCCCAATGGTCGGATGCGTTGCAGTAGAGGAGGAATGGGTAGACCGAGCCCAAGGCAATACGGCCAACGGGGACCGAGAGCTAAGTTGTTCAATAGAGATCCATTGTTTAAATGGAGCATGCCTACACCAATCCAAGATACGTTGCAACATGGAAGCAGCATAATACTTGCGAAGGTCAGGAATACCCAATCCCCCTCTTTCTTTCGGTATATGAAGCAATGATCTCGGAAGTCTGGGATGCTTGCCCGCCCAGATAAATCTAAATAAGTCTCGATGCGCAGTGTCGAAGAAACTGGAAGGTATTTTGATGGGGAGGGTCTGAAACAAATACAGTAACCTAGGCAACACGTTCATCTTGTAAATGGCACTTCGTCCAAACCACGTGTACATCCCTGTAGACCATTTCATAAGGTCCGCCCTGATACGACTAAGCAAGGAGACATAGTTATGATGATAAATCTCGTTAAGGTTCCTTGGAATCCATGTACCCAAATACTTAATGGCACCTTCTGACCATTTAAAAGGGAAGGAAGAGGATAGCGAGCTCTCCAGCGAACTGGGAAGAGAGATGTTAAGGGCCTCCGATTTCTGGAAGTTAATTTTCAGATTGGAAAAGGAGCCAAATTTGGTGAATTCCGCCATCAGGGCCGGAAAAGTAGACCGAGGGTTAGTCACCGTAAACAGTAAATCATCAGCATAAGCTGCGATCTTATGCTCCCTATCTCCTACTGAGATACCAGATATGTTAGAGTTCTTACGAATCATGCATAAAAGAGGTTCCAGAGTTAGGACAAAGATCAAAGGGGAGAGGGGACACCCTTGTCTGGTCCCATTTCGTATACTGAATGTCGAAGACAGAACTCCATTAACCTTAGCGGAGGCCGTAGGAGAGCAGTAAAGAGAACGAATCCAAGTCATCATGTTTTCACCGAGACCCACATACTTCATCACCGCAAACATCCAATGCCAATTTACCCGATCAAATGCCTTTTCGGCATCCGTTGATAGGAGACAGAAAGGCAACCGCTGTAACTTGGCACTATGGATCAGATTCAGAATCTTGGTTGTATTATCACGAGCTTCTCTAGAAGGGATAAACCCTACTTGGTCATTGTGAATAATATCTGTGAGAAAAAGGACCAAACGAGTGGCTAACATTTTAGAAAAGAGCTTGAGGTCGACATTCAGCAACTAAATAGGTCGATAACTCGAGCAAGCAGTGGGGTCTTTCCCCTCCTTATGAATGACCGTAATGTGTGCATGCGACATATCTGAAGGAAGAGGACCACCATCAGAAAGGGTGTTCAGGGCTTTAATAAATGGGCCTGACAGTACAGAGAGGTATTTTTTGTAGTAGGAGGCTGGAAGACCATCTGGGCCCGGCGCTTTGCTAGGTTGCATGGATTCTAAAGCTGCAGCAAATTCCTCCACCGAAAACGGCTGATCCAGGCCCAGAGAGGCATCCTGGGGTAGTTTGGGAAGCCCCGACTGAGCTAGGTAAGAATGTAAGGCTGATTGGAAGGAAAGATTATTGGGGTTCTGGCTAGGGAGAGTATACAGTGACTGGTAGTAATTGGCAAAAGCCTCAGAAATCTTATCAGGATCGTGAACCCTAGAGCCCCGGGGGGAGGCAACCACTGGGATGTAATTCCTAAGTCTTTGTTCCCTAAGGGAACGTGCTAACGTTCTACTACACTTATTTCCATATTCAAAGAAATGGCGTCTACCCTTAGCGAGAAGGAGTTTCGTGCGAAAGTCCAGTTTCTCTTTGAGTTTTTTCCTGACTGCTAACAGGGCAGAATAGGCCTCCTGAGCATGGGAGTGTTTATGAACCAGTTCTAAGCGAGAAACCTCCTCCAGTAATTTGGCAATCTCTGCCGTGCGTTCTTTTTTACGCTGCGCCCCATGTTTTATAAAAGCCCCTCTAATCACACATTTGTGGGCCGCCCACACCGTCAAAGGAGATATGTCTCCCACCTGGTTTTCAGTAAAATACCTGGTGAGGACTGTGAGAATATCTTGAGCTACAACCATGTCCTGTAAAATGGTCTCATTAAGTCTCCATTGCCAGGACTTAGGGGTAGGCCGAGGGGATCTCAAGGAGACATGGAGCATAGCATGATCTGAAAACGTCATTGAATCTATGGAGGAGGATTCCAACAGGGGTAAGGCAGAATGACGAATGAAGAAGTGGTCAATCCTAGAATACACATCTCTGGCTGCAGAGTAAAAGGTGTAGTCACGAGTATCAGGATTGACCACCCTCCACGCATCCACCAACTGGTGTGAGTGTAGGAGCTGTTTCAACCGATGCAGGTAAGAATGAGCCAGGTATGAAGTGCCTCTAGAGACATCCAGTAATGGATCAAAAGCAACATTGAAATCCCCCCCGACCAGCAGCGTACCCTCCGCAAACTCCTCTAACCTGGAAAGAATCCCAGTGAGGGCTTTCAGTTGGTTTGTGTTTGGGAGGTATACATTTGCCAGCGTGAATAGCTGACCAGCAATGTATCCCTTGACGAACAAAAATCGCCCATTATCATCATCACAGGTGGCCAAGAATTCCCATGGGGTAGATCTAACAATTAAGATGCTTACTCCCCTAGATTTCGAGACAGAGTAGCAACTATGATAAGTGTCCGGGAATCTGGGGGAGGAGAAGAGAGGCCGGGCATCCTTGCGGAAATGGGTCTCCTGGATGAAAGCTATCTGTACCTTTTTACTCCAGAGCAGTCGAAGCATGGAGGACCTTTTTTCAGGACTATTCAACCCGTTAGCATTGATGGAAGCCAAATGGACAGAGGACATTTTCCTGAATTAAACAGAAAACAGTTACTAAAAAAAAAAAAACGAAGGAATATCAGGTAAGAGTAAACTGATAAATGAGGGAGGAAGGGGAAGGGACAGGGAGGAAGACAAACACTAGAAAAATCAGGATATAGAGGCCAAAGATTAAGGTAAGACACAAGCACACACGGGGGAAGAAATAGACAACAAGTGTCAAATACCCGTACCAGCTAAACCAGTACGGGAATCTAGGTAAGACTAGAAAAGAAAGGTGGCAACCAGCCACTTAACGAATCTTGAGGTGCCAACTGGAGACACCCAAAGGTTCGTAACCCTAGTGGGGGAGAGGTGAGACACTAATCTAGAAATCCCATTCCCTGGGCTAAAATAGGGGAATTACAAAGTGAGGGCCGCAGCGCCCTCAGTCAGTGTCATTTAAGGAACACAAAAATAGAAGAAAAAGCCCCCAAGCATAACAATCAGCCGCATTCCATGGCCACAGTAGTATTAGCGGGAGGGACGCCTCCAGCCGAGGATTGATGGTCAGCAGTAGCACCCAAAGGAGGACCAGTTCCGGAACTTTGAGAGGGTGACCCCCATGGAAACATGGAAAATGGTGCATCCAGCCAGTTCGGCAATGATGGAACCGGGATCTCCAAAAAGCGAGACAGTTCCTCAAGTTGATCCGAGGAGTGCAAGGCAAAAGAAACTCCATTCTTGCGGATGATTAGATGAAACGGATGACCCCAACGGTAAGTGGCTCCTGCCTCCATGACGAGCTGTAAGAGTGGCTTGAGAGTTCGTCTCATTGCAAGGGTCCTCCTGGAAACGTCGGGAAGCAGTTGAATCTGGACTCCCTCAAACTGCACCGGGCCTTGACGCCAGGCCTTCTGCATAATGTCCTCCTTCTCTTTGAAAAAATGAACCCTGCAAAGTACATCTCGGGGTAGAGGATTATTCTGTCTTCTGGGACCCAAGACTCTATGGACCCTGTCCAGTTCAATCTGAGCGTCTGCAGGTCGAGACATAACCGTATTGAGGATTAAAGTAACCACCTTACGGAGATCAAAAGACGGAATTTCCTCCGGGATGCCTCTCAACTTAATGTTATTTCGACGACTTCTATTTTCTTGATCGTCTATTTGTAAGAGTAAGTGTCTGTTCAGAGTGCGTTGAGCAGACAGGGTTTCTTCTACTTTGGAGAGGCGAGAGTCCAGTGCCGAGGAGACCTGAGATTGTGAAACCATCTGATTGGAAACTTTTGACAGGTCTGCTTTAAGGGTAGCTAGGGCTTGATTTTGCTTGGTCTCCACTCTCTGAATGATGCTCTCCAGATCAGTTTTGGTAGGGAGATTATGCAATAGGGACCAGATGTCCTTCAATTTGGGGCGTTTTGCTCTCCTGCTGTCTGTTGAGGCATTAGAGGATGCAGAGTCCGAGGCCTCAGAGAAGGCCGGAGTATGAAAAATGGCTGGAGTTGGCGGGAAATCTTGCCCACCATCACATTCCGTGAGGGAGTTGTCTCCGGGCCCCGGCACAAATTCACCTGCCAGGGGTGAAAGGGCATGAGTGTGGCTTGGGGAGAGATCGGAGCTCTGGAGAGAGCCTGGTAAGAGGGAGGCCTGTAGTGTGCCGGCACTGAATGGTCCCGCAGTAACTGTAGTCTCACCCGGAGGGTCTGCACTCACCGGGCCCTGAGGAGGATCCACTGGTTTCTCCGACTGCATGGTGGTCTGGAGGTCTTTCCTTTGAGGTAAGGGTGGCTGTAAAGCCAAGTGTGGCTGTGCGACCGTCGGGCCCTCCGGAGGAAGACTGTTGGAGATAGTACTGGAGCGGGTGCTATCTGAAGCCGCCGCCGTGTCTCTAACGGGCGCCATCTTGGATTCCAGGACGGAGCGCAGAGGCGCGGAACTTTGGCTGAAATATCGGGCGATGCGAGGTTCTGGAGCCAGGTAAGATGACCCTCGGCGTCCTGACCATCTCACCATCCTGCTCACACCAAAAGGAGGGTAAAAGGGGCGCTGCAAAGCTGGTAAATAAGGGCCCAGGGTCCGGGAGCTCAGCAAGGTACGTGTTCACAGCAGCATGCTCAGGCCACGCCCTATAGCACTATAATTATATGAAATGAGACCAAAGCTGAGGGAAAGCATGTTCAACATAATATGGATAAAGATTGTTTACAAGTAGGATCAATCCCAGAACACGTGTATTACAATGTATGAACAGTATGGAGTCAATGAACCTTCAGGTATTCTTTGAAAGAAAATCACAGACCAAATACATATAAGGCCCCTTTCACACGAGCGAGTTTTCCGCGCGGGTGCGATGTGTGACGTGAACGCATAGCACCCGCACTGAATCCTGACCCATTCTTTTCAATGGGTTTGCGTACATGAGCGTTTTTTTCATGCATCACTTCTGCGTTGCGTGAAAATCGCAGCATGTTCTATATTCAGCGATTTTCACGCAGCCCTGGCCCCATAGAAATGAATGGGGCTGCGTGAAAAACGCATTGCATCCGCAAGCAAGTGCAGGTGCAATGCGTTTTTCACTGATGGTTGCTAAGAGATGTTGCTTGTAAACCTTCAGTTTTTTATCACACGCGTGAAAAACGCATTGGACCCGCGCGGAAAAAACTGAACAACTGAACGCAATCGCAGACAAAATTGACTGAACTTGCTTGCAAAATGGTGCGAGTTTTCCTGAACGTACCCTGAATGCATCCGGACCTAATCCGTCACGCTCGTGTGAAAGAGGCCTAAAGCAGCAGAGAGGTGTATATAAAGTATATCACTGAAAGAGAAATTACCCTCTAACATATAACTTTTATTTAATCATTACAAGGATATATAAATAGACCCCATACAGATAATAGGTAATAAGATGAAAGGCACAAATTATCAGGTGTCCATAAACAAATGTGTGACTAACACATAATAAGAAAGAAAATTATAAAGAGGCCCTCCTGTGTAGGTGACTATGATACGTAAGTAAGTAAGGATAAATAAAATGAGAAATAGATATCCTGTTATTGACCCACAGTTACTTGATACTGAGTTATATCCACAGGGTGGCCATATTGACAAGTGGAGTCGAGAAGTGAAGTATGGTAGATCCCTAAACTGCCCCTGTGTATAACCCTGCCTAAAAGCGGAGCACCCGCCCTGAAAAGGGTGACCCACATGGCTAAACCCTAGGAAGTCACCTGGAGGGCCTTAAGAAAATCTTTAGAATCTTCACTAGGGATGAGCGAACTTTTGAAAAGTTCGGTTCGCTTCGCTTCGGCGAACTTTCTTGAATTTCGGATTCGTACGAACCGAACCTAAAATGAACCTTGCTATAACGGCTGAATAATTGGTTCTACAATAATGGGAGTCAGATAGGGTACAGTTTCGTTTACTTGCAGTTGCTATTACAATGAAAAAAGTGGAAAAAATCCAAGTGACTTCAACAACGGCGACGCAAAATCTACGCATATTTGAGAATCTACACTAATGCGTACGCTAATGCGAACATTCCCGCACAAATAACGAACATACAGTCTAGCGTTGTCAAAGGTACGCTACTTAACTAAATGAATATGTACGCATTAGCGTACGCATGCACTGCGTCCGCGAACATTCTTACACAAGTAACGAATAGAGATGAGCGAGTAGTGTTCGATCGAGCCGGTATTCGATCGAATACTACGATATTCGGCATACTCGATTTCAATCGAGTATAACGGCGATGGCGCACTTAGAATTCGTTTCCCCTCCCACCTTCCCTGGCGCTCTTTTTCCACCAATCAACATGCAGGGGGGGTATGACAGGCACGCTGAGCACGCTGGCAGCGCGAAAACAGCGTCTACATGGATTGGCTGGAAAAACCATGTGACCTCGAATATTAAAAACTCAGCTCTTCCTGCTCGTACGCATATGCTGCGTGAACTTAGTCAGGGACAGAGGCTGGAGAAGGGAGAGACAGATTTTAGCTGTTGGACAGGCAGGAGCGTGATTAAAAGCCCTTATCAGGGCTACTACAGTGGACTTCAGTGATAGCTTACTACAATATAGACTTTACAGAGAACGGCTGCTGTATTCAGGGATAGCTGCTGGAGTAGGGACAGAGAGAGGCATTAGTGGTGTATTAGGTGCTCTGCTACATACCAAACTATATTTGGCACTACTGTTCAGCGTTCTTTTAGGTGAACAACCCTGTTATATAACTAGTGTGTATATGCACCATCTGATCTGGCAGTATACGGCTGTGAATTTTATTTTATTTTTTTAAATACAGTTTATTTGGCTCTAGTGTTCTGGGTTCTGTGTGCCTGCAATACCCTTTTTGTATACCAGGTGTAAATACCCACCGTCTGTTCAGTTAGTACACGGCTGTGTACCTTGAAATATACATATCTAGGCCATTTAATAGGCCACTGTACTGTGCGTTTTCTTGTTAAATTATCTCACATACCTGGTGTAAATACCCCACCGTCTGTTTCAGTTACTACTACACGGCTGTGGTACTTTGAAATATACAATATCTAGGCATTTTAATAGGCCACTGTACTGTGCGTTCTCTTGTTAAATTATCTCACATACCTGGTGTAAAACCCACCGTCTGTTCAGTTACTACACGGCTGTGTACTTTGAAATATACAATATCTAGGCCATTTAATAGGCCACTGTACTGTGCGTTCTCTTGTTAAATTATCTCAATACTACTGGTGTAAATACCCACCGTCTGTTCAGTTACTACACGGCTGTGTACTTTGAAATATACAATATCTAGGCATTTTAATAGGCCACTGTACTGTGCGTTTTCTTGTTAAATTATCTCACATACCTGGTGTAAATAACCACCGTTCTGTTACTGGTTACCTACGGCTGTGTACTTTGAAATATACAATATCTAGGCCATTTAATAGGCCACTGTACTGTGCGTTTTCTTGTTAAATTATCTCACATACCTGGTGTAAATACCCACCGTCTGTTCTGTTACTACACGGCTGTGTACTTTGAAATATACAATATCTAGGCATTTTAATAGGCCACTGTACTGTGCGTTTCTTGTTAAATTATCTCACATACCTGGTGTAAATACCACCGTCTGTTCTGTTTACTACACGGCTGTGTACTTTGAAATATACAATATCTAGGCCATTTAATAGGCCACTGTACTGTGCGTTTTTTCTTGTTAAATTATCTCACATACTGGTGTAAATACCCACCGTCTGTTCAGTTACTACACACGGCTGTGTACTTTGAAATATACAATATCTAGGCCATTTAATAGGCCACTGTACTGTGCGTTCTCTTGTTAAATTATCTCACATACCTGGTGTAAATACCACCGTCTGTTCTGTTACTACACGGCTGTGTACTTTGAAATATACAATATCTAGGCATTTTAATAGGCCACTGTACTGTGCGTTTTCTTGTTAAATTATCTCACATACCTGGTGTAAATACCACCGTCTGTTCTGTTACTACACGGCTGTGTACTTTGAAATATACAATATCTAGGCCATTTAATAGGCCACTGTACTGTGCGTTCTCTTGTTAAATTATCTCACATACCTGGTGTAAATACCACCGTCTGTTCAGTTACTACACGGCTGTGTACTTTGAAAT
>ONZH01002248.1:0-78925 GCA_900303285.1 Rhinella marina
TGTAGTCTATCATCAACCAATTCCTCATCAGACACTATTCGTCTTACCCTCAGAAATTGACTGAAGGGAAGTGATTCCACTGTTTTCTTTGGATGCGCACTATCAAACCGGAGCATATTGTTCCGGTCTGTGGATTTCACATATAAGTCCGTCATCAAGTGTCCCATCTCTACATAAACCAGAACGTCAAGAAACTGTAACGAGTGATCAGAGGATACCATTGTGAATTTCAGATCCTGATGTATATCATTCAAATAGGACTGAAAAGACTGTAAACAATTCAGGGATCCCTTCCAAATAAAAAAGATATCATCGATATATCTCATCCACCCCCTTACAAACTGGAAGGGGGCGGATGGATATACATGAAGCTCCTCAAAACAGGCCATGTAAATGTTAGCGTACGTAGGGGCCATATTAGACCCCATTGCGGTCCCCCGCCGTTGTACGTAAAAGATGTCCCCAAACTAAAAATAATTACAAGTCAGTAAAATCTCAAGAAGGTCCAACAGAAAAAAACGTACATTCTCTGTAAAATCAGATTGTCGTAATGCCCATTTCACGGCCTCTAAACCTAGTTCATGATCAATACTGGTATACAGACTAGTAACGTCGAATGATACCAGTAGATCACCCTCCACAAAGTCAATAGCATCCAATCTGGTAAGAAAATCAGTGGTATCCCGCACAAATGAACTGGCAGCTATAGCAAAAGGTCTAAGTGTCTTGTCCAGAAAAATTGCCGCATGTGCAAAGACCGAATCAATCCCTGAGACAATAGGCCATCCCTGAGGATTGTTCAAGTCTTTATGAATTTTTGGAAGTGTATAGAGTAGTGGGGTCACTGGATGTTGTGGTGTTAGATATTCACGTAGCTTCGCATCTATAGTATCCATTGCAAAAGCATTGTCCACCAATAATCGCAGCTTCCTGATAATATCAAATTTAGGATCTCTGTCTAGGGGCTCATACACTTCTCTATCACTTAATTGTCTCTGAATCTCAGCAATATATTTGCATTCGGTCTTTGCACATGCGGCAATTTTTCTGGACAAGACACTTAGACCTTTTGCTATAGGTGCCAGTTCATTTGTGCGGGATACCACTGATTTTCTTACCAGATTGGATGCTATTGACTTTGTGGAGGGTGATCTACTGGTATCATTCGACGTTACTAGTCTGTATACCAGTATTGATCATGAACTAGGTTTAGAGGCCGTGAAATGGGCATTACGACAATCTGATTTTACCGCGAATGTACGTTTTTTTCTGTTGGACCTTCTTGAGATTTTACTGACTTGTAATTATTTTCAGTTTGGGGACATCTTTTACGTACAACGGCGGGGGACCGCAATGGGGTCTAATATGGCCCCTACTTACGCTAACATTTACATGGCCTGTTTTGAGGAGCTTCATGTATATCCATCCGCCCCTTCCAGTTTGTAAGGGGGTGGATGAGATATATCGATGATATCTTTTTTATTTGGAAGGGATCCCTGAATTGTTTACAGTCTTTTCAGTCCTATTTGAATGATATACATCAGGATCTGAAATTCACAATGGTATCCTCTGATCACTCATTACAGTTTCTTGACGTTCTGGTTTATGTAGAGATGGGACACTTGATGACGGACTTATATGTGAAATCCACAGACCGGAACAATATGCTCCCGTTTGATAGTGCGCATCCAAAGAAAACATTGGAATCACTTCCCTTCAGTCAATTTCTGAGGGTAAGACGAATAGTGTCTGATGAGGAATTGGTTGATGATAGACTACAGACCATGGGACAGAAATTTGTGGAGAGGCGCTACCCTAAGAGTCTTGTTGATAGACACAAGTTGAGGGTTAAACAACAAACTAGGGGGGAACTATTGACCTTAAATAGAGAACACGAACAAAAAAATAGGATCCCATTTGTTTCAACTTATACGGGCAGAAACAGACAGATTGCAAGTATTTTGAAACGTAATTGGCATATTTTGTCACAGTCTTTTCCCAATATTATTGAATTCCAGACACTTCCACTCATGTCTTACAAAAGATCTCGTAATCTGAGCGATAGACTTGTACGAGCTGATATCACACAACCAAACAAGTCAAGTATAAATAAGAAAGGATGCTTCCCTTGCCTAGGTTGTTGTAACTGCAATAACATGCTAAAAGGTTCTACCTTCACCCACCCTCGGACGGGGAAACGTTATTACGTCAAAGACTTTTATACTTGTAATTCTGAGTTTGTTATTTATTTACTACAGTGCCCATGTGGGCTGTTTTTTATGCTCAACCAGCATAAATATTCTATTCGTAAACTCTTTAATAAATCACAAGATGGCATGACTTTACAGGAATTGGAACATCCGGTACCGGAACATTTTTTAAGAGTACAACATAATGTCTCACAACTAAGGTTCCGCATCATAGATGGTATTCCCCCATTGAGAAGGGGAGGAGACAGGGAGCGGCTTCTTAAAAGACTTGAGCTCAAATGGATTTTCGAACTTGATACTATGGAACCGAAGGGACTCAATCGAGAGTTCAAAGTGGGCTCTCTATTTTAGACGATATGGTGAAATCCGTTTGTATAACTAATCCTCTCTCTTACCTAGGATTTTGTGTTACTAACTTTAAGATAGTACCCGACTTAGTCGAGATTTTATGGTTATGGAGATGGTGGTGTTATGTTGCACAAGATCACATATGTTTTTTTCTTTTTTCTTTAGTTCCAGTGGGATTTGACTTCCTTATACGACATCAAAACTGCAGTTGACTGCCATTTGGCTCGGCCCATGATGGACATTGGTTACTAACGGAGTTATTTACCTACTTCAAGCCATTGAGACTAAGTATATATTGTATTCAACTAATTTTTCCGATTGTGGGACCCTGATAGGAGGGATTGTTTAATATTTACTATACAATCTATTGAGATGCTTTACGCCTGAAACCCAGTGGATATACCTAGCCCGAATGAATGTTTTGTGGCATGAGTGGGACCCCCTGAAAAGGGACCCCCCTAAGGGTGGGTGTCCCTGAGGATTGGAAGTCCCCTCAAAGGCCGTATTTTAATGCAGGTCGGTTTACTAGGTTCCCATCTTCTGGGACGTATTCCATGGGGAATGGACCTTCTTTGACCGACCTTGATGTGAATGTCTTGGGGCTGAGGTGCAGTTCTGGACCTTGTTTAAGGCGTTACTACTATAGTGGTTATTCTTTTAAGTACTTTTCCTCTATATCAGGGCCCATCGGGAATGGTCTATAATTATTATTATGGGCCTTTAATGCAAACTTTGATATATGTTTTCCATGGCTTGTTATTTCTGTAGGTTTTTTACTCTCTTTTTGCATCAACGTTCCTGGGGTTTTGGGATCCATTATGGTGAACGCTGCCCTTTATATTGCTATTTACTAAATAAGATATTGGCTCAGCTACATAAAGAGTTGGTTTGTCCAATATATTAATTGTAAAGATTTTTTTTATTATAATTAAAAGGTTACCAGGCAACCGGACGCTACAAACACTGACTTCCGGCTTACATTATAGTAAGATATACAGACTGCAGGGGGGTCAAAAGAAGCGCCTTAATAATAGGATGCGCGACTGACTTCCGGCTGCAGCATAGCTAGAATGTATTGTCAGCTCTGAGATCTCGGATGAGATGTGTGTCTGACTTCCGGCCTAGACAGGGCTAGAATGTATGGTCGGTTTTCATATTTGGCAGTACCTTGGTTTCCTTTTGTATTACATCACTTCCGCCCATATGCGGCGTGCACGGAACATGGACGCTCCACGTGTAACCATATAGGCATGGTATTACCCGCTGGTTCTACACTATGGGTTTAGGTATGTGTTCACTACTCCATTTCAGAGTGTTCTAAGTATATAATTGTTTACTTGATTATTAATTTTTGGGTACTGGGGAGGAGCCACCCCAAGTGGGAGGACCTCAATTCACTAATTGTTGTGTGATTTACTATATATATCTCATTTGGTATTACAAAACCTTGCTTGATAAAGACATATTGTGGTCGAAACGTCGCTTTCTTCTGTTTGTTGAAATAAACCGCTGAACCGTTTTTGAAGACGTTGGAGTGCTGCAGCATCCTTTACTAGGTTCATTACTGGGGGCCCGGCGGGCTGGGGCTCAACGTTGCTGGCACCGCTGCTGAACGGTCTTCATTGCATGGCAATAATTAGGAGTGCTGTCTTATCAACATTTTACGGACTTTACAAACAATGTTCACGGAGGGCCACCTACAGGCCCTCTCTCCAATAAATTTTTTAGGAGCGTCAACTACAGACACTCAAAAACAATTTTATAGGAGGGTCAACTACAGACACTCCAAAACAATTTTTTAGGAGGGTCAACTTCAGACACTCCAAAACAAATTTTTGGGAGGCTCACCTACAGCCATTTGACTGCAATATCAGTCTGACCAAGGTATTGGTGGTGTCACCGCCATGCTGTGTCAGTGTAAAATTTTATGTGCTTCACCTGCTACCTCAACTAACTTGGTCACTCTGGGTTCACCGCCATGCTGTGTCAGGGTAAAATTTTATGTGCTTCACTTGCTACCTGAGTGTAACTTGGTCATTCTGGGTTCACCGCCATGCTGAGTCAGTGTAAAATTTTATGTGCTTCACCTGCTACCTCAACTAACTTGGTCACTCTGGGTTCACCGCCATGCTGTGTCAGTGTAAAATTTTATGTGCTTCACTTGCTACCTGAGTGTAACTTGGTCACTCTGGTTTCACCGCCATGCTGTGTCAGTGTAAAATTTTATGTGCTACTCCTGCTACCTCAACTAACTTGGTCACTTGTTGGTGTCAACACTAGAGTGCAGCTACTATACTGCACACGACAGAATTGTATTTGCACTGTAGTATATATAACTGAGAGAAAAAAAGGAATTTTTAGACTGCGGCTAATTTAACGCAAACCACTCCATTTTTCACTGGACTGTAGTATATATAACTGAGAAAATACGTATTTTATAGACTGACGCTGCTGTACAGCACACTACAGAATTGTTCACTGGACTGTAGTATATATAAATGAGAAAAAAACGTAGTCTTTAAATGGCGGCTATTGTACCGCAAACCACTCCATTTTTCACTGGACTGTAGTACATATAACTGAGAAAATACGTATTTTATAGATTGACGCTGCTGTACAGTACACTACATAATTGTTCACTGGACTGTAGTACATATAACTGAGAAAATACGTATTTTATAGACTGACGCTGCTGTACAGCACACTACAGAATTGTTCACTGGACTGTAGTCTTTAAAAAACGTAGTCTTTAAATGGCGGCTATGTTACCGCAAACCACTACATTTTTCACTGGACTGTAGTACATATAACTGAGAAAAAACGTAGTCTTTAAATGGCGGCTATGTTACCGCAAACCACTACATTTTTCACTGGACTGTAGTACATATAACTGAGAAAATACGTATTTTACAGACTGACGCTGCTGTACAGCACACTACAGAATTGTTCACTGGACTGTAGTATATATAAATGAGAAAAAAACGTAGTCTTTAAATGGCGGCTACGTTACCCCAAACCACTCCATTTTTCACTGGACTGTAGTACATATAACTGAGAAAAAACGTAGTCTTTAAATGGCGGCTATGTTACCACAAACCACTCCATTTTTCACTGGACTGTATTACATAGAACTGAGAAAATACGTATTTTATAGACTGCCGCTGCTGTACAGCACACTACAGAATTGTTCACTGGACTGTAGTATATATAACTGAGAGAAAAAACGTTTTCCCTAGACTGACGCTACTGTACAGTACACTACATAATTGTTCACTGGACTGTAGTATATAGAAATGATAGAAAAAACGTATTCCCTAGACTGACGCTACTGTACAGTACACTACATAATTGTTCACTGGACTGTAGTGTATAGAAATGATAGAAAAAACATATTCCCTAGACTGCACTACAGATCCCAGCAAGCCAAGGTACAGCAAAAATGAGTACTGAGAGGACTTTGGGCAATTTATTTTGTGTCTGTGTGGAAAACGTGCTGTCCCTTCTGCCACCAGTCGCTGTGCACAGTGTGCAGCCAAGATGGCGGTAGCTGCACTACAAGTACCAGCCAGCAGCCAGGAGGAGACCAAAAAAAAAGTGCTTGTAGCCCTTAGAAGGGCTGTTGGGTTCTTTGAGCATGATTCCTGCCTAACCAACATCTAAATTCAGGCCCTAACACTCTCCCTGACAGACAGCAGCTCTATCCCTAATCTCATGCAGGTGGCGTCTGAAGCGAGCAGTGTGGAACCAGATTCTTATATTCCCAGGTCATCTGATCTGGCCAGCCAATCCCTGCTATCGACTTGTAGGGGCCCCACGTGATGCTAGGAGGTACCAAAGACTCTCCTGCATGTTGATTGGCTGAGAAAAGGCGCCTAACATGCCAGAAGAGGAAGATGCCATTTTCTTGAGGATCACGATATGCTCGTCCGATTAGCGAGCATATGCGAATACCCTAATGCTCGAACGAGCACCAAGCTCGGAAGAGCATGTTCGCTCATCTCTACAGTCATGGCCAAAAGTTTTGAGAATGATACAAATATTAATTTTTACAAAGTCTACTGCTTCAGTTTTTATAATGGCAATTTGCATATACTCCAGAATGTTATAAAGAGTGATCAGCTTAACAGCAATTACTTGAAAAGTCAATATTTGCCTAGAAAATGAACTTTATCCCCCAAAACACATTTCAACATCATTGCAGCCCTGCCTTAAAAGGACCAGCTAACATCGTTTCAGTGATTGCTCCATTAACACAGGTGTGGGTGTTGATGAGGACAGGGCTAGAGATCAATCTGTAAGAATGACACCACTGGACACTTTAACCCCTTCCCGACCAGCGCTGTACATGTACGGCGCTGGTGCGGTACGGGGACATGACGCCCGCTCGCGGGTGCGGCGGGCGTCATGGCCGGCAAGTCTCTGCTGTTCCTAACAGCAGAGACTTGCCGCTACTTACCGCCATCGGCGGCGTCTTCTAGGGCCTTCTGATGCCTTGATCACACGTGATCATGGCATCAGGATGCGTCTGAACCCGGAAGCGTACGCTTCCGGGTGGTGTACAGACGCCCCGAGTGGCCAATCGGGGTGTCTGTACACCATATGAAAACTGTAATCCTCGCTGGTGAGGATTACAGTTTTCAAAGTGCAATTCTTATTCTGGCTACTAGATGGCAGGTCAGGATAAGAAATGAGCAATTAATGGACTTATCTCAGTCTAGTAAATCCCTAATTGCTCATAAAGAAAAAAAACACAATATATCAGCTCATATTTGAGCTTAAAAATAGTCAGAAAATTTTTTAAAAAAATGTTAAAAAATATATAAAAAATAAAAAATATATAAAAGTTCAAATCACCCCCCTTTCCGTATAATGAAAAAATCAATACCTAAATAACAATAAATATAGACATCATGGGTATCACCATGACCGAAAACGCCCGTACTTTTAAAATATATTAAAAAAATTCCAATACGGCGAATTGTGTGACGGAAAAAAGCATCCAAATGGCAATTTGCCGTTTTTTGTCGCTTTTTTTTCCTAAAAAAAATTAAATAAAAAGTGATCAAAAAGTCATACACACCCCAGAATGGTATCAATAAAAACTTCAGATCGCCCCGCAAAAAATGAGCCCCCATACAGCTCCGTACACATAAATACCAAAAAGTTATAGGGGTCAAGATATGACAAGGAAAAAAAAAAAGGGCAACTTTCTAATTATTTTATCAAAACGCAGGAAAAACTATACATATTAGGTATTGCCGGATTCGTACTGACCAGTAGAATGAAAGTAACTGGTCAGTTTTAATGCACATCGAACGCTTTAAATAAGAAACCCGTAGAACTGTAGCGGAATAGTGTTTCTTTTGCAATTTCACCCGATTTGGAATTTTTTTCCTGCTTCCGACTACACTATATGCAATATTAAATTGTGGCCTTGAAAAGTACAACTTGTCCCGCAAAAAACAAGCCCTCATACAGCTACCTGAACAGAAAAATAAAACAGTTATGGCTGTTTGAAGGCAAGGAGCGCAAAACGAAAATGCATAACCGAAAAAACCTCAGGGGGTGAAAGGGTTAAAAGGAGGCTGGTGCTTGGCATCATTGTTTCTCTTCTGTTAACCATGGTTATCTCTAATGAAACACGTGCAGTCATCATTGCACTGCAAAAAAATGGCCTAACAGGGAATAGTATCGCAGCTGGAAAAATTGCACCTCAGTCAACAATCTATCACATCATCAAGAACTTCAAGGAGAGAGGTTCCATTGTTGCCAAAAAGGCTCCAGGGCGCCCAAGAAAGACCAGCAAGCGCCAGGACCTTCTCTTAAAAGTATTTCTGCTGCGGGATCGGGCTACCAGTGCAGTGTCCGGGTTTGGGGTCCCCTGGACACCGTCGAGGTGTCACCACGTGTTACTGCTCTCCGGAAGGGTTGTTAAGGCGTGGTGCACCCCAATGGGAAATAAGTCCAGAGAGTCAGGGTCTGCAGTAAACCAGGGTGCTTCTTTACTGGAATTCAGGTGCAAAACAATACAGGCGAGGCATAGGACTGGCTTCTCCAATCTCCTCCCTGGCAGAAGAAGGGTTTGGTGCTGAGGAAAGGCCTGCGCTAGCTGTCCCTCTTTCTCTTCAGAAGGCTGGTACCCTGGTCCAAGGCTGATGATCCAGGGTCTGTGGCAGCGTATCCCCGTCCGTGTCTTCTTCTCGTCCCTCAGTAGTCCGTCAGATTCTCCTCTTCAAGCACTGGTCCCTAACTGCAAAAACACTAAGGGCTCTGACTGCTTCCTTATATACTGTGTCTGCTAGACTAGAACCTTCTAGTGGGAGGGGTGGAGTGGAGAAGCTCAGCACAAACAGATACAATGTTGCAGTTAATGGTAATGACTCAGCAGGTGTTTCTGACACAAACAAGTTTTCAGACATAACAACAGCTAAAACCAGACAGTTAAAAGGTCAGGCTGTCTGATTTTTGGTGGTAAACAAGTCTGGGTTTTTCCCTCCAAAACATAGTGGTAAACAAGTCTGTTTTTCTCTTATAGTAGCAGTGGAAAATTACCAGCTCCATAATCCAAGCTCTAACAGTCTCTCAATATTCATTTAACCCTTTCCACAGAGCCATTTAAGTACAGTGATAATGAACAGAGTATATATCAAAACATATACAAAATGCAGTTACACAGTAATAAAATGTGCACGTTAACCCTTGTAGGTCAAATAAAGTAAGAAGTTTTTAACTTTGCATAGGGGAAATATACAAATGTCCAATTTCTAAGTGCTCCTGGCTCCCGGGCACTGCACCAGCAGTGCAGAGCTTGCTCAGGAATGGCAGCAGGCAGGTGTGAGTGCATCTGCACGCACTGTGAGGCGGAGACTCTTGGAGCAAGGCCTGGTCTCAAGGAGGGCAGCAAAGAAGCCACTTCTCTCCAGAAAAAACATCAGGGACAGACTGATATTCTGCAAAAGGTACAGGGAGTGGACTGCTGAGGACTGGGATAAAGTCATTTTCTCTGATGAATCCCCTTTTCGATTGTTTGGGACATCTGGAAAACAGCTTATTCGGAGAAGACGAGGTGAGCGCTACCACCAGTCTTATCTCATGCCAACTGTAAAGCATCCTGAAACCATTCATGTGTGGGGTTGCTTCTCAGCCAAGGGAATCGGCTCTCTCACAGTCTTGCCTAAAAACACAGCCATGAATAAAGAATGGTACCAGAATGTCCTCCGAGAGCAACTTCTCCCAACCGTCCAAGAGCAGTTTGGCGATCAACAATGCCTTTTCCAGCATGATGGAGCACCTTGCCATAAAGCAAAGGTGATAACTAAATGGCTCAGGGAACAAAACATAGAGTATTTGGGTCCATGGCCTGGAAACTCCCCAGATCTTAATCCCATTGAGAACTTGTGGTCAATCATCAAGAGACGGGTGGACAAACAAAAACCTACAAATTCTGACAAAATGCAAGCATTGATTGTGCAAGAATGGACTGCTATCAGTCAGGATTTGGTCCAGAAGTTGATTGAGAGCATGCCAGGGAGAATTGCAGAGGTCCTGAAGAAGAAGGGTCAACACTGCAAATATTGACTTGCTGCATTAACTCATTCTAACTGTCAATATAAGCTTTTGTTACTCATAATATGATTGCAATTATATTTCTGTATGTGATAAAAACATCTGACAAACACACATAAAAACCAGAGGGCAGCAGATCATGTGAAAATATAATTTTGTGTCATTCTCAAAACTTTTGGCCATGACTGTAGTTATCATGTTCTGACAATCATAACTTTTATTTGCTTTTCCATTAACCCCTTCAGGACCCTGATATTTTCCATTTTTGCGTTTTCGTTTTTCACTCCTCGCCTTCCCATAGTCCTATTTATTTTATTTTTCTGTTCACATAGCCTTATGTGGGCTTATTTTTTGCGGGACAAGTTGTACTTTCTAATGGCGCCATTTACATTTACATACCATGTACTTGGAAGCGGGAAAAAAATTCCAAATGGTGTAGAACTGGGAAAAAACACAATTCTGACAAAGGTTTTTATTATTTTTTCTTTACACAGTACACTATGTGGTAAAATTGACCTGTTATCTTCAATCTCCAGGTCAGTACAGTTACAACGATACTACACTTGTATTGTATCACCATATTCTGACCCTCATAACTTTTTTTGTAGTTATGTGTACAGGACTGTGTGAGGGTTCATTTTGGAGTGTGTGCAACTTTTTGATCACTTTCTATAAAAAAAAATTATTGGGGAGTTGAAGTGACAAAAAATGGCGAATTTTTTTTTTTTTTCCTGTTACTCCATTTGCCATATGCCATTAATATTGTTATATCTTAATTTTATGGACATTTTCGCACGCAACGGTGCCCATGATGTTTATTTTTTTTATTGGTTAAGTATTTTTATTTATAAGGGGGGTGATTTGAACTTTTAGATTTTTTGAAGCTTCGGGCTATTTCAGCAATGTAACAGGTTCCCCGGGGAATGCTGTTACCGGAAGTGTGCGGCATCTGCTTCCTTGCTGCTCAGATGCTTTGGTCACATTTGACCACGACATCTGAAGAGGAAAATGTATGCGATGTATTCAAATGTATTTAAAATAGCAGAAACCCGGCGACTATGTTTAGGGATCGGACTTAATGGGTCCTTAAGGGGTTATTGGAGGTCTTGTTTTGCCTTGTATGAGGATTTTTATTTTTTTTTTGCAGGTAGTTTTTATTGGTACGTTTCTGAGGTATAGCCAAATTGTTGATAACTTTTTATCTACCATTTTTTGGGAGGAGAGGTGACCAAAACCATAGCAATGCTGGAAATTAGATTTCTTTAAATTACATCCACAGTGCAGGATAAACAACATGACATTTTAATAGTAATTTTTGCAATTTTTACAGTTGTGCATTTTTTAATTCGATGAACTGCTCAGGAACCTGCGATCACTACTAGGGGGTGGTTGGGGGGGGGAAATAAGAGACAGAGCAAGCCCACTTAAAAGGCACAATCACTTCACAACATCTAAGGAGTTAGGCCTCGTCCACATTTCCGTGTCAGTGACACATCCGTGAAAAAAATCGTACGTGTTTCATCCGTGAAGCTGTCCGTGAAGGATCTGTGGTTGGTCCGTGTGTTCGTTTTTACCATCCGTGTGGCATCCGTATTTCACTGACGTTGCTCAGCTGAAAATTGATTTCCAAAGAATCTCCTATTAGTCATCAGTGAAAAACGGACGCATCATGGACACAACACGGATGTGTGTCAGTGATTTTCACGGACTCATAGACTTCAATGGGCGTGCTTGGTCCACATCACGGATCAAAGTAGTGCATGTCCCCGTGATTTTTTTACTGACCCACGCTCAGTAGAAAAATGCTGAAATGTGAACAGATACATTTAAATCAATGGTTACGTGTGCTGTCCGTGAAAAATGCGGACAGCACACGTCAGTGAAAAACGGAAATGTGGACGAGGCCTTAGGCTACTTTCACACGACAGTATTTTTTGCGGACCCATAGAAATGAATGGGTCCGCATTTTTCATGTGAAAAATGCGGACCCATTCATTTCTATGGGTCCGCAAACAATACTGAGAACATACTGTGTGCTGTCCGCATCCGTTTGCCCGTTCCGTAGCCCCGCAAAAAAAATAGAACATGTCCTATTCTTGTCAGTTTTGCGGACAAGGATAGGCATTGTTACAATGGATCCGCAAAAAATACGGATGCCATACGGACGCCATACGTTTTTTTAGCGGATCCGCAATTTGCGGACCGCAAAACACAACGTTCGTGTGAAAGTAGCCCTAGGCTGAGTTCACATTAGTGTTCAGACTTTCTGTTCTCCTATGATTTCATTTTTCCCACCTTTTTATGTATGCATATTATCTGGCTTTGTTATTACTTTTTATTATAGCCTGATGGACACTTTCTGGTTATGTTAATCAATGTGTTTGTAAGATCACCATATAGCATTTAGTAATAAATTCTTTGTTGATATCCTGCACCATTTTCTATATTTCATAAGGTATGTCCCTTTATAGGTCAAGACATTTGTTCTGTCCCCACGGAAGTCTTGTCCCTAAAATGGCTGCTTATAGAGGGTCATGTGACCAGGGGCATCACTCATTCTCCTCCAATCAAATACACTGCACTTGCACTGCTGGGAGTTTAGTGCAAGTGTAGTGTATTAGGCCCCATTCACACAACCGTCTGATACGCATTGTTTTGTGGATTGGATGCGGACCCGTTCATTTCAATGGGGCCGCAAAAAATGTCGACAGCTCACCGTGTGCTGCTCAGATCTGTATGTCCATTCTGCAGTCTGGCAAAAAAGATATCTTATTCTTGTCCATTTTGTGGACAGAAATAGGCATTGTTACAGTGGATCTGCAAAAAAACAACTGATCTAAAACGGACATGCCATCCATACTTTTGTGGATCCGCGTTTTCACATATGATAGTGTAAATGCACCCTTACAATGGAGAAGGATGAGTTATGTGTCTGGTCTCATGACCCTCCATCAGCGGCCATCTTAGGGACAGCACCTCTATGCACACTGTGCAGAAAATGTGTCCCACAAGAGAATATGGCTTATGAAATATAGAAAATGGCACATCAACGACTATATTAGTGTCATATAGTCATCTTACATCCACATTGCTCAACAGTAGCTAGAAAGTGGGTGATCCGTTCACAGCGGTAGCTAGACACAACCATGCAGAAGAAACTCTTGACTGTTATGAAAAGTATTTTCCAGGCACAATAGGTGTCAATTTTGCAGTAGTTCAGGAGCAAAAAATAACAAATGTTTTTATGGGTTGAATGTCAAGCCAAGGCACGTTTTAGGGACAGCTGGAGCTATAACAAACCTCACATGCACACAGAAGACATTATTCCCAAAATCTATTATAATCACGTAAGATTTTTCATTTTAAATGGCATATGGACAGATTGATAGCAGGATTTGCGCCAGAAGTCTGTTCTGTAACAAGAGACAAAACACATGTTGACTCTGCTTTAACAGCTATGTAGAATAACATGGAATACATTATTTAAAGGGAATGTCATCAAAACATGACCTATTGTGTTTAAACAACTTTTTTATGTTAAACATTTTTGTATGTGTAAAATTGTGCAGTTTTTTCACTTCCTGTTCTGTACAGGTAACTTATCAGCAGCCATCTAATTTTCATCACAGGCAGAATTATAATGACAGGTATCACCATTGTATAGATAATAAATGATCCACCATTCACAATAGGTGATACCCCATAGATGTCAATTTAATCTGAGACAATTAGGGCATATCACTAGGATATATCCCCATTATTTGATAGGTGCTGGTCCCACCACTGGGGCCCACACCTTTATCGACAACAGAGCAGGGAAAGCGGAAGCTGGAGGACCCCAAGTTTCTCAGGGTCTGACCACCACCAAGCGCTCTCCCCATAGAAGCGAATGGGAGCACACCACGCTTGCGCGGCCACTGCTCCCATTTATTTTTATTAGTTTTATTTTCACCTGCCCCATAGACATGAATGGAGGGCAGCCGCGTAAAAGGTTGCTCTGGGTATTGAACTTTCGATACTAATCGATACTTTTATACCCAGATCGTTCAGATACTGGGATTTGCTATTTTCCTATACTAGGCTGCGCTACTGCTCTCAGCGCGCACCATGTTCTTCTCAGCCGACACAGTGGAGAAGGTGGGAGTCCCTACCCACTGTGACATGGCCACCACTGAAAAGATAGTACTGAGCAGGAAGGAAGGGGCTGTGGCCACTGCACCACCAATGAATATAATTAACCCGTTAATACAAATGGAAGTGGTGGATAAGATAGTTGTCCTGTTGACAGATTCTTCTACCTGAGAGGTGGATCTCTGCAGCTCCTTCAGAGTGACCATGATCTTCTTGGCTACTGCTCTAATTAGTGCTCTCCTTGCCTGGGCTGTCAGTTTAGGTGGACAGCCATGTCTTAGTAGGTTTGCAGTTGTGCCATACTCCTTCCATTTTCGGATGATGGATTGAACAGTGCTCCATGAGATGTTCAGAGTTTGGAATATTTTTTTTATAATCTAACCCTGCTTTACACTTCTCTACAACTTTATCCCTGACCTGTCTGGTGTGTTCCTTGGTTTTCATGATGCTGTTTGATCACTAATGTTCTCTATCAAACCTCTAAGGCCACAGAACAGCTGTTTGTATACTAAGAATAAATTACACACAGGTGGACGCTATTTACTACTTAGGTGACTTCTGTGTTATTTGTGGCAGCTTTAAGTAAAGACAGTGGGGGAGGTGGGGGAGGTTTATCAAAACCAGTGCAACTGAAAACTGGCTTAGTTGCCAATAGCAATCAGAGTGAGCTGTCCATTTTCCAAAGGAGATCTGAAACATGAAAGGTGAAATCAAAGAATTGTAGGCAAGCCAGTTTTCCTATGCATTATTTTTGATAAATTGTCCCCAATGTCTATGAGCAGGGAAAGGAATTATGGGAACTGTGGTCCTTTAGATTGATAATTACATCCACTGCAAGCCCTGGACACATTAAAACGACAGTGTTACATATAGCTAATTAAGTTAGTGAAAACTAAATATAAATATTTGTGTGTTCATCTGACATCATAGTGTGGGAGTTTAGACACAAATAGGTACAGTACAGAAAGTCTAGAACAGTTAACACCAGATTTTATATCATCTAAAATCTATCTATCTATCTATCTATCTATCTATCTATCTATCTATCTATCTATCTATCTATCCATATCTTATACTTCTAAATACATTGTCATACATTGGTGATAGTAGCCCTCAAGCTACTATATTTGCCACTTACATTTTATTTATCCTCAAATGAAAGAGGCTTTCTGGTTTGCAGCAACAATCTTTAAAGTAATAATTTATGAAGGTTGCTGTACATTTGTAATGTAATTTAATGTAAATGTATTTCTTTTGTAATGTTTTACTTTCATTGCTCCTATCACCATGACTATGTCCATGCAGCTCTTTCTTATTTCCTGAGATATTATGTCCATGGGCGTGCCAAAGCAGCTATAGAGAAAGGGATAAGGGATTGTCTATATGGGAGGAGCTATAAACTAGCTGGATGTTGCTGGAACAGTGGCAGAGAAAGAATTGCATCATGGGTTTAGTTGGATACAGCAACAGGAAGTGCTGCAAACAGGATGTAAAGAAACCAAAGTGATTTGTTTACATGGTGAAAATGGGTTAGGAGAGTTCAAATTGTTAAAAAAAAATAAAAACATGGTGAATATGTACTTGAGGTAAGCAACAATCTGAGCATATCTATTAAAAACCATAGTAATCCTGGAAAACCCCTTTAAGGGACAATGTAATTGAGGTAGGGTTTTTCATACATCACATCTCCGGTTTTGTATACTGCACATTTTGTAACACCTGCCAGCATATTTATTAGTTCCTTTCAAGTACATAAGCCAGTTTCTTTATTAAAATCTTGAATCTCTGAGTTCCCCAGCTGTCTCTGCATACCAATGTGTTGTCATGTCCAATCTTAGTTTAGTCTGAATATTTATAATGACTCTGATGCTTGTAATTAGAATATTTGAATGGTATATATTTTATAGATAAAGTTTTCCAGAACTATTTAAAATTCAAATGTGCCCTTGAAATGTTATGCTGCTCACATATTTCTTACTGGTGACTGATTTTATGATTTGTGTTGATATTTATGATGTTTTAATCATGTTGTTTACTTTGTGGTTTTGCTATGCTTAGATCAAAGAATGCTTTACATAGCTGCACTGTGAGCAGATCTTCGTGTGATATAAAGGATAATAATACCTATGGGTGCCATCATGAGGGCAGATGTGGTCTAACAGAAATGTATGTCCTGAGACTATCTGATAATGTATTGTTTATGTGTATTTTTTTAAATTACACAGCTCTGTCTATTGTATAGTGGACAAAGCTGTTTACTGTAGCGGTGCTCTCAGTCACTTCAGGGGGAGCAGTGCTGCAATTACCTACTCCATCCACTACACAATGGATGAAGGGCTGTAGTTTTGGCATCAGAGGTTCAAGGTAATAGCTAATTGATGAGGGTACGGAGTGTCAGATCTGATATTAATGGCCAATCCTGGACAACCACTTTAAGCAATATACTCCTGTTAGGTCTTCAGTCCGTGCTTGTTACCCTCCTCCTGTCCCTTGCGGGCATAGATGCTGCACCACTCACCATGCCATTCAGTATTCTGGTTGCCATCATCCTCTTCATGCTTCTTCTTCAATGGTTCTGCTTGATGCTCTCTTAGGGCTTTTGCATGCTCACCTGTGGCCTCTTAAAGGGCCAGTATGTGTGCTTCCAAATCCTTCCCCAGCCAATGGCTGAAGGACCCTGGATATTTAAGGCACCCTCTCCAGGAAGATAGGTTCCCTCGTGACCAGCAACGGAGTCAGATAGTCTAGTACTTTTATTATTTACCTGAGTTTATCCTGCATTATTTCCTGCCTGTGTTCCGGCCATAATATAAGTTCCATTTCCATCCTGCCTGTGTTATCTCTCAATTCTAAGTCCAATGAATATTGGACTGCACCAATTAAAAAAAAAGATCGCAGTAAAGACCCTTCTAATGCTTAATTAATGATTTAACTGTGCAGATATTTTCACACCAGAAGTGCAGAAATATATAACAATGTGTAGAATGATCAGCTGTGACAATTTGGGCACACAGTGGTTGCCATTTTCTTGTTTCAATGCTCTCAGTGGCACAGTTGCCTAGACATACACCACATTTATCACATAGGCTTAGTTTGGATCATAAGTGTGGTGCATGTGCAACAACCCAGAGGGGAGCGGAAAGCTAGTAGTGGAGTGGTAATGGTGTTGGAGGTGGTGGTACACATAGAGACAGTGTCCTTCTTCCTTGCTCCTAGGGGGTGAACCTAGTAGTTGTTTTTTTGGGGTACATTCTGGTTGGAGTCTTCTTCCAGATGGAAGATGGGGTTCCCCTGGTGTTGCAGTGGTGTTGTGGAAAAGACAGGAGACAGACCAGAAGGAAATGCCGTAGAACACAAGGTGGAGGCAAAAGTCTTAAACAGTTCCAATAAAGTTGTTCTGGCTAAAGCAGTTGTTTTCTTCAGAGGTCTTCTGAGATAGTTTTATATATCACTATGCCTCGCAGTCCAAATCATTTGAGGGATGCATCATAATCGAACATAGTCTACAGTTCCTAACTGCTAGGTGCAGACTTCAAAACCGCACAACATGCTGTCACATTGACAGGAAAGGTCTGCCAGAAGCAATCAACACCCTAACCAGGACTGTAGAGTCCAGTAGTCTCAGACGTGCACAGGCGTATCCTTTGGACTCCCTATTTCGGCTGCCCAATCTTCTTAGGGGCTCTTTATCCACCTTCCATTTCAGGGTTCCTTAAAGTCCTCTCTGGGTTCCAAATGGAGTGGTGCTGACTTAAAGGACTAGAGGTCTCCTACTTTAGCCTTGCTTGAACACACTCCTGCCTCAGACTGCACACTAACTGATTAGGAGTGAGGCTAAGCCCAAGGACTCAGACTCCACCTGTCTAGATGAGAGGTAACCCTAGCTTCAGCCTACAGCATATGCAAAAAGCACAAAACAGTACAAACAGCGGACACAAAAGGAGTATGTCAGATTGTGTAGGGTTTACCAGGTTTAATTACTAGCAGTTGCCCAGTGATTCACTGCACATGGCTAGATACCTTTGTCAACAAGGCTTATTTGGAGGCATACAGGTTCTGTATGGTATCATTTGCCCACAAATGTAGCAGCTGGGCCTGTAGATCATGCACACTCACAGGTTGCTGAAGCTGGCATCCCAGGTGGTCACATAACTGATTGACTGGAGATAAATCTGGCCACTAAGTAGGCCGAGGAAATGTTGCAATCTGGTGGAGACATCCCCGGGAAACCATTACTGTGCATCAGCAAGCATTATGCTGTTGAAAAATGCTAGTTAAAAGCCCTGCCATGAGACGCAACACATGTAACTGCAGGATGTCCTACACACATCACTGAGCTGTTAGTATCCCTCGTATCACTATTAAAGGTGACCAACTGTTGTATGTGATGGTCACACCAGCAGTTGGGGTAGTGTGTCACTCTGCACTAAAGGCAGGACTCAAGCACTCATCACAATGCCTCCATGCTTGAACTTGACAGTCGTGGGGTCTGAAACATAACATAGACTTATCTCTAAAGCTGATGCGGTTACAGTCCATAGCAGTTCATATTCTTCGTTTATGACACCACTGCAAATAATATTGATGGTGGCTGGATGTCAATGGTATGAGTTGGGCACTTAATGGATACTGTAACACCAAATTTCCTTCTGCTAAGCACCTAGGAATGGTTTGGACTGAGGGGTGTGTAATGTAGGTCCCACCTGTTTCTGGATGTTTGACAACAAAACTCTGGGAGCTCCTCGTGCTTGTCAACAGATTAACCCCTTCCCGACCGGCGCCGTACATGTACGGCGCTCGGGCGGTGCGGGGACATGACGCCCGCTCGCGGGTGCGGCGGGCGTCATGGCCGGCAAGTCTCTGCTGTTTCTAACAGCAGAGACTTGCCGCTTCTCACCTTTGTCGGCGGCGACTTCCAGGGCCTTACTGATGCCGTGATCACACGTGATCACGGCATCAGGATGCGTCTGAACCCGGAAGCGTAGCCAATCGGGGTGTCTGTACACCATATGAAAACTGTAATCCTTGCTGGTGAGGATTACAGTTTTCAAACTGCATTTCTTATTCTGGCCACTAGATGACAAGCCAGGATAAGAAATGAGTAAATCCATGATTGCTCATAAAGAAAAAAAACAAAACACAATAGATCAGATGATATTTGAGCTTTAAAATAATCGCAAAAAAATAAAAAAAAATGTTAAAAAATATATAAAAAATAAAAAAGATATAAAAGTTCAAATCACCCCCCCTTTCCGTATAAGTAAAAAATAAATACCTAAATAACAATAAATATAGACATCATGGGTATCACCGTGACCGAAAACGCCCGTACTTTTAAAATATATAAAAAAATTTCAATACGGCGAATTGTGTGGCGGAAAAAGCGTCCAAATGGCGATTCGCCGTTTTTTGTCGCTTTTTTTTTCTAAAAAAATTAAATTAAAAGTGATCAAAAAGTCATACACACCCCAGAATGGTATCAAAAAAACCTCAGACCGCCCCGCAAAAAATGAGCCCCCATACAGCTCTGTTCACATAAATACCAAAAAGTTATAGGGGTCAAGATATGACAAGGAAAAAAAAAAAAGGGCAACTTTCTAATTATTTTATCACCATCTAAACGCAGGAAAAACTATACATATTAGGTATTGCCGGATTCGTACTGACCAGTAGAATGAAAGTAACCAGTCAGTTTTAATGCACATCGAACGCTGTAAATAAGAAACCCGTAGAACTGTAGCAGAATAGCGGTTTTCTTGCAATTTCACCCCATTTGGAATTTTTTTCCCGCTTCCCACTACACCATATGCAATATTAAATGGTGGCGTTGGAAAGTACAACTTGTCCCGCAAAAAACAAGCCCTCATACAGCTATGTGAACAGAAAAATAAAACAGTTATGGCTGTTTGAAGGCAGGGAGCGCAAAACGAAAATGCAGAACCGAAAAAACCTCTGGGGTAGAAAGGGTTAAACAATTCTCTACTGGTGTTCTGTCTGGGCAGCCCATTGCCTGTTTGCTGTGTGCGCATGCTCTCAACACCTCCTGACAGCTTAGGTTAGAACAGCCTAGATGGTAGGCAGTTTGTCAAAAAAAACACCCTGCTTCTCTCAGTCCATTGATGCGCTCCCTCTCAGCTGTCTGTCAATTGGGCAAAATGTCTTAGAGGCATGTCTAGCAGTCAATGATCTCTCACCAATAAGTACACTACCCAAAAGTAGCTTCTGAGATCCTTTTTATAGGGCAGCAAGAGAAGCACTTTTACGTAATCTTGTGGCAAGAGCCAGCATCTAATCACCTGTAATCATTTACATATCTGCCTGAGACATAACTGCATGCTGAGTTCTATAGCGATCCAACATTTTTATCTGGGTACATTATTTTTTGTCAGAATGTAGAAAAAAAAAGTGCAAAAAAAAAAGACTCTTTTTTAATACTTTCCATGGTAAAAAAAAAACTATAACAAAAATTAAAGCCCTGTGTTTCACTAAAAGTAAAACAAAGGGAAAAGTTATTGCTTTTCAACCTGTATATATCCAAAAACCTAAAATGTGTTTGGCCACGAATGGGGGAAAATAACTGGGTTAACCACAGTACAAAGAAAGAGTGGAAAGAGCATCTCATGCTCTGGAGTGTACATTAATTTGTAAGGGGTCATCCTTCTCTTCCAGGATGGCCATTCTTACTTGAAAATATTCCTGAACATTGTAACTTGAGAAAATAATGTAGTAATTGTTTCCTAAGTCCTTAAATGTCACCAAAAAAATCTGAAAAAAAGATTTTTCAGCAGCAAGTAAACATGTATAATGTGTGAATTTCACCAAGGATTTCAGGTCTCTACATTGTAATGTGTGAAAGTAAAACGCTGCAAAAATAATTTAAAAGTCCACACCACTGGCCAATTTATGTGTGGAGAATTTCAGCAAAGCGTAGCTGAGATTTTTGAAATGCCACCTACTGTGCTGGCACTAATGCAGATTTGCCATTGGAAAATCTGTGCTGAAAATCCGCAAATAATTCAGACTGGGGGTCATTTGCAAAGGCTGTACATCATTTTTCTGGTGTACAAAATTCACACGGCATTTTAAGCAAAAAGATAAAAATTAAAAAATACAACTTTTTGCCTTACTGTGCTGTTTTTGGCACTTATGTGCTTGGCGCTTATTGGAAGGGACAGTAGCCCAACACTTTTGCAATAATTTACATCAGATAACTGGGTTTCAGTTTCTGGCACACAGATATCACAGATGTGATAAATTTATTAAGAAGCATGCTCCACTCAAAATTAGGCACATCTTACTTTGGTGAAGTTTTTTTTTTAATCTAAATCACCCTGCTTATTCTATAAGATTAGAATGAAGTTATATCATTTCGCCACTAGATGTCACTATAAAACAACATTTCCATCAGATCTCTGTATAGCTCGCAATAACTTCTCATTCTTTCCTAGGTGCCATGAGCCGGCCCGCTAAAATTAGAAATGATAATAACCCAACATATTGGTGTAAACCATTCTACAAATCGTTTCAATTCCTTTAATCTGAATTTTAAGTAAGAGAAACTGTCAATATAATTTTATGTAAATGTGCTACAATAAATCAAAGAGGCAGAAGGGTTGGAAGTGAAGGACTGACAATTATCTCTGTCCTGGAACAGGGCCAAGGTTGAAAAAAGCAGATATGAGAAGTGGAGGACTTTTCTTCTTAGCACAATTTACAGTGGCTGTCACCAAAAACTGGATGCTAGCCTTGAAGATTGACTTCTGTGACTTCTGTTTACCTAGAAATGTTATAATCCACATGTAAGATCTTTGTCTCACAGTGAGTTATGCTACAAGACGAAGATGTATTGTGCGAAATAAAGTGTTCGGCTTCTACACTGGTTTGACAGCAGCCTCACAAATATACTTTATGATGTTGGAAACTCTATCCCTCAAATATGGCTTTTCCCTCAAATATTTTAGGCCTCATGCACACTGCCTTTGCCATTTTGTGGTCCACAAACCTCAGATCCAAAAAATACAGATACTGGCTGTGTGTATGCTGCACGTTCATCGGTCCCTATTATAGAAATGCCTACTGTTTCCACAAAATGGACAAGAATAGGACATGTTCTATAATTTGCATAATGGCCACATGGATGTGGACTGCACACGGATGACATTTTTTGAGGCCCCATAGGAATGAATGGGTCCACGTGCAACCAGATGTAGACATAAAATACGGTTGTGTATTGTCACATAAAAGTTTTTGGAGAAGATACAGTAGTATAATATTAGTTTTGTGCACTGTTCTTAGATAACTATGTAAAGCTAGAGTAGAAGCCACAGGTAATGAGCTTTCTTGCAGCTACCATACCCGAAAAGTGGACAGGACCTTGCCCATAAGTGGGGGTATCTGGTTGGTTTGGTAGTGCTAGTGTTGCGGGCATTACATGACCTGAATTTCCCAGCTACAGTGTTGGTAAGTATGCACTTTATGACTTTTTACAGCTGTATATATGGTTAAAACCAGCTTTAGAATAACTGGTGGAAGTAAAAATTTTTCCAAATAAAATTTCTCGAAATATTTCCTTGTTTCTGGCCAAATATATGGGATAAATTACACAGAGCAAGCACAAACCACACACATATAATAAAAAGCCATTATGTATATCTCACATAAACATATACATACCACATGGGAAAGACAGTACAGTGCCACCATAACGGAGAAGACTGGAGGCGCGCTTCTGTTCTACAGCACACAGGAGAGCTCATACCTCATCATTACAGCTGCATCATACGAATTTGCCTTTGTTTAGTGGTCGCAAATCAGGCACACGATGGCTAATATAGGACCTCACTGGTTAATAGTCTGTGACCAGGATTCCTTTCTGTCCACAGTGTTAAAGCTTATTAGTGCTCTAAATTGCTTTGGATTGCTCCTAGCAGCAGGAAGGATTGTGCTAGTGCTAGAGTAAATATTAGAAAATTGCAGATATTGCAAGACATAGGGAGGAATTTATCAAGACCAGCATTTCATCCAGTTCTCCTGATGTAGAGGCACAGGCCTTTTAATAAATTAGGCACATCTCTGACCCTCCAGAATGCCAAGCCTACACCAGCTACGAACTGCCATAGGTTTGAGTAAATTATGGTAAATTTTCTGGGCTGTGGGGGTTTTCCTCCTCTAGCTAAGTCCCACACACGTTTCCAAAAAGTGGTGCAAAATTTTTTTTTTGTTGTTCAAATTTGTTGCACAAAATTCTACAACTTTTTCAGCCATTTCAGTGGTGCACAGGGGTTGAGAAACTACCCCAGTATCTTAGCTTGTGAACCCTCAGTACATTTTAGATACTTTCTATTTATATTTGGACTCTGCAAAAGATCAGTATACTCATCAGATGCACTGTAATGCAGTGCAAATTAGTGAAGGTTTAGCTATTAGTAGTCCAGCTAGAGATGAGGCCCACAGTTCTCTGGTAGCCAAACGTTTGGTATATTGCAACTGATTCCCATGTGTTTCAGAAACTTGATTTATTAGGCTCTCTTTTCTGCATTCTGGAAGTCTGTTCCGGCAGAGGAGCAGACTATTGGAATTAGTGTATTCTGCATAGCCAAAAGCCCACCATTATTATCTGGCAGTACCCTGAGATGTCTGGCTTTGCTGGATTCCATAATTCCACTAGTCTGCTCCTCTGCCATGAACAGACTCCTGTAATACTGAAGACATATGAATCTAGCCCTTGCCAATCACAGGGGTGAATAGTGGCATTGGGGAAGGGGGGAGGGGGGGGGAGGTCTGTCTTTTAAAAAGTGATTAAACTTTTTTAAGTTCAATACCCTTTCCAGGCAATTGAAAAATACAAAATTCTTTCCAATAGAATAAAAAATATTATTGTAAGAAGAAAACTAGATAGAATGCAGAAAAAAAGACAGAAAAAGTATATCACTATGTTCACAAGGATTGTAAGCACTTGCGAGCAGGGCCCTCACTCCTCTTGTTTTAATTGTTGATTAGTTTGTTACTCTGTGATATTTGATTTTGTGTGTACAATGTGCTGCACAATAGGCTGGTGCTATAGAAAGAAAGGTTATCTTAATCAATTTAGCAACATATAGTATTATGGCTGCCAGTATATCAGACAAATGACATTTTTTGGGGCAAGACTGCAGAATAAAGTCTGGTGACAAAAATGTACCTCAAAACCTCTTTGAGGCACATAAGTGCATTGGAAAAAAGGTTTAATAGACAGATGGGCAATATACATAACATACTAAATAAAGGAATTAAAGAGGACCTGTCACCACAAAATGCAATGGAATCTGAAAGCAGCATGTTGTAGAGCAGGAGGAGCTGAGCAGATTGATATATAGTTTTGTGGGGAAAAAGGTTCAGTAAATCCTGTAATTTATACATTTATATCTTTGGGTTTTCCACTTCCTGTAAACAGCTATTGGTACAGGAGGGAGGGATTATCAGTGACTGACAGCTGTCTCTGTATACACACTTATACACTCAATGCCATCAATGACTGATAACACCTCCTCCTGTACTGATATCAGTGACTGACAGCTATCTCTGTATACACACTTACACAGAGAATGCTATCAATCACTAATAACACCTCCTCCTGTACTGATATCAGTGACTGACATCTATCTCTGTATATACACTTACACAGAGAATGCTATCAATCACTGATAACACCTCCTCCTGTACTGATATCAGTGACTAACAGCTATCTCTGTATACACACTTGTACACTCAATGCTATCACTCATAACAACTCCTCCCTCTATTGATGTTCACAGGAAATAAAAAGTAGAGATATTAGTATAAATTACAGGTTTTATCTTTTCACACAAAACTATATAATATATACATATACTAGCAGAAGGACCCGGCTTCGCCTGGGTATATTTCATCTATATCATTTAATGTTTGTGTATGTCGTTGCAGAGAGAAAGTCAATGCAGCTGACAGAAGTTGATTTTTACATTCATTTTTTCAATCCCCATTGGCTACAGAGTGGGAGGGGGCGTGACCTGATGGGTCGGGGCATGGTTTAGCGGGACCTTGGGAAGGGGGGGGATGCTTTTAAGTCCTTCTTTTGAGGGTGGCCTGAATTACAGGTCAATGCCATGGTAATTTATGAGCAAACACAGTGGGTAGCAGTGGAACATTGCTTCGCACGGCTATATTTAATCTATTTCATTTAATGTTTCTGTGTGCTGTTGCAGAGAGAAAGTCAACCTCCCTCCCACCCCTGCAGCTGACAGAAGTTCATTTTTACAATCCCCATTGGCTGTGGAGTGGGAGGGGGCGTGACCCAACCAAGTCGGGGGCGTGGCTTTAGAAATAAGAGATAGCAGAAGGACCCGGCTTCACACGGGTATATTTAATCTATTTCATTTAATGTTTCTGTGTGTTGTTGCAGAGAGAAATCAATGCAGCTGACAGTAGTTGATTTTTGCCTTCATTTTTTCAATCCCCATTGGCTGCGGAGTGGAAGGGGGCTTGACCTGACCAGGTTGGGGGCGTGGTTTAGCGGGACTTTGGAGGGGGTTGCTTTTAAGTCCTTCTTTTGAGGATGGCCTGAATTAAAGGTCGATACCATGGTAATTTATGAGGACACGCAATGGGTAGCAGTGGAAGAAAACTAAAAGGTATATTTAATCTATTTCATTTACTGTTTCTGGTTGTCATGGCAGAAAGAAAGTCAAACCTCCCACCCACCCCTGCAGCTGACAGAAGTTGAATTTTAGCTTCATTTTTTCAATCCCCATTGGCTGTGGAGTGGGAGTTGGCGTGGCCTGACTGAGTCGGGGGCGGGGATTTAAAGTCCTTCTTTTGAAGGTGGCCTGAATTACAGGTCAATGCCATCGTAATTTATGAGGACACGCAATGGGTAGCAGTGGAATAAAACATCTTTTATTACTACTGAATGGTCTTAGTCTAAAATTAGTGTATTTCATCTATTTCATTTAATGTTTCTATGTGTCGTTGCAGAGAGAAAGTCAATGCAGCTGACAGAAGTTGATTTTTTCCTTCATTTTTTCAATCCCCATTTGCTGCGGAGTGGGGGCGTGGTTTAGTGAGACCTTGGGGGATTGCTTTTAAGTCCTTCTTTTGAGGGTGGCCTGAATTACAGGTCGATGCCATGGTAATTTATGAGAACATGCAATGGGTAGCAGTGGAGGAAAACATCTTCTATTACTACTGAACGGTCTTAGTCTAAAATTAGTGTATTTCATCTATTTCATTTAATGTTTCTATGTTATATTTATGGTAACTGGAATGCCCCTTTAACAGTGTCATCCGCAGCGCTCTGCCCCTTTAAAGCAGCGAATAGAAATGGCTGAGCTCCTCAGCTGGCTGCTAATTACCTGGCTGTGTTGTTATCGAAACCTGTGTGCATGTGGAGAAAATGGTAGTTGGAATTGGAAGTGAAATGCTTCCAGACTAATATTGGCTAATGGAGATCATATTTTGGGAATATCTCCGGAACGGTACGTCCTAGAGAGCTGAGACCTGTTCTAAAACCTTCCCAGACACCTGATGTACCTGTGTGCAGAAACTCCTTTTTATAATATTAAGATATATATATATATCTACAGTACAGACCAAAAGTTTGGACACACCTTCTCATTCAAAGAGTTTTCTGTATTTTTATGACTATGAAAATTGTAGATTTACACTGAAGACATCAAAACTATGAATGTGGAATTATATACTTAACAAAAAAGTGTGAAACAACTGAAAATATGTCTTATATTCTAGGTTCTTCAAAGTAGCCACCTTTTGCTTTGATTACTGCTTTACACACTCTTGGCATTCTCTTGATGAGCTTCAAGAGGTAGTCACCTGAAATAGTATTCCAACAGTCTTGAAGGAGTTCCCAGAGATGCTTAGCACTTGTTGGCCCTTTTGCCTTCACTCTGCGGTCGAGCTCACCCCAAACCATCTCGATTGGGTTCAGGTCTGGTGACTGCGGAGGCCAGGTCATCTGGCGTAGCACCCCATCACTCTCCTTCTTGGTCAAATAGCCCTTACACAGCCTGGAGGTGTGTTTGGGGTCATTGTCCTGTTAATAAATAAATGATGGTCCAACTAAACGCAAACCAGATGGAATAGCATGCCGCTGCAAGATGCTGTGGTAGTCATGCTGGTTCAGTATGCCTTCAATTTTGAATAAATCCCCAACAGTGTCACCAGCAAAGCACCCCCACACCATCACACCTCCTCCACGCTTCACGGTGGGAACCAGGCATGTAGAGTCCATCTGTTCACCTTTTCTGCGTCTCACAAAGACACGGTGGTTGGAACCAAAGATCTCAAATTTGGACTCATCAGACCAAAGCACAGATTTCCACTGGTCTAATGTCCATTCCTTGTGTTCTTTAGCCCAAACAAGTCTCTTCTGCTTGTTGCCTGTCCTTATCAATGGTTTCCTAGCAGCTATTTTACCATGAAGGCCTGCTGCACACAGTCTCCTCTTAACAATTGTTGTAGAGATGTGTCTGCTGCTAGAACTCTGTGTGGCATTGACCTGGTCTCTAATCTGAGCTGCTGTTAACCTGCAATTTCTGAGGCTGGTGACTCGGATGAACTTATCCTCCGCAGCAGAGGTGACTCTTGGTCTTCCTTTCCTGGGGCGGTCCTCATGTGAGCCAGTTTCTTTGTAGCGCTTGATGGTTTTTGCGACTGCACTTGGGGAAACTTTCAAAGTTTTCCCAATTTTTCGGACTGACTGACCTTAATTTCTTAAAGTCGTTTTTCTTTGCTTGTTTCTTGCCATAATACAAATTCTATTCAGTAGGACTATCAGCTGTGTATCCACCTGACTTCTGCCCAACACAACTCATGGTCCCAACCCCATTTATAAGGCAAGAAATCCCACTTATTAAACCTGACAGGGCACACCTGTGAAGTGAAAACCATTTCAGGTGACAACCTCTTGAAGCTCATCAAGAGAATGCCAAGAGTGTGCAAAGCAGTAATCAAAGCAAAAGGTGGCTACTTTGAAGAACCTAGAATATAACACATAGTTTCAGTTGTTTCAGACTTTTTTGTTAAGTATACAATTCCACATGTGTTAATTCATAGTTTTGATGCCTTCAGTGTGAATCTACAATTTTCATAGTCATGAAAATACAGAAAACTCTTTGAATGAGAAGGTGTGTCCAAATGACACGTGTTTACATATACATGCACCATATACATGGTACACATACATAAATACACCATATATACACATACCACAAAACTTTTAAAAAGCCTAAGGAGCTAAACTACCAGTGCTGCGAGTTTTTGTAAAGCGCTGGCCCACACCTCTAAATATTGCAGCAGAACCAAGTTCTCTACATACATACAGCAGCAGAACCAAGTTTTCTACATAAATACAGCGCCAGAACCAAGTTCTCTACATAAATACAGCACCAGAACCAAGTTGTCTACAAAAATACATCACCAGAACCAAGTTCTCTACATAAATACAGCACCAGAACCAAGTTGTCTACATAAATATAGAACCAAGTTCTTTACATAAATACAGCACCAGAACCAAGTTCTCTACATAAATACAGCACCAGAACCAAGTTCTCCACATAAATAAAGCACCAGAACCAAGTTGTCTACATAAATATAGCACCAGATTTTAAAAGTTCAGTACACATACCATCTGAGTAGTCAGGTCAGCCCTCGCCACACAACACTACAACACTTATCATACACAGTCAGTAGCAGAATAATAATTTCCATTTAGCGATCTACAGATGACGTCTCCTCCTGAGTTCTTCTCCATCTGGTTCAGGCCACCATGATGGCTTCTCCCATCCACAATTCAGCTCTGCAAATTTTGCAGAGAAGATCTCTACAGCTTCACCCTTTACCAACACATTGGCACCCTGCATACTGACACAAACTCATCTTAGTGCCACATGTTGTGCACTAAATATAACAGCAGCATTAGTGCTACACACAGGCCCCCCAATAGTAGTGCCACATACTCTGTGCCCTTTGTATATAGTGCCACGTACTCTGTGCCCTCTGTATGTAGTGCCACATACTGTGTGCCCTCTGTATACAGTGCCATATGCCCTCTGTATATAGTGCCACATACTCTGTGCCCCTTGTATACAGTGCCATATGCCCTATGCCCTCTGTATATAGTGCCACATGCCCTGTGCCCTCTGTATATAGTGCCACATACTCTGTGCCCTCTGTATATAGTGCCATATGCTCTGTGCCCTCTATATACAGTGCCATATGCGCTGTGCCTCTGTATACAGTGCCATATGCCCTGTGCCCTCTGTATATATTGCCACATGCCCTGTGCCCTCTGTATATAGTGCCACATGTACTGTGCCCTCTGTATATAGTGCCATATGCCCCCTGTATATAGTGCCACATACTCTGTGCCCTCTGTATATAGTGCCATATGCTCTGTGCCCTCTGTATACAGTGCCATATGCCCTGTGCCCTCTGTATATAGTGCCACATACTCTGTGCCCTCTGTATATAGTGCCATATGCTCTGTGTCCTCTGTATACAGTGCCACATGCTCTGTGCCCTTTGTGCATAGTGCTACATGCTCTGTGCCCTCTATATATAGTGCCATATGCTCTGTGTCCTCTGTATACAGTGCCACATGCTTGGTGCCCTCTTTATATAGTGCCACATGCTCTGTGCCCTCTTTATATAGTGCCACATGCTCTGTGCCCTTTGTGCATAGTGCTACATGCTCTGTGCCCTCTGTATATAGTGTCATATGCCCTGTGCCCTCTGTTTATAGTGCCACACACAGTGCCCCTAATGCTTGGTGCCCCTTATAAAAAGTGCCTCTTATATGTGCCCCTTTGTGTATAGTGCCTCTTCTGAGTGCCCCCTGAATACAGCGTACACACGCTGTATTATAATACTCTGTAAAAGCTAGAATGCAGTGGGTGAGACGTCAATGGCTGATGGTCACATGACAAGCTAGATGCAGTGGGTATATATAATATATACAGCAGTGTATATACTATGGGGGGAATTTATCATTAGGAGAATATTTGAAGTCAGTTTTGCTTGCATCTATGTTGGAGTACTTTGTGCCACATTTATCAAACGTCACAGGGTTGTTTGATAAATGTGGCTTGTCCTTAAACCTAACACTTCTGTCTAGAGAAGCTACTCCACTTTTCCTACTCCACCCTCCTCCTGGAGTGAGATTGCGACTATTTTGCGACTTTTTAAAAAAGTCGCAATGATAAATCTGGAGTGAAACTCATTAACATGGCTAACCACACCCACTTTTCCACCCATATTACAAAACTGGAGTGAGTGGTGTACACATGCAAAAAGTTGCAAAATTTTGTGCAAAAAAGTCGCAAAATTTTGTGCAATCACATAAATTTTGCGCACGGGAGTGCAAAAAAGTCGCAAAAGCCCTATTTTGCGACTTTTTGATGCCAGAATTCTGGAGTGATGGTATGATAAATCAGGGCCTATATATCTGTACACACTGCATTTTATACCTCGTACCTCACATATCAGTACACTGCTGTATATACTATATATCTGTACACACTGCATCTACTATACCTTGTACCTCACATATCAGTACACCGCATTATATACTATATATCTGTACACACTGCATCTACTATACCTTGTACCTCACATTTCAGTACACTGCTGTATATACTATATACGTTTACCCACTGCATCTATTATACCTTGTACCTGACCTATCAGTACTCTGTGTGTATACTGTGTGTCAGGTGTGAGGTATAAAAGATGCTTGTGTGTACAGATATATGTGGACAGTCATATATTAGGGTCACTGTCTGTGAGGTACGTGAGGTATTGGGGGTTGTAGTTAAGGTTCCAGTCAGTCCAGTCAGTTCCGGGCCAATATTAGAGTTAGAGGTCAGTATTGGGGTTAGGGGCCAGTATTAAGGTTAGGCGTAGTATTAGCATAAAGCTACATTCAGATGACCGAAATTGTTTTACAGTCTGTGGAACGCACACGGCCAGTATCCGTGTTTTGTGGATCCGCAATTTGTGGACCTCAAAACACATATGGTCATGTGAATGTAGCCTTAGGTGTCAGTATTATGGTTAGGGGTCAGTATTAGGGTTAGGGGTCAGTAGTAGGATTAGGGGTCAGTATGGCGTAGTATTAGAGTTAGAGAAAGTATTAGGGGTCAGTATTAGGGTAGCGTTCAATATTAGGGTTAGGGACACTATTGGAGGGCAGTATTAGGGTTAGAGGTCAGTACTAGGGTAGGGGTCAATACTAGGGTTAGGGGTGAGACAGGGCCAATATTAGGGGTCAATACTAGGGGGTCAGCGGCCAGTATCAGGGTTATGGGTCCAAGGTTAGAGGTCACTACTAGGGTTAGGGGTCAGGCAGGGGCAGTATTAGGGGTCAGGCAGGGCCAGTATTAGGGGTCAGGGGCCTGTGTTAGGGTTAGGGGTCAATGTAGGGTCAGTATTGGGGGTCAGGGTTAGAGGTAAGGTAGGGCCAGTATTAGGGGGTCAGTACTAGGGGGGCAGGGGCCAGTATTAGGTTAAGGCAGGGCCAGTATTGGGGGTCAGTAACAGGGAGGCAGGGGCCAATTTTAAGGCTGCATATGGAGACAATATGGGAGGGCAGTTTATACTTACCTGTCCTGTCGTGCTCCCATGATGCAGACCCGGCCTCTTCTGGCGGGTCTGCTCCTGAGGAACGTCGCAGGCGGCGCAATTACATCATCGTGCCGCCTGCGTCACATCAGTGCGCCTGCTACCATGAACAGAGGAGCAGGGAACCAAAGGTTCCCTTCTTCCGCTGGCCCTGACATCCAACAGCCTGGGGGGCCTGTGCCCTTCTGCCCCCCGGCCCAGCCCGCATCTGCTGCCGCACCAGATTCACCCGGTAACCCGGTTCTCCGATCCGGCTGTAATTTTAACAACCGGATCTAGAGAACCAGAGGGAACCGGCTGAATCCCATGCCAGGGTTACAGGGTATCAATGTGCTATGCCAGGAGTTAGTAAACCTCTGGGGGGCACGGGCAGGAGTAGCAACATGCAATCCTACCTCTACTCCCTGCTTTTGCGGCCCCATCATAAATTTCACAGTCCATACTCCATACATCACTGAGCTGTCAGCGGTGAACAGAGAACTGAGTTTTAAATGCACAGGGAATGGTGTGCTTTAGGGAGGTAAAAGTATAATAAAAAATAATAAAGTATATTAGAAAAACCTTTATTAGGGCATTAGGGACATCTTATTAAATTTAGTTATAGTTTAGTTACTCTTTAAGAATGTGTTCAAACGGGTTCTCTTTAAAGATTAACTAAACCTTTGTGTCAAATTTTAATAAAATGCCTTTTGAATAGGTAGACTGACCACTGAAGGTCCCCAGGCCTGCCATCTCACTGCTCCTATTACAGGAGCAGTAATAAGGGTATAATAAAATGTTGGTAAAATCACTATATACTGCAATACAGAAGTATTGCAGTGCATAGTTCAAGTTGTTTAGACGGACTAAAAAATAGTTTAAAATGGTTAAATCAAATTTTGAAAAATATTAAACAATATAACGTTACCAATTTTTGATATTAAAATAAAAAAACGTAATTGACATCGCCATGTCAAAAATTTTTCTAAATATTAAAATAATACGCTACTTATCTTGCATGGTGAACACTGTTTTTTAATTTCCTAATACAGATGTTAACGCAGTCTAAAGTGTACATAACACTGTTATTACATTGACATTTGCGTATTGTATGTATATATTTGTGCTGCTATCTATAGAGGTATAATGAGCTGAGTAGGTTATATCTGGTCTCCAAGGGAACCAGGGATCTAAGAGATTTCCTTACCATACCATCACGTACACATACCTGCAGTCACAATCACATTATTAGTACAACACAAATGCCTTATTCCATGGTATGTTTCCAATATGTACATGATTTCACATTTCATTGCTTTAGTAAAATAAAATAAAATCAAGATCCTTGAATTTGAGTAGTCCCTAAATAAGTAATGATGATATGTCAACAAAATAAGTTTGTATTAGGGCTGCAGCTAATGATTATTTTAGCAATTGAGTATTCTACTGATTATTTTTACAAACAATTGAGTACTCTAATAAGAAAAAATGAATTAATAGACTCTTTTCCTTTTTAAAAAACCTCATCAGACCTCCTGCTATCAGTCCCCCCTGTGCGATCAGCCCAAGTGCATTAGTTCCCCCAAGTACCATCAGCTCTCCCCCACCCCAGTGCCTTCAGCCCTCCCCAGCCTAGTGCCTTCAGCTCTCCCCCACCCCAGTGCCTTCAGCTCTCCCCCACAACAGTGCCCCCCGCTATTGCCATCAGTTCTCTCCCTGCTATTGCCATCAGTTCTCCCCCCTTTGTCATCAGTTCCCCCCCTGCCATCAGTCCCCCCCCCTGCCATCAGTTCTCCTCCCCTTGCCATCAGTTCTCTCCCCCCCTTGCCATCAGTTCTTCCCCCCCCCTTGCCATCAGTTCCCCCCCTTGCCATCAGTTCTCCCCCCCCCCTTGTCATCATTTCTCCCCTGCACCAGTTAAGATCTAATACTTACTTGTCCTGCAAAAGCGCCTCCGTAGATGCCACAGCTCTTCCATGGTCCTGTGCTGCACTTTGACCCAATGTCACTCTGTGTCATAGCCCTGACGCAGTGTGTACGTCAGGAACACAGTGCAATGTGGGACCATGGAAGAGCTGTCCGGGGGCGCTTCTGCAGGACAAGTAAGTATGTGGAGCTCAGTGCGGGCTGACGGAGACCATGGAGACCACGGAGCTGGAATAATAGAAAGCGCCTCACTCCCGCTCCCTGGTCATGTGACACAAATGAATCCTCAATGCAGAAAATTTGCATCAAGGATTTTTTTGTGTTGAGTTACTCGATTTAGCCGAGTATTCGTTGCAGCCCCAGTTTGTATGTATACAGGGACGTAGCTAAAGGCTCATGGGCAGTGGCGTACCGCCAATGTAGGCAGACCACGCCACTGCTATGGGGCCCGTGGCACAGGGGGGCCCGGAGTGCACGGAAGGCCCAGCCCCTCTGCACACAAGCCGGCGGGCCCTGATCAGTAAGTTTTAGCTGGCCACCGGACTGGTCTCCTTGTGGTAAAAAGGCAGCGCACGGAAAAATGTGGCCGGCTGATAATCCTATATCCCGTTACACCCAACCCCCGGGCCTGGCTTGATCTGATCTGACCTGACCTTTTTGTGATGCCGGCTGGGGCAGCAGGGCGGGCGGCTGCGTGCTCCCAGGACCCAGCGTCTGCTGCTGCGCTGGCCAGTGTCAGCGCAATCAAGCAGCAGGAGCGCACCCGGCTGGAAGATATGCACCCCCCTGATGTGTGGCCGCCTGCCACCTCCATGACTTGCCATCCTGTCCTGAGTCCTGCTGCGTGACCATCACCCTCCGTCCGTCCAGTCACATCAGTTCCAGCGCTGGCAGCTGCACACAAAGAGGACCTCTCCAGCCATGGTAAAAGGTTGGAAAACAAACTGACTGACAGTGACTGACTTGGATGGGTATTCTTGGCTGGGCTGTATGTCTCCTTGTTGCCCCCTTACAGTAACGTCTCCTTGTGGCCCCCTTACAGTATAACGTCTTCTTGTGGCCCCCTTACAGTATAACATCTCCTTGTGGCCCCCTTACAGTATAACGTCTCCTTGTGGCCCCCTTACAGTATAACGTCTCCTTGTGGCCCCCTTACAGTATAACGTCTCCTTGTGGCCCCCTTACAGTATAACGTCTTCTTGTGGCCCCCTTACAGTATAACGTCTCCTTGTGGCCCCCTTACAGTATAACGTCTCCTTGTGGCCCCCTTACAGTAACGTCTCCTTGTGGCCCCCTTACAGTATAACGTCTCCTTGTGGCCCCCTTACAGTATAACGTCTCCTTGTTGCCCCCTTACAGTATAATGTCTCCTTGTTGCCCCCTTACAGTAACGTCTCCTTGTGGCCCCCTTACAGTATAACATCTTCTTGTGGCCCCCTTACAGTATAACGTCTCCTTGTGGCCCCCTTACAGTATAACGTCTCCTTGTGGCCCCCTTACAGTATAACGTCCCCTTGTGGCCCCCATACAGTATAACGTCTCCTTGTGGCCCCCATACAGTATAACGTCTCCTTGTGGCCCCCATACAGTATAACACCTCCTTGTGGTCGCCATACAGTATAACGTCTCCTTGTGGCCCCCATACAGTATAACACCTCCTTGTGGTCGCCATACAGTATAACGTCTCCTTGTGGCTGCCCCCATACAGTATAACGTCTCCTTGTGACTGCCCCCATACAGTATAACATCTCCTTGTGACTGCCCCCATACAGTATAACATCTCCTTGTGTCCCCGATACAGTATAACCTCTCCTTGTGGCTCCCATACAGTATAACATTTCCTTGTGGCCACCCCCATACAGTATAATGTCTCCCTGTGGCCCCCATACAGTATAACGTCACCTTGTGGCTGCCCCCATACAGTATAATGTCTCCTTGTGGCCCCCCATACAGTATATTGTCTTCTTGTGGCTGCCCCCATACAATATAACTTCTCCTTGTGGCCCCCATACAGTATAATGTCTCCTTGTGGCTGCCCCCATACAATATAACTTCTCCTTGTGGCCCCCATACAGTATAACGTCTCCTTGTGACAGCCCCCATACAGTATAATAAGATTTTCAGTAGGTCAAGTATATATTTCTTTATTGGCAAATGGGGGTGGGACAGGGGAGGAGCCAGGGCAGCATATGGGATGGGCCAGGGTAGTGGGCGGAGTTAGGGGCCCCATTCAGATTCTTGCTATGGGGCCCAATGATTTCTATGTACGCCCCTGCTCATGGGCCCTGGTGCAAGAGTTCAGCTTGGGCTTCCCCCCCTTCCCTCAGTGCTGGTGAACCTAGCTTTTCTGCCGGCCAAGTCAATAACTGAAACCCCCCCCAATGCCAAATTCTCACCCTAACCTTTTCCCTCCTAACATATTACGTATATCACTACAGAACATACAGGGTAAGGCTACATTCACACGTTTATTTTGCGGCTCAGATGCAGACCCATTCACTTCAATGAACACTGTGTGCTGTCCGCATCTGTATGTCCATTCCTATTTTTGTCTGTTTTGCAGACAAGGATAGGCATTGTTACAGTGGATCTGCAAAAAAAAAAAAGGATGCCATACGGAACATCATCCTTTTTTTGCGGATCCGCAATTTGCAGACTGCAAATCACAATGTTCGTGTGAATGTAGCCTAATACAGCGCCCCATACCTCTTACATCCAGTATAATACAGAGCCCCATACCTCGTACATCCAGTATAATACAGCGCCTCATACCTCTTACATCCAGTGTAATACAGCGCCCCATACCTCTTACATCCAGTATAATACAGAGCCCCATACCTCGTACATCCAGTATAATACAGCGCCCCATACCTCGTACATCCAGTGACGTCTCCTCGGATGTAGATCTTCTCTTTCCTCATCTTCTCCTTTCAGACCAGACGCCATTTTTCAGCCATTTCTCATCTCTGCAGTTTGACAGAAAAAAATCTTAGTTTACTACTTTTCCATCATCCTCCCGTCTTCTGGACAAATCATCCTACCACCCCCAGTACTGTGCCACTAGTACCACACAGATAGTGCCCTTCAAAAATTATTGGCACACAGTGTGCTAAAATAACTGCGCCCAGCAAATAGTGCCCCGTAATAGTGTGAACATAACGTGCCCCAGAAATAACTGCGCCCCCAGTGCCTCCATGTGCCAGTAAAAATGCCCCCAGTGCCCCCATGTGCCAGTAAAAATGCCCCCAGTGCTTCCGTGCCATTAAGAAATGCCCCCAGTGCTAGTAAAAATGCCCCCAGTGCTCCCGTGCCATTAAGAAATGCCCCCAGTGCCCCCATGTGCCAGTAACAAATGCCCCCAGTGCCAGTAAAAACGCCCCAGTGCCCCCTTTTGCCGGTAAAAATGCCCCCAGTGCCCCCATGTGCCAGTACAAATGGCCCCAGTGCCTGTAATAATGCCCCCAGTGCCAGTAAAAATGCCCCCATGTGCCAGTAAAAATTTCCCAGTGCCTGTAATAATGCTCCCAGTGCCAGTAAAAATTCCCCAGTGCCCCCTTTTGCCAGTAAAAATGCCCCCTTTTGCCGGTAAAAATGCCCCCAGTGCCAGTAATAATGCCCCCAGTGCCAGTAAAAATTCCCCCAGTGCCCCCTTTTGACGGTAAAAATGCCCCCAGTGCCCCCATGTACCAGTAAAAATTTCCCCAGTGCCTGTAATAATGCCTCCAGTGCCAGTAAAATGACCCAGTGCCCCCTTTTGCCAGTAAACATGCCCCCAGTGCCCCCATGTGCCAGTAAAAATGGCCCCAGTGCCTGTATTAATGCCCCCAGTGCCAGTAAAAATGCCCCCAGTGCCCCCATGTGCCAGTAAAAATGGCCCCAGTGCCTGTATTAATGCCCCCAGTGCCAGTAAAAATGCCCCCAGTGCCCCCATGTGCCAGTAAAAATGGCCCCAGTGCCTGTATTAATGCCCCCAGTGCCAGTAAAAATGCCCCCAGTGCCCCCTTTTGCTGGTAAAAATGCCCCCAGTGCCCCCATGTGCCAGTAAAAATTTCCCCAGTGCCTATAATAATGCCCCCAGTGCCAGTAAAAATGATCCAGTGCCCCTTTTGCCGGTAAAAACGCCCCCATGTGCCCCCAATAGAGCTCCGGTCCAAGACTACAACAATAAAAAAAATAAACACTAATACTTACCTCCATGGAGCTGGCAGCGATGCGATGCAGGCCTCTTCCGGCCTGTGTCCCGCGCTGTACGGCTCAGGCGGCGCGATGACGTCATCGCGCTGCCTGAGCCGGCCTCTGATAGGCTGCAGGCCTAGTGCCTGCAGGGTATCAGAGGAACGGGCAGGGGAGATGCCTCTCCCTCCCCTGCCCGCAAAACAGGCATCTGTATCGCCGTCCTGAGGACGGCGATACAGATGACTATGGAGATGAGCGCTTCCACAATGGAAGCGCTCATCTCCCTCTGCCCCGCCGCCGCCCGCAACTATGCCCCGCCGCCCGCAACTATGCCCCTGGCTTAGGGGCCCGGTCGCAACTGCGACCGCTGCAACCCCTATAGCTACGCCACTGTATGTATAACAAATAATTGAAACAATATACATAGGCTGCCACGTAATTGTACTTTAGCTGTTTCTGATCACTCTTGGCATGACCAGCTCTATGGCCAGTGACTTGTAAAGATTTGAAAAATATATACAGTAAGTAAGGTGGTGGCTCTAGGCTAACCATAGATGTTATGGCCTTTTCAGTACCCCAAAACTGCAAGAACATCCCCTTAGTGCCCCTGAAACACTGTGATGGTCCTTTGGTGTTTCCTCCTCACACACTATGATGCATAATCTTTTCTTCACAGTAGAAAGTTCTCATAAGGACCACCAACACAGTGTGATGTCCCTTTAAATATACTAACACAAAGTAATACCTCCTAAAGGGGTTGTGCCAAGTTTAGATATTAACCCCTATGATCTGGATCAGATGGAGCTGCAGGTCAGGCATGTTTATTCTAAAGAGGAGCATTGTATATAGATGTGTACTGAGCTCTGCTATTTCTAGCGCTCCTATAGAGAATAAATGGAGTGGCAGGGCACATGCTTGACCTGCTGCATCATCACATCAGGGGAACAGGACCTCTGTTTTTGGGATCAGTGAGGGTCCCAGCAGTCAGACCCACAGTGGTCAGTTATCCCTTATCTTGTGGATAGGGGCTATCTTCTAAACTTGGCACAACCCCTTTAATTGTCCCCCGCATAGTATGAGCCCTTTTTTATGTGAACCCCATAGAGTATAGGCTCCCATGTAAAGTGATGCCCCATTTAGGTTGAATATTCACCTATCCAATGTTCCTAATACGAATAGTGCAGAATAGGTTTGCCATGGTCTCTGGTCTGTGCTCGTGAGGTGAAATGCGCATTGAGGAGTTACATGGTGGTAGTGGTGGTGGGGTGTCTGGCTGTCACATTGCATTATCATCATAGTACTTCAAGGGAAGATTACTTTTCTGGTCAGTGACATAATATATAGCTTATAAGTTATAAGTATATAAGTATAAATCTGAAGGTGTCAGCCATAATATATATCTTCCATTATATAATTTGGTGGTTTTAGAGTGGAACATTTTTATATATGCTGGTTATTGGGCTTGGATATGTTATAAATGATATTATCAAGTATAGCTATTGTGTATTATATTGTCTCTACTCTTTGTGGAATTGTTTGCACTTAAAGACTATGTACACCTTCACTGCCAATTTTTTTTTGCAATTGCATCTTACTCATTTTGGGCTACAATCATTTTATTATAGATCCTGTTAGTAAACTCAAAGCTGTGCAGGGAAAATGGCTCATCATTTTTTTTATAAAGACCAACTGAAAAAAACATGATTTTTAGCTCAAAATGAGTACAATGTACTAGAAAATTGCCACCAAAGGTGTACATAGCCTTTAACCACTTGAAGCTGCATTTCTCTCTTTCCTGACGCTTTTATACCGTCATTTTTGTGAATTTCTAATAAACAGTGATATTTATCCTTACAATTACTAAAACAAGAGGGTAGCGAGGAAGCATGGGAAAACTATAAGGAAAAAAATAGAATATGTAAAAGAAAAAAACAGCAGACAAATGAGAGACAGAGAGATTCATTGCCAAAGAGAGTAAACTTAACCCTAAAATGTTCTTCAATTATATAAATGGTAAAAGGTATAAATATGAAGGTGTCGGCCATGTACAAAGTGATGAGGGGGGAGTTGCAGACAGCGATGAGGAGAAAGCAAAGCTATTAAATATTTTTTTCTCCAGTGTATTCTATGTATTCTCTGTATACTACAGGAAGAAGTACAGTGGCGTCTTAAAAAGATTAAAATAGACAAATCGCCTGGACTAGATGGCATACACCCCCGAATTAAGTAATTTCATAGCCAGACCCCTATTTCTAATATTTAAGGACTCTATACTGACAGGGAGTGCTCCACAGGATTGGCGCATAGCAGATGTGATGCCAATATTCAAAGGGTCCAAAAACAGAGCCCGGGACCTATAGGCCGGTAAGTTTAACATCTATCGTGGGTAAACTGTATGAAAAGTTTTCTAAGACATGCTATCTTGGAGTACCTCAATGAAAATAAGCAAATAGTGCCATATCAGCATGGCTTCATGAGGGATCGGTCACGTCAAACTAATTGGATCAGTTTCTATGAGGAGGTAAGCACTAGACTTGACCAATGGATGTCATATATCTTGACTTCTCCAAAGCATTTGATATTGTACTTCATAAAAGTTTAGTATATAAAATAAGAATGCTTGGACTGGGAGAAAATGTCTGTATGTGGGTAAGTAATTGGCTCAGTGATAGAAAACAGAGGGTGGTTATTAACGGCACATATTCAGATTGGGTCACTGTCACTAGTGGGGTACCACAGGGGTTAGTATTGGGCCCTATTCTCTTCAATATATTTATTAATGATCTTGTAGAAGGCTTGCTCAGTAAAGGATCAATTTTTGATAAACTGTTTAAAGTAATTAACACAGAAGAGGACAGTATACTGCTACAGATGGATCTGGATAGATTGGAAGCTTGGGCAGAGAAGTTGCAGATGAGGTTTAACAATGACGAATGTAAGGTTATGCACAAGGGAAGGAATAATGCAAGTCACCAGTACATACTAAATGGTAAAACACTGGGTAACACTGACATGGAAAATGACCTAGGAGTTTTCTTCACCTAATGTGAGGAAAATTGGCTTCTACCCCACAGGTTTTTTTGTCTTCCTCTGGATCAGCTTGCAGGATAACAGGCCTAACTGGATGGACATATGTCCTTTTTCAGCCTTATAAACCATGTTATTATGTAATTGTGGGAGTATCATCATATTTGTTTTGTCATGACTGGTCATTTTATAGGGTGTGCTTTGTAAGTCATAAATAGAGATGAGCGAAGTTATCAAAAATTTGATTTGGCTGCTTCACCGAATTTCACAAAGAAATCCAATTTGTTACAAATACTTTGTCATAGTCCAAAGTAGTATAACAGCTCTCACCTGCCCACCACCTAGGAAGCACGGAAGTGCATGGAACATGGTACGCTTTGTGCATATTCAAAAGAAAAGGATGAAATCCAGCTTCCCAATAAAACAGTGTCCTTTTTTTTTCAAGCAATAAAAACTTCCTTAGTAAGGCCTCTTTCACACGAACGTTGTTTTTGCGGGCTCCGATCCGCATTTTTCACATGAAAAATGCAGACTCATTCATTTCTATGGGTCCACAAAAAATGCGGACAGCACACCGTATTCCGCATCCGTTGCTCTGTTCCGTAGGCCGCAAAAAAAAAAAAATAGAGCATGTCCTATTCTTGTCCGTATTACGGACAAGAATAGTACTATTCTATTAGGGGCCAGCTGTTCCGTTCCGCAAAATACGGAATGCACACGGATGCCATCCGTTGTTTTTGTGGCTTTCCAATTTGCGGACCGTAAAACACAACGTTCGAGTGAAAGAGGCCTAAAATTTTGAGGGTGTCCATAACCTTTAATGAAGGTAGTCAATCTGTCTAGTATTGAATTAACTGCAGACCAAGTTGAAGTGTTGAGTTTGGGGTTAAACTTTTGCCCGAGTTCTAAACCTGATAGTTTTACCTTAGTGAAAGATCTGCACTTATTTGGGAGGAGGCTGGCTTTTAACAAGATTTTTAATAAAGAATATGTTGAAGAAGACACTCTTGATTCCACACAGGAGCAAACGGCTGTTTAGATATTACAAGAACTCTCTGAGGAGACGCCCACATGTAAGAAAGGTGAGCACCCACAATCTTTACTCCCTAAGTCTACTAAGTTTCCACAATTGACTCAGTATCTGTAACGGGGAGCCGGCGGCGCGCTTCCCCTCTGCCGTGCCGCCGGTCTCCCAGGAGTGCGCCGGAGCAAGGACGCAGGATGCGTCCTCGTCTCCATGACGACACTCACAGGAGAGGGTCCGGCACGCGCACTGATACAGCGCGTCCGGCGTCCTCCCCGCCCCCCTAGTAAACGAGCAGGCGGGGACATCTGAGCGCTGGTCTGGGCAACCAGCGCTCAGAACATTTATTATATACCTGGTTTTGGGTCATGTGGCGCTGGCCACGCCACATGACCAAATTTGGTGCATATTTGAGCGCTGGTCACGTTTGGCCAGCGCTCGGTATGCAAATGAGGTCATGTGACGCTGGCCCCGTCACATGACCCAGTGGAGGGCTATTTAAAGCCACTAGTTGTCCTCCCTAATCGCCTGTGATTAGCGTTACTACTTTGATCAGTGCTTGTGCGACCTTGTGTTTGATTGCTGTTTGACCCTGACCTTGGACTTGGACTTCGACCTCTCTTGCTTCACCCCCAGTATTGACGTTATCTCCTGTGTATGACCCGGCTTGCTGACTATTCTGATATTGTGTTTGTTTCGTCTGTGTTTGTCTCTCCAATTGTTCCCTGTTCCTCCCTGTGCACTTATACAGAGCAGGGACCGTCACCGTGGTTGTCCGCGGCCGCCTAGGGCCGACTGAGGCAAGCAGGCAGGGAGAGAACGGGGGGGTATTCAGTACAGGGCGCACCTTCCCTTGTCTCCCCCGTGACAGAATCACAGGCCATACTAAATGGAGCCGTTGCGAGTTCTCACGGATCATATAGGTGACATGGCTCAGATGATCCAGGGTCTGACCGAGAGAATCCAACACCAGGAGCAGCTGCAAACTGCACCCGCAGCCGCTCCCTCCATTATTGAACCCCATATAAGGTTGCCCGATCGGTTTGTGGGTAACCGAAAAACTTTCCGTTCTTTCCAGGAAAGTTGTAAATTATATTTTCGTTTACGCCCACACTCCTCGGGTTCTGAGCAGCAGCGGGTAGGAATTATTATTTCCTTGCTGCAAGGGGATCCGCAGGAGTGGGCTTTCTCATTGCCATCTGACTCCCCATGTCTGTTGTCTGTGGAGGCCTTTTTCCAGGCCTTAGGTCTTTTGTATGAAGAACCAGACTGGGCCACTGTAGCAGAAACTCAGCTCAGGAACATTCAGCAGGGAAACCGCCCAGTAGAGGATTACTGTGCAGAGTTCAGGAAGTGGTGTGTCTCCTCTGGGTGGAATGACCCAGCTTTGAGAAGCCAGTTTAGGGTGGGGCTGTCAGACCAACTCAAGGATCTTCTGGTTAGTTATCCTACTCCTGACTGACTCTATGAGGGATTATCTCAAGGAGAGTCTGGCCAAGGGTCACATCCGGCCTTCTGTTTCTCCCATGGGGGCAGGATTTTTCTTTGTCGGAAAAAAGGATGGAGGGTTGAGGCCCTGTATTGATTACAGGGAACTCAATAAAATTACTGTTAAAAACAGGTACCCGCTGCCCCTTATTCCTGATTTGTTGAATCAGGTTCAGGGTGCTTGTTGGTTTACTAAGCTAGATCTGAAGGGGGCGTACAACCTGATCAGAATCCGTGAGGGTGATGAATGGAAAACTGCCTTTAATACCCCGGAGGGTCATTATGAGTACCTAGTAATGCCCTTCGGGTTAAGTAATGCTCCTGCGGTGTTCCAAAATTTTGTCAATGACATTTTTAGACCATTTATTGGAAAATTTGTAATTGTCTATATTGATGACATCTTGATTTTTTCTACAGACTGGGGAGAGTCACGTATCCCACACCAGGCAAGTGCTGGAGGTGTTGCGTGAGAACAAGTTGTTTGTCAAAGGGGAGAAGTGTATCTTTGGTGTTCAGGAAGTGACCTTTTTGGGATACATTCTCACCCCTTTTTCCTTCAAAATGGACCCGCGGTAAGGTACAGGCCATTGTAAATTGGGTGCGACCTTCCTCTCTGAAGGCGCTCCAGCGATTTCTGGGTTTTACTAATTTCTATCGGAAATTTATCAAAAATTTTTCTGTTATAGCCAAACCCATTACGGATTTGACCCGCAAGGGAGCTGATTTAGTCAACGGGTCCCCTGCAGCTATTGAAGCTCTTGAAAAGCTAAAGCGGTTTTTTGTTGATGCTCCTGTGCTGATCCAGCCTGATCAAAATAAGCCGTTTGTAGTTGAGGTGGATGCATCTGAAGATGGTGTGGGGGCAGTACTGTCCCAGGGGTCTTCCACCTTAACTAATCTCAAGCCATGCGCCTTCTTCTCCCGCAAGTTCTCTCCTGCCGAGAGAAACTATGACATTGGTAATAGGGAGTTACTAGCAATCAAGTGGGCATTTGAGGAATGGCGTCATTTTTTAGAAGGGGCATTACACCGCATTACGGTCCTCACGGATCATAAGAATTTGATGTTTCTGGAATCTGCTAAGCGATTGAATCCCAGACAGGCGAGGTGGGCTTTGTTCTTTACTCATTTTGACTTTTGTGTTACCTTCAGGCCTGGAAGCAAGAACATTAAGGCCGATGCCTTATCCCGAAGTTTCCAGGCGTATCAGCCTCCTGACGTCCCTCCTGAGCCCATCCTGCCAGCTGACATCATCGTAGCCGCTACCTCATCTGATCTCGCTTCTGAAATCTCGGCAGGACAACATCTTGCTCCCACTGGTACTCCCAATGACAAGTTATTTGTGCCAGCTCATTTGCGGTTGCGACTGCTGGGTGAGTGCCATAGCTCTGTTTTATGTGGACATCCTGGTATCAATGCCACCAAGGAGTTGGTCTCTAGGCAGTATTGGTGGTCGTCAATCTCCAGAGATGTTCAGGCTTTTGTAACTGCGTGCAATACGTGTGCCAGGTCCAAGAATCCCAAGACTCGGCCTATGGGTGAGTTGCGTCCATTACCCATACCTGGTAGACCTTGGTCACATCTGTCCATGGACTTCATCACGGATTTGCCATGCTCTGAGGGTAAAACCGTGATTCTTGTAGTGGTGGACAGATTCAGCAAGATGTGTCACTTTATTCCTTTGTGTAAATTACCCTCTGCAAAGGTTTTGGCTTCCGTATTTATGGACCACATAGTTAAACTACACGGTGTTCCTGAGAATATTGTTTCTGACAGGGGGTGCAGTTTGTGTCTAAATTCTGGAGGGCCTTCTGTAAGAAGATTGATATTTCCTTATCCTTTTCGTCAGCCTTTCATCCAGAGACCAATGGTCAGACTGAACGTCTTAATCAGTCCGTTGAGCAATATCTCAGATGTTATGTTGCAGATAACCAGCATGTGTGGGCCAGATTCCTGTCTCTGGCCGCGTTCGCGATTAATAATCGTGTGAATTCGTCTTCTGGGGTATCGCCGTTTTTCTGCAACATGGGGTTTCATCCGCGCTTTGGCTCCTTTTCTCCAGCTGTTTCGGTGGTCCCAGAGGCCAATGTTCTCTCTCAGGAACTGTGCACAGTTTGGGCACAGGTTCAGTCGAACCTGGAAAGAGCCCAAAGGATTCAAAAAACTAAGGCCGATAAGAAACGTTCTAAGGGTGTGAATTTCAAGGTGGGGGACATGGTATGGTTGTCAACTAAAAATCTACGTATGAAAGTACGATCCTATAAGTTTGCGCCTCGCTTCATTGGTCCATACAGGATCACCAAGGTGATCAATCCGGTGTCGTTTGAATTGTGTTTACCTGACTCCCTTCGTGTTCACAATGTTTTTCATATGTCTTTGCTTAAGCGTTATGTTGCTCCCGCTGGTCCAGAGGAACTGCCCCCGCCTCCGGTCGAGGTGGAGGGACAAGTGGAGCACGAGATTCATAGAATCATTGACGTTAGGAAAGTCCGGAATTCCTTCCAGTACCTTGTACACTGGAGGGGATTTGGGCCTGAGGACAGATCTTGGGTACCGCTGAGCAGGATGCATGCAGACGCACTTGTTAGGAGTTTTCATCGACAGCATCCTGAAAAGCCGGTTCCTCCAGCTAAGGGTCCGGTGGCCCCTCGTGAAGGGGGGGGTACTGTAACGGGGAGCTGGCGGCGCGCTTCCCCTCTGCCGTGCCGCCGGTCTCCCAGGAGTGCGCCGGAGCGAGGACGCAGGATGCGTCCTCGTCTCCATGACGACACTCACAGGAGAGGGTCCGGCACGCGCACTGATACAGCGCGTCCGGCGTCCTCCCCGCCCCCCTAGTAAACGAGCAGGCGGGGACATCTGAGCGCTGGTCTGGGCAACCAGCGCTCAGAACATTTATTATATACCTGGTTTTGGGTCATGTGGCGCTGGCCACGCCACATGACCAAATTTGGTGCATATTTGAGCGCTGGTCACGTTTGGCCAGCGCTCGGTATGCAAATGAGGTCATGTGACGCTGGCCCCGTCACATGACCCAGTGGAGGGCTATTTAAAGCCACTAGTTGTCCTCCCTAATCGCCTGTGATTAGCGTTACTACTTTGATCAGTGCTTGTGCGACCTTGTGTTTGATTGCTGTTTGACCCTGACCTTGGACTTGGACTTCGACCTCTCTTGCTTCACCCCCGGTATTGACGTTATCTCCTGTGTATGACCCGGCTTGCTGACTATTCTGATATTGTGTTTGTTTCGTCTGTGTTTGTCTCTCCAATTGTTCCCTGTTCCTCCCTGTGCACTTATACAGAGCAGGGACCGTCACCGTGGTTGTCCGCGGCCGCCTAGGGCCGACTGAGGCAAGCAGGCAGGGAGAGAACGGGGGGGTATTCAGTACAGGGCGCACCTTCCCTTGTCTCCCCCGTGACAGTATCCTGAGATTGATTTATTTATCAAGCTTGTTTCGGAGGAAATTAAACATATACCAAGTAAGATCCAAAGGGATAATTTGACGAGGGGTCAGAGAGTGGCCCTTCAACAACTACAACGGATGAAGGGGGTTATCTTTAAGCCCTCAGATAAAGGAGGTAATGTTGTTGTGTGGCCTAAAAAAATGTATGAGAAGGAAGTTTTTGTCAATTGAGGGATTCTAAATGTTACAAAAGACTTACCTTTAACCCTCTGTCAAATTTTAAATCAGAACTACAGGGGATCCTGACACAGGCACATGAAGTCGGAGTACTGGATACACAACAGATGATGGGATTAATAATTGAAGAGCCTACGATTCCTGCATTTTATTTACTTCCTAAACTGCACAAAAATGTAATCAATCCACCAGGTAGGCCCATAGTGTCTGGTAATAATAACTTGTGTGAACCTCTGTCAGTTCATTGATTTTTTTCTCAAGCCTTACCTTCGTGTACACGAGACAGCCTGGATTTACTTGGGAAACTGGATGATATTCATATCTAACCAGATGTGTTACTGGTAATATGTGATGTACAGTCGCTTTACACCTCGATCAGACATAGTGATGGTATCTCGGCGGTGTCGAAGTCTCTGATGATGAGTGATTTGCACCCCAAACTTTGTGAGTTCTTATTGGTGGCTATCAATTTTGCATTGACACATAATCTTTTTGTGTTTAAAGAAACCTTTTACCGTATTTATTTCTTGGCCAATCCGTATCCGTTTATTTCTTGGCCAATGGGAAAGAGAGGTGACGAGCCCTGCCAAAGGAATTGAGAAGGTCTATTTTTGGACTCGGTATATTGATGACATTCTCCTTATTTGTCAGGGCTCGTCACAAGAACTTGAGGACTTCCTTTCTGGTTTGAACAATAATGAGTATAACATCAGACTGACACACAAATAAGTGACCGGAAAATTGATTTCCTGGACATAGAATTGGTAGTGGATGATGCTGGATATATTCAGACAGATTTGTTTAGAAAAGGGACTGCAACAAACTCTTTGTTACATGCGTCCTTGGCACATCCACAACATCTAATTAATAATATTCCAAGAGGACAATTTTTACGGATGAGACGTATTTGCTATCAGGAAGACACATTTGGAAAACAGGTACAAGACCTAACTAAAAGATTTTAAGAGAGAGGATACAGTAATAGAGCCATTAAAAAGGCTTGAGGACAAGCTATATCAACAAGCAGAAATGAACTATTTCACAAAGAAAAAGTTCAGAAAAATCGGGCGAGAGAACAAGAAAACAAAGAAATGATTAGATTTGTCACTACTTTTAACTCTAGGTCTGTTGAGGTCTGAGAGATCTTGAAAAAATACTACTTTTTTTTGCCGATACTACTGACGGATGACACTTTAAAGAATAGTCTACTACGTGAACCATCCATTGCCTTTAGAAGATCAAAAAGCCTGAAGGACATGTTGGTCCATAGCTATCATAAAGGTGAGCGGCCCGGCAGGGTCTTTAATTCAAGGGGTCTAAATGGGGTTGCTCCCCATGTGGGAAGTGTATAGCTTGCCCCAATATAGTAAAGTGTGATACATTTCAGGATACATCAGGTGGGACAACATACACGATAACCTATAGGACTGATTGTGCTTCAATTGGTGTAATTTACCACGCAACGTGCCCTTGTGGGAAAATTTACATCAGGATGATGACCAGAGAGTTTAGGGGACGGGTGCATGTTCTGGATATTATTGGATCAGTGGACGCAGAGTTTGTTTCCAATTTAAAACCAATTCCCAGACACTTTAAAGGGAACCTGTCACCTCCTGTAGGGAAAAAAAACTGTTAGCAGTACCTTAATCTGGTGGCCAGGGTGACGCTAAAGAAGGTCTTGATAAGGAGAAGAGATTCCTGTAAATAGAAGAAATTGATGTTTTAATCCTGTTCAGAACGCTGACTTGACTCGGCTTGAAGTCAAGGGGGCAGCGGCTAGCCAAGAAAACCACTCCCCCTGGTCAACTTGAATGACAGTTGCCGTTGGGCCGGGGATCGCGCAATTCTCGCGCATGCGCGGTGCGCAATTTCTCCCTGCGCGATCCCGGCCCCGGCTCTTCACTTCTGCGGCGCTTTTGTCCCTACAGCGCATGCGCTGCAGAAGCAAGAGAGCGCGCTTGCCAGAGCGCGCCCGCCCGCCGTCCCCGCGCGCTCGCTTGCTTCTGCGGCGCATGCGCTGTAGGGACAAAAGCGCCGCAGAAGTGAAGAGCCGGGGCCGGGATCGCGCAGGGAGAAATTGCGCACCGCGCATGCGCGAGAATTGCGCGATCCCCGGCCCAACGGCAACTGTCATTCAAGTTGACCAGGGGGAGTGGTTTTCTTGGCTAGCCGCTGCCCCCTTGACTTCAAGCCGAGTCAAGTCAGCGTTCTGAACAGGATTAAAACATCAATTTCTTCTATTTACAGGAATCTCTTCTCCTTATCAAGACCTTCTTTAGCGTCACCCTGGCCACCAGATTAAGGTACTGCTAACAGTTTTTTTTCCCTACAGGAGGTGACAGGTTCCCTTTAAGTTGAAGCATAACATAGCATAGTGATGCCAGCCTGCTGAAAGTAAGGGCTATTGACCGAGTGTATCCTAATATTCGGGGAAGGAATTGGAAAATGACGTTGGCACAGAAGGAAACTATGTGGATTTACAAATTAGGTACATTGTCCCCTAGTGGACTAAATAAATACAATACATTTGTTCTATTCTTGTAAGTCTGTAGAAAGTGATATCACCCCCTCTGGCTGGGTATTACTTTTTCCTTTGGGAAATTGGTATAATTGTTATTTTAGATGTATTTTAACGTATTATTTCTTTTTTTATATTTTTTAGTTCGTATTTAGCCCCTTTGTGTCCATATCCACGATACTTGGTGATACCTGATTTGAAGATACCATCTAGAGCCCTGGGAGAATTTGAAGAGATTGAGGAGTATTCTGGGAATGAACACCTATCTTCGCATATACTAAAAATCCACTTCTTTGTGTAATTCTTGTTACACTTCCTATATACACAAATATATACTTAAAAAAACATTTTTTACATTTTGTGGAATATTGGTCTTATATTTATAGAGTTTTTGGAAATATGCATATTTTTATGATATATGTTAATAGTGGTAATTTATTGCACTTTGTCTAGATTGGTTATATTTTATATTACCTAGGTTGGGTCAGCTATTGTATGTTTATATTCGCACATCAATCGTTTTTTGGTCACTCTTTTCTTCACTTTTGTTTTTTCACCTTTTTCACCTTGCACTTTAACCACTTCCGTCTGCCCATACTATAAACGTCCGGGAAGTGGTTACTTATCTCTGAATGGACGTTTCTGAGCGTCCATTCAGAGATAGCAGATGCACGCTTATCGTGCAGCTGCACAGTGGGGTACCTGCTGTCAGGGTACCCCAAAGAGAAGGCAGGGACCGTTCCCAGGGGTCCCTGCCTTCTATATCGCTGTATACACAGCGCTCACCGAGCGCTGTGTATACAGATCAGGAAGCGCTATGTGCGCTTTCTGCTCCGGCCCGGCAGTCACGTGATCGCCGGGGCCGGGAGCGTGCAGGAGCTGCCGGGTCTCTCATAGACCCGATTATGCTGTACTGCCTCTCTGGTGATGTATTTCCACTGTAACTGGGGCTAATATGTCAGCCCCAGTTACAGGAGACATCAATAGTGAAAAACAAAAAAAGGTAAAATGTCCCCCAGAGGTCTTGTATGACCTTATGGGGACACAAAGTGTAAAAAAATAAAAATAAAGAGTGTTATAAAAAAAAATAAATCGCATATAAAAAAATAATTTTCCCCCAAATATGTCATTAAAAAAATGTTACAAATAAAAATAAATAAATAAAATAGACATATTTGGTATCACCGCGTCCGCAAAGACTGGCTCTACAAAAATATCACATGATCTACCCCATCAAGTGAACAGCATAAGAAAAATCTAATAAAAATTATGCCAAAACAGCTTTTTTTGTCGCCTCACCTACCAAAAAACATAATATCAAACAATCAAAAAGTCGTATGCATCCCAAAATGGTAGCAATAAAAACGTCACCTCATCCCGCAAAAAATGAGCCCCCACACAAGATCATACCTAGAAAAATGGAAAAAATATGGCTCTTACTGAAAAAAACGTAAAAAAAAATAAAAATAAAACATGACATATTTGGTATTGTTGTGTGTGTAACAACTGGATCTACAAAAATATCACATGATCTACCCCATCAAGTGAACGGTGTAAAAAATAAAAAAATGCCCCTAAACTGCTTTTTTCTGTGACTTAACCTCCCAAAAATTAGATTAAAAAGTGATCAGAAAGCCGGATGTACCCCAAAATGGTGCAAATAAAAAGCACAGTTTGTTTCGCAAAAAATAAGCCGTCATGCAGCTCAGTCCACAAAAAACAAACCAAAACCATGACAGAAAATTCCATGTTAGAAAATACAGATGCTGCTCCTCCCCTTCTGAGCCCCAGCATATCCCCAAATAACAGTTTACGACCACATGTGGGGTGTTTCTGCAAACTGCAGAATCGGGGTAATAAATATTAAGTTTTGTTTTGTTGTTAACCCTTGATGTGTTACAGGAAAAAAATGATTAAAATGGAAAATCTGCAAAAAAAGTGAAATTTTGACATTTCACATCTATTTTGCTTTAATTCCTGTGGAATACTTAAAGGGTTAACAACATTTCTAAAACCAGTTTTGGATAGTTTGCGGGGTGTAGTTTCTAAAATGGGGTAATTTATGGGTGGTTTCTATTATGCATGCCTCACAAACCGACCTGAACTGGTCCAGAACTGAACTGGTCCTTAAAAAAGTTGATTTTGCAAATTTGCAAAAATTACATCTAAAATTCTAAACCTTCTACTGTCCTAAAAAAATAAAATGACACTACCAAAATGATGCCAACATAAAGTAGACATATGGGGAATGTCAATTAATGAGTATTTTAAGGGGTACCACTATCTGTCTTAAAAGCAGAGAGATTCAAATTTAGAAAACAGTGAATTTTTTCAAATTTTCGTTAACTTTTGGATTTTTTAATAAATAAATTAAAACATATCGACTCAAATTTACCATTAACTTGAAGTACAATGTGTCACGAGAAAATAATCTCAGAATTGCTTGGATAAGTAAAAGCGTTCCAAAGTTATTACCACATTAAGTGACAGATGTCAGATTTGCAAAATTAGGCCTGGTCAGGAAGGGGGGAAATGGCCCAGATCTGAAGTGTTAATTACACTTTCATTCTTTGGATTGATGTGCGCATTTGGGTTATTCCGATGAATTTATACACTTTTTATCTTATATATTATATTGGTTTGTAGGTAGAAGAATAGTAGTAATATATGGTTTACTTCTTATAACTTTTCATTATATTGGATGGCACTTTATATTTGTCTGATTTGGTGGTATCAATTATATGTTTTATCTGTATATGTTTCATGTTCATTTTGTGGGAATAGGTTTTTTATTTATCTATTTGCGGATTTGCACTTCAGTATATGAATAATATAGGTAGATTGAGTTTTATGTAATGATTTGAATTTTTCGAATAATCATGTATAATAATTTTGTGTATATACTTCCATTGTATAACGATCATGCTCTCTTATCAATTGATTACCATGTTCCTCAGGTCAACCGGTTTTTCTATGTGATGCAGCAATATCTATTATTTAGCAGGAGATGGGCTGTTTCAGGTACGATCATGTGGTTTGTTTATAATCACGTGATCGGGCCTAGATTCCGTCTTCCCTGCTCTTCCAACTTACGCTTCTCCTGGTATAGACGCCTGTGTAGCGCCCGGACATGCGCAGTGGGTCTACTTTAGTTCTCTCTAGTATGAGCAATATCGTCATACGTACGCCAACCACTACTGCGCATGCCTGCGGGTTAGCCTATCGCGTTCCTGCAGGATATCGCGCAAGCATGACGCTTGCCGGGAGATTACTATATGATTATATTTTTTTATTAGTCAATGCCATGTTTATGGCGTCCTCATGCTGCATCTATTAGATACCGATAAGAACAACTCAGGTAAAACATATTAAGCTAATTCGAGCTGTGTATAAAAGAGGCAACCATGCGACTGGCCCTCACTTCCCCTGACGAAGTCGTGTGCCGAAACGCGTTGGGTAAGTAGAGGACACTGGTATGGTAGGGTGATGGGCGGCATAGGCTGATGGTATTACTTTTGTATAGGCACTCTGAATGGTATATTGAGTATTCTTGTATGAGCACTTTAATGGACATCTGGTAACATATATACCCACTATTGTGGATGAACATGTATTGAAGACATTTATTGTCATACTATTGTGCCAGATATGTATTTTTATAAGTCCATTTATTAACCTCTACCTCATTAGCATTCGCCCCATAAGACGCAGGGGAAAAAAAATTTGTCTTATGGGGCGAAAAACACGGTATATAATATATATATAATATATAAAGCTGAGTGTATGTGTGTATGTATGTCCGCTAAAATCCGCAGCGTAGCATTTACAATCACCAAATTTGGCACAGAGGTACATTTGGTGTCAGGGAAGGTTTTAGACCAGGTCTTAAAACGTACTATTCCAGAGATATTCCCAAAAAATGCATTAGCCAATAGAAGCCTGGTCACATGACCCTTATCAGCCAATAGAAGCTTGCAGGCCCTTAGTCTCCACATACACACAGGTTACACCAGGTTTCCATAACTATACAGACATTTTTCTTCACTGCTATAGGTCAGCTTTAAAGGGACAGGGCACTGTGTGCTGTGGAGGTCACAGTTCAGGGGGCAGGTAGAAAGATGGACTTAAAAACCCCGCCCCCAGGTCCTGCTAAGCCACGCCCCACCCTGGTTAGACCACGCCCCTCCCACTGCGCAGCCGACGGGGATTGAAAATATGAAGGTAAAAATCAACTTCTGTCAGCTGCAGGGGTGGAAGGGAGGGTGACTTTCTCCCTACAGCTCACGCTCAGCACAGGACAGTGCTGTCAGCTGGCATCTGCCTGCTGCGCCCAGGATCACAGATAATGCCAATCCTTTTGCTTATTTCATACACTTTGATTATTTTTCTTCTTTCTATTGCATTTGAAGTGCCGCTACAGAAAATATAATGTCTTCTGCAGGTTGTGGTTCATAGATGGCATACCTAGAATTAGGAGGATCATGCTTTCTGATTTCCTGGTCCTCAAATCTCTCATGTAAAGTGGTCTGTTTGGATAAGCTTGTTTATGGTAGCCCCCAAACTTGCCCATGCAGCTCGATAAGAGAAAAATCTGTAACCACACGTGGCAAACATCTGTCATGATGATTTAACATGGAACATCTCCATTTTATGTATCTTTTACATCAGTTCTATATTTCACAAATTTCAGTTTTGCTACATCCTATGTTAAAAAGCACCGATAAAATAGTAGGAATACATAAGAATACATTTCAGATGTGCATCATAACATTTCCAAACACTTTATGTGACATACTGTAGATGAGGAAACCTGATTCCTCTCCATGGTCTGTTTAAGGCATGTCATTTAAAGGACAGAAGATTCCATCCAAATGTAACATCTGAAAATAGCTGCAGAGCAGCATCTCCCAGAGGAGCTCACTTATTCTAACTAATGTGATTGGACAGTCCTAAAAGAAGCTATACAGGTTCATGGGAAGTATTGTATAGTAAGCTGCACAGTCATCCGGGAATAGCTGTTTTTATTTTTCTGGACATTTAGTGCACCTGAATGTGAAATATACCCATTCTGATACCTTATCTTCAATAGTTTAAAACCTGAAGCCTTTAGCCGTAAAGGGATACCATAGTTTTTACATGTGTTGTTAACAGAACATTGCAACAAATTTCTGCTCCCTATATTCACTAAAATTGTTTATGTCAGTAGTATATTACTCACTTTTCTATATGTAAATGTTGTCTAAGCTCTGCCCAGATAGTAAAGGTTTGAAAAGGACATCTGGAAATGGTGCATTATGTAACCTAATTAAAATGTGAACTACGGTACTTCTAATTTACCTCTTTATTACCAATATGGTATGTATTGTATAGAGATTTCATGTATGTGATTTATATCATGTCTTTTTTAAAGGGATTTTGGTATGTGCTCTTAAGAAGCAGTTCTAGACAGAGAGTTTCTGATGCTGAGAAATATGGACAAATACTTATCTTTCATACAATACCATCAGAGAGGCATCTGATTGCCTCTAAATTTATTCTGTGGCAGGGCAATGACCCCAATGTCATACAGCCAATGTCATTAAGAACTATCTTCAGTGTAAAGAAGAACAAGGAGTCCTAGAAGTAACGATGGCGATGGTCCTCACAGACCCCTGATCTCAACATCATCCTGTCTTTCTGGGATTACATGAAGAGACAGGAGTATTTGAGCAAGCGTACAAGGAAAGAAGGGATGCAAATAAGCTCTTAACAAGCTCTGCCTCTAATGCCACCAAATGTAAGACAGCTATCCTATAAGTCAATGTTCAACCCTCTAAATAGGTCTTGAGATGTGACTTGGATATTAAATAAGCCAGCACCTGATCTGCAGACAGTAGTTTTAGAGTGATTGCTCATCATCAGTACAGAGCAGAGAGTACTGGCTTAACTGGGTAAGAGGCCTAAGTCAGGTTTGGGAGGTACTATGTCTCCTTGGGGAGAGAGTGCCTTAGTCGGCTGCCTTACATCTGGTGACATTAAAGGCAGAGCTTGTTAAGAGCTCATTTGCATCCATTTCTTCCCCGAATTCCAGGGGAGCATGTATGGCCTATAAGTCTCTTCACGCCGACTAAGGTGCTCTCTCCCCAAGGAGAGATAGTACCCCCCAAAGCAAGCATACATTCACAGAAGATCTGTTGTTATTTCTCCGAGATGTTTGGAACAAGCTCCCTGCCAAGTGCCTTTAAAACCTGTGTGCAGGTGTACCTATAGGAATTGATGCTCTTCTTGAAGGCAAAGGCTGGTCACCACAAATACTGATTTAATTTAGGTTTCTCTTGTTCATTCACTTTAACATTTTAACTGATAAAAATAAAGTATCAACACTTCTATTTTTAAAAGCATTCTTTTTCACACCTGCCTAAAACTTTTGCATAGTACTGTACCTCAGCCAATGACTGGTTGAGTGAGCTTTTCCTGGAATTTCCAGCATGTCTAGCCAGAGCAGGAAGTGGAAAGGACTGCATTGGAATGGCAGCAGTTTTTAACCCACTCAATAGAAAACCCCTTTAAATCATACAACAGCTGGCATTTTTATAACAGTTTATGTCTGCACTGGGTTAGCCGTAGTCTGACAGATGCTGCGTCGATCTGCTGTAGATTTCTATGCAGATTACTATGTATTACTATTATATTGTAGATTACTATGCGATGAATAGGGCATTTCAAATAAAGTATTATTGCAGCATACAGTAGATACAATAAAAATATTGGGGGCCTTTTATAATTTGCAGTTGTATTTTGTGTCCGTTTTAAGTCTGTCTTTGCATTGTGTTTCTGTGATAAAAATCATGATTTTTAGCACATTATTGCAGCATACAGTAAATACAATTAAACATATTGTGGGACTTTTATCATTTGCAGTTGTCTTGTGTCAGTTGTAAGACTGTCTTTCCACTGTGTTTCTGTGCTAAATTTATGAAATGGTGCACCTTAATAATATATTTGGCATGAATTAAATGGGATTTATACCTATATATGTTAACGTACACCAGAGGGTTGCCTGGCGTAGGTTTTTTATTTTTTTTTTAACTTTCAAATGTCACACATAGTTATTGAGCCATAATCCCTATCTAATCTTACTTTTAGCCCTTAACCATAGACCACTTTGAAAAGTGTTGAGGAACACCAAATGTTGTAAAAATTATTGTTGTAGAAAACGCTGCAATCACCATGACTCACAACGTTTTTAAGCCACAAAACTTACTGATTTGATAAATACTCTCCATTGACCATTTTTATGTACATTACATTTTCCTCTTTTGCACTGCCCTGCTGTTTATTCTACTGGTCCATCTTCTCCTGGATTCAGAGGTGGACTAATGTCCTCAGTAGATTCCCAGCTCCCTTCCCCTCTCCTCAGTACTGAAGTAGTGAGCTCTTAGAACGTGAGGCAACCAGATTCCTTTCATTTGTTCATCTCTACTTCTAAATTTATAGAAATGTATACACTGTTTGGACAAAAGTATTGGGACACACCTCTTAATCATTGAAAATAGGCATTTCGTTCAGTCCCATTACCACAGATGTATAAAATCAAGTACCTACCCATGCAGTCTGCCAAACATTTAATTGTGGTACTGTAATAAGATTACACTGTTGCAACAAGTCAGTTTGTGAAATTTCTTACCTCCTAGATATTTCAAGATCAACTGTGACTGTTACTATAGCAAAGTGAAAGTGATCAGGAACCATAGCAACTCAGTTACGAAATGGCAGACCATGTAAAGTTACAGAGCAGGGTAGCTGAGCACTAAGGTTACTAATGCATAAAATTCCCCAATGCTTTTTTGACTCAATAACTGTAGAGTTCCAAACCTCCGCAGGCATTAAAAAGGTTGTTCAGTTGCAAAATAAAAATTCTTTTATGTGCTCCTAACACCCCTTACCATGCCCCCTTACCATATATATGCCCCAAATACCATTTACCAAAGCATTTCCTGTTTTCTTCATTACTTAGCTTTATTTTTAAAAAGCTAGCCTGCTCTGGGGAGTGACGAGTCACAGTGACCCTGTGACGAGACAGTGACAGTGAAGAGTGACCCTGCCACACTGTTCAGTCTGCAGGAGCTACACACACAAAAACTCCTTTGGCCATGTCAGTGCACTCATACATGAAACCTAGTCTATTTATTACTCGGTTCCATTAACTGTCCAGTCCAGAAGCTTGTCTCTCACCATCTAGGAGTGCAGTAAACAGCTTGAATCAACAAGCACATTAAAATATATCTGTATCTAAGGCTACTTTCACACCAGCGTTGGATCACCATCATGGATCAGCAAAAACGGTTCTGTCATGATAATACAACTGTCTGCATCCGTTATGAACGGATCTGGTTGTATTATCTTTTAAATAGCCAAGAAGGATCCGTCATGAACACTACTGAAAGTCAATGGGGGACGGATCTGTTTTCTATTGTGTCTGAGAAAATGGATCCGTCCCCATTGACTTATATTGTGAGTCATGACGGATCCGTTTGGCTCTGCTTTGCCATGCGGACACAAAAACGCAGCAAGCAGCGTTTCAGTGTCCGCCTCCAAAGCAGAATGCTCACTGATGCATTCATGACGGATCCTGCAAAAACGCTGGTGTGAAAGTAGCCTAATTCTATCATTTGTCATACTGTTTCCTGAGCCTGTAACATAGCAAGTCATGTACTGAATAAGTGATGCGTGATGCTTTAAGCTAAGGTGTGTATCTAATTATACGTTTATATCAGCGAGCAGAAATCCGCCAGGCTGTTCCAGCAGACTAGCAGCCTGCGATGTTAGGCCAAGGAGCCCTTTTTAAATAATAAAGTGACTCTGCCCTGAGACAGAGCCACCGGGGATCACTGGACTCAGATCCTGAGTCACCCGAGCAGGGCAACCCAGGAACCAAGCAGCCGGAAAGGCAAGCTCCCGAAGGAGGACAGGGGATGAGCCCCAATGCCCGAAGGGCACGTGTGCACAAGCACACAATAATGAGCTCCCGAAGGAGAATAGGGGATGAGCCCCAATGCCCGGAAGGCAAATGCGCACAAGCACTCAATGCGCTCAAGTCTGGGACCAGCACAGGATACCCAGCTCTCAAACGGACCACGTGTGCCGAGTTCCACGCCTCCCGAGGGAGGTTGCAGCCCAACACACAATGTGGCCTCCAAACACACACACTGACGCACACTAGGATAGTGGAACATAGACTGGAACCACACAACTCCTGCCTGTTAGGCCACAGACTGCACCTAGTGTGCAACCAAGGTCCTAGTCACGAAGCAGAGCGACCGGGACTCTAGCTTTAGCAAAGCAACAACAAGGCACCGGCGCCTGCTGCCAATACTGAGGGGTTTTTATAGTGAAGCAACCAATTAACAGGGCGGTGCTTCCTGTGCAGGACTGGAGGATGTGACATCACCTGTAGCCTCGAAGTATGGGCACATGATCACTTCCTGGCGGAAGTGACATCACAGGCAGGATCAAGGTCAGAGCTTATGACCACTTCTTGTGTCTGAACCAAAACACAGCGTCTTAAAGCGACAGCGTCGTAATTAGACTACAAGCGCGCGCGTGCACGGCGTCGGTGCCCGCGCCTTACAGTACCCCCCCTCAGGGCCCCCCCTCCTCCTCCAAAAGGCCGCAATCAGATCTGGGGCATTCAAATTATCCTCTGGCTCCCAGGTCCGTTCTTCAGGGCCGAATCCCACCCAGTCCACCAGATAGGACGTGACACCTCATATAGTCCTAGAGTCAAGGATCTCCCGTACCTCGTACTCGGCCTCAACGGTTTCGAGCTCCTCTTGTAAAGGAGGAGAGAACCTATTCAGCCGTACAGGTTTGAGAAGAGAGACATGAAAGGAATTTACGACTCTCCATGACAGAGGCAATTTAATACGATAGGTGACTGGGTTAATTCGGGACAGTACCCGAAAAGGACCGAGAAAACGGGGCGCAAATTTCAAAGATGCCACTCGGAGCCGAATGTATTTTGAGGAAAGCCAGACCAGATCTCCAGGCGCGAACTCCGGACCGCTGGAACGTCTGCGATCAGCATGATGCTTCATTTTGGTCTTGGAAGCAGCCAAGGAGGACTGGGTCTGTTGCCAGACATCTCGCAGATGTGCGGCGAAATCCGCAACAGCGGGCATCTCTGCCGTGACGGGTAAAGGAAGAGGAAGGCGGGGATGTTCTCCATTCTGGACAAAGAAGGGAGTTTTCCCCACAGCATCGGACACAGAATTATTTACTGCAAACTCTGCCCAGGCCAACAGCTCAGACCAGTTATCGTGCCTTGCGGAAATAAAATGTCGCAAGTAAATTTGGAGGGATTGGTTGAGTCTTTCTGCCAAGCCATTAGTTTGAGGGTGAAAAGCCGAAGAAAGATCCACATCAACCCCCAGTAGCTGGCACAGCTCCCTCCAAAACCTAGCTGCAAACTGAGGACCTCTGTCGGAAATAATTCGCCTCGGTAACCCATGCAAACGAAAGATGTGGCGAAAAAATAACTCCGCCAAGTGAGGCGCAGAGGGCAACCCTGGCAGCGCAACAAAGTGGCATACGTGGGAAAATAGATCAGTAACGATCCAGACCACGGTATTTCCTTCCGAGGAAGGAAGTCCCGTCACGAAGTCCATGGCGATGTCCTGCCAGGGACTCTCAGGGACTTGCAGAGGCATCAACAAGCCCGAAGGTCTCTGGCGGACCGGCTTATTCCGGGCACAGGAGGTGCAACCCAGGATAAAAGCCCGAACATCCCGACTGAGACCTGGCCACCAATAGTGCCGAGAAATTAATTCCATCTTTCTTTTGGGACCTGGGTGTCCAGCCAGACGAGAATTATGGCCCCAAGAGAGGATCTCCTCTCTGCGAGCGGGTGGCACGTACGTCTTACCCGGAGGCAGCTGGCGCAGACCAATAGGGTTCACAGGTAGAAGCTTTTCTGCGGGATGATGGGACAAACCTCAGGCCTCAGTACCATGGGCATCAAAAGAGCTGGACAAAGCATCCGCTCTGACATTCTTGTCTCCGTTCACAAAGTGTAACACAAAATTAAAACGAGAAAAGAAAAGAGCCCATCTCGCTTGTCGAGCGTTAAGCCTCTGAGCAGATTGGAGATACAGAGATTCTTGTGATCGGTGAAGATCACAACGGGAAACCTGGCCCCTTCCAGGAGATGTCTCCATTCCTCTAAGGCCAGTTTGATAGCCAGTAGTTCCCGATCTCCTATGCAATAATTCTGCTCAGCAGGGATTAAAGGCCTTGGAGAAAAAGCCACAGGACAGTTTAGTCCCTTTGCCATCCTTTTTGGTAGAGAAAAGCTCCAGCCCCTACAGATGACGCATCCACCTCCACGAAGAAGGGGCGTTGGGGGTCTGGGCGATGAATCACTGTGGCCGACAGGAAGGCCTCCTTCAGCGCAATGAAGGCATGCTCCGCCTCCGACGACCATTTACTAGGATTTAGCCCCTTTGCGAGTCAATGCAGTGAGAGGGGGCCACCAGAGAAGAGAAATGGGGAATGAACTTCCTATAATAATTGGCGAACCCCAGAAACCTCTGGACCGCCTTTAAAGACTGCGGTTTGGGCCAAGCCATGATGGACCTGAATTTATCGGGGTCCATTTGAAGCCCCTGAGCAGAAACAATGTAGCCAAGAAAGGCCAACTGGGTCTTCTCGAACTCGCACTTCTCTAATTTGGCGTACAAATGGTTTACTCCGAAGGCGTGGCAACACCTCCTTCACCATGCGCCTGTGGGTAGATAAGTCGCGAGAAAACACCAGAATGTCGTCCAAGTAGGCCACCACAGCGGTAGTCAAGAGATCCCTAAATATGTCATTCAGGAACTCCTGAAACACCGCTGGAGCATTACAGAGGCCAAAGGGCATAACCAGGTATTTCATTAATGACCGTCTCTGGTGTTAAATGCGGTGTTTCCACTCATCACCCTCCCGAATACGGATCAGGTTATATGCCCCGCGCAGGTCTAGTTTTGGAAAAGACCGTTGCGCCCTGAAACCGATCAAATAATTCGGAGATGAGAGGAAGCGGATATTTATTTTTTACGGTGATGTCGTTAAGGCCCCTATAGTCAATACACGGTCTCAAGGACCCATCTTTTTAGAAACGAAAAGAAACCAGCCCCAGCAGGGGAACTGGATTTTCGTATGAACCCCTTCTCAAGGTTCTCTTTAATATAAGCCGACATAGCTTCGGTCTCCGGTACAGACAGAGGGTACACTCTACCACGGGGCGGAGTAGACCCCGGTACCAACTCGATGGCACAGTCGTAGGGATGATGTATGGGTAGAGTGTCTGCCCCCTTCTTACAGAAGACGTCAGCAAAAGCTGCGTATTGCGAAGGTAACCCCTGAAGCTCGGCTGGGAGGGGCGGTGTCTCTACAGAGATCACCCTCGTCATACACTTGTCCTGACAGTAAGGACCCCACTGCTTGACTTCACCGATGGTCCAATCCAGTGTGGGAGCGTGTAGTCTCAGCCATGGAAGGCCCAAGAGGATTGGATCCACAGACTGAGTTAATACTAGGAGTGAAATGATCTCCTTATGTAAGGCTCCTATCTGGATCTCGACAGGAACTGTGCGGTGTGTGATGCACCTGCCTAATTCGGAGCCGTCCACCACAGTGATGTTCATACTGGTGGCCAGAGGTTTAATAGGAATTCCGAGCTTCTGGGTCCACTTACGTGAAATAAAATTACCAGACGCACCGGAATCAATAAAGGCTCTGGTTGGCGTGATCTTACCATTTACCCTGATTAAGACGGGAAATGTGCATTTTGTCGAGGTTTGTACGATCTCACCTAGGGGATACCTCCCACTGACCCTAGGTGCGCCCGTTTTCCCGACTTCTGAGGACAATGGGGAGCAATGTGACCTGGTCTCCTACAAAAATAGCAAACCACCCCAGACCTGCGGGGACCGAGTCTGTCTATCTCCATAGGTTCTTCAGGAGGAACCACAGGCCTGGAAAACACCAGAGCCAGCCGACCCCGTCTCTGCTCAGTAGCTTGCTCGAGACGGCGTTCGGACAGACGGCGGTCAATCCTTATGGCCAGATCGATGAGACCACGAAGAGTACCCTGGTCTCTCTCTACCTGCCAGCTCGTCCTTGTATGGACGGACTTAGCCGGCGGAGAAGATCGCTAGCAAGGGCGCATCTTGCCATGCCAGCTCGGACGCCAGGGTTCGGAAACGGATGGCGTATTGTGAAACCGAGTCCGTTCCCTGGCTTAGCTCCAGGAGACAGGAACTGGCGGTAACCAGAGGATCAGGTCCCTGGAACACCTCTCTAAAGCAGGACAAAAAGAGAGGTAGGGAAACCACACAAGGATCCACTCTCTCCCATAGAGGGGTAGCCCAAGCCAGTGCCTGCCCGGATAAGAGGGATATTATGAATGCCACTTTGGTGTGGTCATCCAAAAAACTGTCCGGGTTCAATTGAAAGTGGATCAGGCACTGACTTAAGAATCCCCGACACTCCTGCTGTTCCCCACAGAATCGTACGGGCAGAGGTAACTTAGGCGGTCGGTGAATCGCCACGGAACCTGTGGACATACCGAAGCAGCAGCGGGGTTGGAAGTAGCGGCAGCCCGCTGCTCCACGGCCTGCAACCGACCATCTAAGGTGGACAGCAATTCCGTGCTAGACGCCGAGAGGGCGGCAGCACGTTGCTCCATCTCCTGCATGCGTTGTTCCCATAGTTTGACGTACGCCTGCATGGAGGGAGTCAGAGACATAGCGCCGGCGGATCCCTGGCCGGTGCCTACTGTTTAGGCCAAGGAGCCCTTTTTAAATAATAAAGTGACTCTGCCCTGAGACAGAGCCACCGGGGATCACTGGACTCAGATCCTGAGTCACCCGAGCAGGGCAACCCAGGAACCAAGCAGCCGGAAAGACAAGCTCCCGAAGGAGGACCAGGGGATGAGCCTCAATGCCCGAAGGGCACGTGTGCACAAGCACACAATAAGAGCTCCCGAAGGAGAATAGGGGATGAGCCCCAATGCCCGGAAGGCAAATGCGCACAAGCACTCAATGCGCTCAAGTCTGGGACCAGCACAGGATACCAGCTCTCAAACGGACCACGTGTGCCGAGTTCCGCACCTCCCGAAGGGAGGTTGCAGCCAACACACAATGTGGCCTCCAAACACACACACTGACGCACACTAGGATAGTGGAACATAGACTGGAACCACACAAACTCCTGCCTGTTAGGCCACAGACTGCACCTAGTGTGCAACCAAGGTCCTAGTCACGAAGCAGAGCGACCGGGACTCTAGCTTTAGCAAAGCAACAACAAGGCACCGGCACCTGCTGCCAATACTGAGGGGTTTTTATAGTGAAGCAACCAATTAACAGGGCGGTGCTTCCTGTGCAGGACTGGAGGATGTGACATCACCTGTAGCCTCGAAGTATGGGCACATGATCACTTCCTGGCGGAAGTGACATCACAGGCAGGATCAAGGTCAGAGCTTATGACCACTTCCTGTGTCTGAAACCAAAACACAGCGTCTTAAAGCGACAGTGTCGTAATTAGACTACAAGCGCGCGCGTGCACGGCGTCGGTGCCCACGCCTTACATGCGAGTGTTCACCAGATAATGCCATGAACAGCCATATCCCTTTGACGCACATGTGAAATTGGCGTATGGACCCATTCACAGGGCATTTTATTCTATTTTTTCAATGGGAAGCGACTTTGAAGATCATGGATCGATGATTTAAAGAACGGGAAATGTCCATCAGTACCCATCAGTACCAAACTTGTGGACTCGACCTCCTATTGTTCTCAACAGCCACGCCTCTGTTTATGGAACAGGCATTTTATAGCTACAACTGGATGACATGTCCATTCTTGACATGGTCATGGCTAGTGTTGAGTGAATCAAAGTGAAATAAAGTGATTCCGAATTTCAGAAAAAATTGGATTTGCCATGAATCCAAATTTCCTTGTGCTTCGTTGTAATGAATCATGTTTTTTTCCCCCTAAAATGGCAGTTACAGGTGTTACAAAGTGAAAGTAAGAAGCTAAGGAATGCAATATGACCCAGAATGCTGTGCAGCCAGCCAATCAGCAGATATCCATCCCCTGTGATGTCACAGCCCTATAAAAACGTCATCCATCCTGGTCTCTACCATTTTACTGTGAGCTGAGCATAGGGAAAAACATGACAAGCACAAGAGAAGCTTTTAATTGTAGAATATTGGATAGGATTGGAGAGTACAGGGATATTGTAAGGAAATCATAGGGAGAGTTTTCAGACACTGCAGGGAGAGAATCGGGAGACCATAAGGAGACTGCAAAGACAGTGCAGAGATAGTACAGGGCCAGTGTAATTGCCCTATGCATCTTGTTCAAATGCAGCACCATTCATTCTTAATCTGTTCTGTGTTACATAGACTTACTGTGCATCAGACTTAGTCTCAACAGGTGGTCTAATATATAGGCACGTTTGTCTAGTTCATCTGCTGCGTCATTCATTCTTAATATGTTCTGTTATAAATAAACTTACTGTGCATCAGACTTCGAATCAACAGGCAGTCTAATATAAAGGAACGTTTACCTGGTTCAACTACTGCACCTTTAATAATTAATCTGTTCAATTATACATAGACTTACTGTGCATCAGACTCATTGTCAACAGACTGTCTAATACATAGGCACGTTTACCTACTTCATCTGATGTGCCATTGATAATTAATCTGTTCTGTTATACATAGATTTAATGTGCATCAGACTTAATCTCAACAGGTGGTCTAATATATAAGTGCATTTACCTAGTTCATCTGCTGCACTATGTATACTTAATCTGCTCTCTTATACATAGACTAAAGATCCTTTTACACGGGCCGATTATTGGCCGAAAAATCGTTCCTAGGAACGCTAGTGCCGATAATCGGCCTGTGTAAAAGTGGCCCTAATCAGCCGACGAACGACCAAAAGATCCAATCTGTCGGGCGCACATCGCCCTGTGTAAACAGTATGGAGCTTCCCGGCCGCACGAGCGATACAGCGATCACTCGTGCGGCCCGGCGCTCGATTCGTCGGGCCGTGTAAAGGCTCCCTGCCCGAGCGCCGATATCGCTGATCGGCGCTCGGGCAGGGAGAATAATCGACCCGTCTAAAAGGGCCTTTACTGTGCATGACATTCATTGTCAACAGGCAATCTAATATATAGACACATTAACCTAGTTCACCCACTGCGTCTTTAGTAATTATTCTGTTCAGTTATAAATAGACTTAGTATGCATCAGACTCATTGTTAACAGGCAGTCTAATAAAAAAGCCCATTGGCCTTGTTCATCTGCTGTGCCATTAATAATTAATCTGTTCTTTTATACATAGACTTACTGTGCATCAGGCGGTGTAATATAAGGTGCCTTCACCTAGTTCACCAATGATTAGTCCTTAATATCTTTAGTTTTACATAGATTTACTGTGCACCATACTCATTGTCAACAGGCGGTGTAATATATAGGCGCATTTATCTAGTTCACCTACTGGACCTTTAATAATTAATCTGTTCAGTTATACATAGACTTAGTGTGTATCAGACTCATTGTCAACTGGCAGTCTAATACATAGGCACTTTTTTCTAGTTTATCTGCTGCGCCATTCATACTTAATCTGTTACATTACTGATTCAGTTATGGTACACTATGGCCAACAGACAGTGGGCTGAGCCCTCCAAAGGAATGAGCAGTGGCAGAAATGTTGCTGTAGCTGGAAAAAGTAGCAGCAGAAGGGGTGGTGGTAGCAGCAGCCGCAGCAACAGGCCAGAGCTTCCACTGTCATCCTCTGGTCATGTTTTCACCAACAATCCAACTGTACTGGATTGATTGACATGCTCTTCCACATCATCTCAGATGACAACAAATACAAACATCCAGGATTCGGTGGGTTCCATTGACACCACACTTGGTTGGCATGGCGTTAGGAACAACATCTGTGCCCTCATTTGTCCTGCAACTACCTCTTTCTTTTGCTCCTTCTGCTCAGGAAGTAATGCATGCTGCTGGCTCTGCTCCACTTTTCAGTGAGGATGAGCTTAGTGAGGACAGTTAGCAGTGGCACACAGAACACACTTGGAGGGGAGGTGATGGAGTGGTCTTCCGCGTCCTCCCTTAGATATACTCAAGAAACCAACCAGCAGCAGCTGGACATGGAGCTGAACACCTGAACCAGCAGGTGGTAGCATACTTGGACTGCAACCTGTCACCCCAGATTCAAAATCCCCTGGACTACTGGGCAGCCAAACTTGAACTGTGGCCACAACTTGCTGAGTTTGCCCTGGACAAGCTTTCCTGCCCGGCCAGTAGTGTGGTATCAGGGTGAGTGTTTAGTGCAGGAGGGGGCATAACTACCCCAAAAAGGACTCGGATTTCAGCAAAAAATGTTTAGAGACTGACCTTTATAAAGATTCCACACACCGATGCCTGATACAACAGTATAGATCATTCTGGCAGTAATAATCATCTGACTGTAGCATGTTGTCACAATGCTACATTGTGACGAATGGCCGTTTCAGCCCATGTGCTGCTGCCACTATTCTGATGCTGTCACCAGCTTGATGCCACATGCATGTTGCCTCTACTGCCATCTGCTCCTACTGTGATCTGAAACCATAAGGCCTCTATCACACGGTTAGTATTTTGCATCAGGATTTGATCATGATTTGGAAGCCAAAAGCAGGAGTGGGTCCAAAACACAGAAGACATGCAAATATTTCCATCACATGTTATCTCTTTGGACTTACTCCTGTTTTTGCCTTACCAATACTGATCAAACACTGACCAAATACTACTGTTTGAAGGCAGATGCTAAATCTATAGGATCCGCTTTTTTGGCCTGTTCTTATAATAGATCAGAAGAATGGAAAATAAAAAGTGATGTGAACACAGCCTTACTGCTGACACCCTCACCACTGTCATGGTGCCATTACTTGAATCTTGGACCTCTGCACATTTAAGTCCACACCTATAAATTAGTCCTGATGCAAACATTGACCTGTAAGGCTGAGTTCACACTTGGTCAATTATGTCCATCACTTTTATGAAGCAAATTCAGGAGCCAAACCTACTCTTGATTTAGGTATCTTAAATAGACCTGAAACTGTTCTGTGTTTTTTGACCAGCATCTGCTTTGGGCTGACAATAACTGATGAGAATGACTGACCAAATACGGGGGGTGGCACAATCGCTGTTCCCCGTCATGGTGCCCGCTACTCACAAAGAAATGCACTTTGTGACAAAGTTTCCATAACTTCGCTTGTCTCTAATAAATATATATACAGTTTCAGTCAAAAGTTTGGACACTCCTTTTTATTTCATTTTTTTATATGTTTTACATTGTAAATTCATAATGAGAAAGATGAAGGAACACAGAGTTAGGTAGTGAACAAAAAAAATGTTAAACAAACAGAATGTTTTATATTTTAGATTCTTCAAAGTAGTCCCATTTTGCTTTGGTGACAGCTTTGCACACTCTTGTCATTCTCTCAAATCAGTTTCATGAGATATTCACCTGGAATGGTTTTCAATTAACAGATATGCCTTGATCAATAGTTAATTTATGAAATTTCCTGCTTTCATAATGAAATGGGGGCGGGGGCATAGCTGAATGCTCGAGGGCCCCTTCATGGTGTTGCAGAGCATAGTTGTGCCCATTATTTTCTCCCCCCACCATTGTATGTTTTGTAGTTGACCTTATTGCTTAACTCAGGTTGCCTTCAACTTGCTGGGTCAAGGTATTTTCAGCTCGTTTAGTGATTGGCAGAGAAAATGGTAAAGGCGGGAAATGGAGTTATAAATTGAGCCGCATTTGGTCCAGATGCTCATCCGTTGTGGAAAAAGATCAAGCTGCCAGACTTCCCTTGAAGAACTCCTGGTCAGTGATGAAGGATGCATGGAATTGCAATGGGCAGAGCGGCATGGGATCTGGTTTTGTGCTGACCCACTGTGACGCATGCAGTGTTCCATCCATTATCCCTGGACTATGCTAGCTCATTGTGACATGTGCAGTGTTTCATCCATTGTCTTTGGGTGGTACTGGCCCATTGTGGAAAGCACGGTGTTTCATCAATTATTCCTAGATGATGGTGGCCCATTGTGATACACATAGTGATCCATCCATTATCCCTAGATGATGCTGGTCCATTGTGACACGCAAAGTGTTCCATCCTTTATTCCTGGATGATGCTAGTAAATTGTAATATGCATAATGTTGCATCTTTGTCTCTCTATTGTGACACACACAGCGATCCATCCATTGTTTGTGAATGATGCTCACCCATTGTGTAAAGTGCAGTGTTCCATTCAAAATTATTCCTGGATGATGCTGACTAGAGATGAGCCAATCATCCAAAATTCGCTTAGGCGAATAATCGACAAATTTCTGACAATATTCGTTCTTAATACAAATTTATTCGGTCGAATTTGCGTTAAAAAATAATCGTTGTTTTGCGAACATTCCTACACAAATTACGAACATACAGTCGGTTTTGTTAAAGGTAAGCAATACGTAAGTATTAGTGTACAAAGTGCGCATGAATCCTTAGCGTACTATTGACTCGCGATTGCATCATACGAACGAGGCTAGGCCGCGGCATACAGTCTTTAGAGGAAGTCCATATAAAGGTAGAAAAGTAAGGTGCTAGCTATCTGGCTAAGTGCACAATTTACTAAAAAACACCGTACAATAAGTGTATAATTGGACACATGGCAGTACCTGAAAAAGAATACACACAATGGGCTAAAGTGCTTGAACGTTGCTGAACCTGTAAAACATTATTGCTAAAATACAGCAAAGACAATTATGCAAACATTTTAGTGCAATTTCACATTTGCAAGCATAAAAGGCTCAGATATACAGTACAGACCAAAAGTTTGGACACACCTTCTCATTCAAAGAGTTTTCTGTATTTTCATGACTACGAAAATTGTAGATTCACACTGAAGGCATCAAAACTATGAATTAACACATGTGGATTTATATACTTAACAAAAAAGTGTGAAACAACTGAAAATATGTCTTATATTCTAGGTTCTTCAAAGTAGCCACCTTTTGCTTTGATTACTGCTTTCCACACTCTTGGCATTCTCTTGATGAGCTTCAAGAGGTAGTCACCTGAAATGGTATTCCAACAGTCTTGAAGGAGTTCCCAGAGATGCTTAGCACTTGGCCTTTTTGCCTTCACTCTGCGGTCCAGCTCACCCCAAACCATCTCGATTGGGTTCAGGTCTGGTGACTGTGGAGGCCAGGTCATCTGGCGTAGCACCGCATCACTCTCCTTCTTGGTCAAATAGCCCTTACACAGCCTGGAGGTGTGTTTGGGGTCATTGTCCTGTTGATAAATAAATGATGGTCCAACTAAACGCAAACCGGATGGAATAGCATGCCGCTGCAAGATGCTGTGGTAGCCATGCTGGTTCAATATGCCTTCAATTTTGAATAAATCCCCAACAGTATCACCAGTAAAGCACCCCCACACCATCACACCTCCTCCTCCATGCTTCACGGTGGGAACCAGGCATGTAGAGTCCATCCGTTCACCTTTTCTGCGTCGCACAAAGACACGGTGGTTGGAACCAAAGATCTGAAATTTGGACTCATCAGACCAAAGCACAGATTTACACTGGTCTAATGTCTATTCCCTGTGTTCTTTAGCCCAAACAAGTCTCTTCTGCTTGTTGCCTGTCCTTAGCAGTGGTTTCCTAGCAGCTATTTTACCATGAAGGCCTGCTGCACACAGTCTCCTCTTAACAGTTGTTGTAGAGATGTGTCTGCTGCTAGAACTCTGTGTGGCATTGACCTGGTCTCTAATCTGAGCTGCTGTTAACCTGCGATTTCTGAGGGTGGTGACTCGGATGAACGTATTCTCCGCAGCAGAGGTGACTCTTGGTCTTCCTTTCCTGGGGCGGTCCTCATGTGAGCCAGTTTCTTTGTAGCGCTTGATGGTTTTTGCGACTGCACTTGGGGACACTTTCAAAGTTTTCCCAATTTTTCGGACTGACTGACTTTCATTTCTTAAAGTAATGATGGCCACTCGTTTTTCTTTACTTAGCTGCTTGTTTCTTGCCATAATAAAAATTCTATTCAGTAGAACTATCAGCTGTGTATCCACCTGACTTCTGCCCAACACAACTCATGGTTCTAACCTCATTTATAAGGCAAGAAATCCCACTTATTAAACCTGACAGGGCACACCTGTGAAGTGAAAACCATTTCAGGTGACTACCTCTTGAAGCTCATCAAGAGAATGCCAAGAGTGTGCAAAGCAGTAATCAAAGCAAAAGGTGGCTACTTTGAAGAACCTAGAATCTAAGACATATTTTCAGTTGTTTCACACTTTTTTGTTAAGTATATAATTCCACATGTGTTAATTCATAGTTTTGATGCCTTCAGTGTAAATCTACAATTTTCATAGTCATGAAAATACAGAAAACTCTTTGAATGAGAAGGTGTGTCCAAACTTTTGGTCTGTACTGTACGTTTGAGTCTCTCCTCGTGGCTGTTTGGCATGATAAAACACTGGAACACAGTCCAAAATTCAATTGAAATCCACCTGAGGTGATTTTGTAATCCAAACAGGTAACGTGTAATCCACATGGATAATATAAAATAGCAGCAAATAGAGAACCCTCTTTGCAAAGGGGGCTCCCAAATAACCTGAGAATGGGGGGGGGGGAAAATAGGCGCACTTAGGCGCAACTGGGAATTTTCTGCAGAATGGACGGAGTCCTGACAAGCCATGTCCATCTGGGTGAGAGTCAAACAGGGGGAAAAACAAACTAAACAAAACAAGTGCCAACTAGCTCTCACCCCTCAGGTGCAGTCCATGGTGTGGCTCCCATAGGTCCTCCAGAGGTGTCCTTTAAATCACTCAGCCAGTAGAAGGGTTCCTCAGATGAGGGACCTGAAGTCCTCCTCACTTGATGAGGTCAGATGACTCTCCTGCCTCCTGTAGGCCAAGCTGGCTGCCGTGGTGGAGCTCCACTGCTCTCTTCTGCCAGAAGTCAGACTTGACCGGGTCCGGGTGGTGTTCACGCTGGTGAGCGCTGCAGCCACTTGCGCCTTTACTTTTCCGGATTCTCCTGCCGGGACAGCAGGGATAAGGACTTCTGGCTGCAGCGGTTGAGGCAAGGTTGCACCCAGGGAATAAGCCCCAGCTCCCCTGGTTGCTGCTGACTTCATTTTCCAGGTTAGTTGGTACTGGTGGATCACCGTGGACTGGAACGTAAACGATAAAGTTGTCAGCTGACCCAGCTGAAAGGACTGTGATGGTTGTGGTGGTGGCAGTCCAGGGATCAGAGGCTTCGACTGTGGCTTCTCCCTGAAACCCTAACCTGCAGCCCACAAAGTACTCCTCGCCATCCTCGTCATTGCCAGGAAGCCAGAGCCTCGCTCGACTGAAAACTACAGAACGGTTCCCTTTCTCTACTCCAGTGTAGGGTCTCCCAGCCTCGGATGGTCCAGTACTTGGATGACCCAGTCTTCCACTGCATTCTTGTAGTCCCATACAGTCTGGGCATGGGCCACCACTGATGCTGGCACAATCAGATTCTACTGCATGGAAGGTGTTGTTGTTGTTCTCCTCCTGGGCGGCGAAGTGGACGCTTCAGCCGCCTCCGCCGCCTACATCGCCTCCGCTGCCTCCGCCGCACCAGCAGGCAAGGCGAATATCGACTCAGGAGCTGGTGAGACTCTCTTGCATAGTTGTGACACTCTGATCTCTGGAGCGGTCAGTGGTTCGCAGTTCCCAAAGACCATTTCCCCCCACGCAGTTGCTTTTCCCGCTTCTGAGGGGGGGGGGCGTATCTTCACTTTCCCGCTCTTGAGGGGACGTATCACCATTTTCCCGCTTCGGGGGGCTGGGGCAAGAAGAATGCATACGTTGCGTACGTTGCGTACGTAGGGTTAGCGTTTAAAATTTTAAGAACATTTACGAATAATACGAAGCGAATCTGACAAAATCCGGATTCGCTTCAGAGTAGGAAAAATGGAGGATTCGATACGAATCTAAGAAGCTGCAAATAGATTCGCTCATCTTTAATGCTGACCCATTGTGAAACTCACAGTGTTCCATTTATTTTCTCTGGTTTATGTCTCCCAATTGTGACATGCACTGGATTCCATCAATTATCCATAGATGATGCTGGCCTATTGTGACACGTGCAGTTCTTTATCCATTGTTTCTAGTTTATGCCTCCCCATTATAACGTACATATTGTTCCATCCATTGTGTCTGGGTGATGCTGGTCCATTCTGACATGAACGGTGTTCCATACATTGTCTCTATTTTATAGCCTCCTCATTGTGACATACACAGTGTTCCATACATAGTCCCTGGATTTTGCTGGCCCATTGCTGTTATTACAATGAATTCAAAGAGTGGAGAGCTGTGGTGGTGAGGAGTGGCTGCAGCGATGCCTCACAAAACATTTCTTGGTGCCAAAGGAAGAGACAAACTTTGTGAGCAAGCATCTCACAGTGTGGGTCACCACCCAATACGCCGGGATCAAGATAGTTTGTCTCGCTGATCTAAGCAGCAGAAGAGGAGCAGGGTTTCTTATTCCTTGTCAGCGGAGAATAAATGGAGGAGCAAAAGCATGTAATCATCCCCTAGGTGGGCTGAACAGCAGTCCAGCTTGCGGAAGAGAGACTAGCTTCCATTGCAGGATGTGACAGAGCACAACTTAGTTCAGAACTCATGTGATCTGAGTCGCCTGCTATCTGTGAATATAATATCAATGTTCCTAATACTCAATTGTTAAATGGGCTAGCTAAATTATTTACAGATTGGGCTTCAGTGTTTTACCCTACTTCATTTAGCAGTTTGGTCTGTCTGTGCTGTTCCTAATTCATTTGTGTCAGTAGGAGTGGTTCAACCTGTTATGGCCAATGCTGCGGAAGTAGCTGAAACATGTCTTAAAGGGGTTGTGCAAACTCCTCACTTGGCCAGACCTGTAAAGGATAGATGAATTACCTGCTTCCCTCTTCTGGCTCCCCACTCCTTCTCCTCAGGATTTTGATGCTTCACTGGTTTCCCTTTATGTCACCATCCAGTTTGACATCTCAGCAGCCAATGATCACATGGTGGTCATATGATGCAAGAGGATCAGTTCACCGCAGTGATGCAGCGATATAAAACCAGATGTTGACATCAAGATGGAGCGGAGAGCCAGCACTTGGAAGTGGGCAAGTCCTTTTCAGTTCTGGCCGAGAGGGATTTAACCTGAAATAGTGCAAAAGAAAAAAAAAAAAAAAGGACACTTACCAGCTCCATTTGCTCGCGACAAGCCGGCCGCCATCTTGCCGGTTGACATGATGATGTCGTTTTGGTCCACCCAAAATTTTACGTTGATCATCAAGCAAGATGGTGGCGGCCAGCCCGTCATGAGCAAATGGAGCAGGTATGATTTTTATATATATTTTTTTAATTTAACATTGGATTATTACTATGAGATGCCGCAATCATGTATGAACAGGGCATCTGAGGGGTACAATGACGGGGGTCGGTGAATCACAGCTCCCTGTCATTGCACCCACTACTTACAAAGAAATATATTTTGTGATAAAGTAATACATCAAGCAGTGATTTTTTTTTTTAAATTCAACTATATTTTTGTAAAATTCAATACTTTGCTCATCTCTAGTGCGCTGTGTTTTTTCTCAGAGATTTCACATGGCTATAAAGGGTCTCAAGTTTTCCCATTCTCATGTTCAGTTAACAGGCCCATTGATAGTGGATTTGAGATTTTGGGAGGAATTTTCATTCATTTTAACAGTTATGCTGTTTGGCAACAGGATCATAAAAGCTTTAGGTCTTTTCACAGCTGCATCTGGGGCTGTTGGTTGTGGTGCTTTTTCACATGGACAGTGGTCTGCTGAGGCCTGGCCTGAGTCATCGTGGGCTAATGGATTGATCAAGATTTTGGTTTTGTTGGAGTTATTTGTGATCTTAAGTTTCTAGAAGTATGGGATGTGATACCTTGTAACAGAAGAGTACTGGTTCATTCCTATGATAAGTGAGTGTTGTTTGCTATTAATTGCTTGTCATCTCACAGTGGAGTCATTCAGAAATTGCTTAGATATTTAGTCTGCAAGTGTTTTGTTAAAAGCCAGTTATATTCCAAGTGAAGATGATAATCTGGATGGCTTTCTTTCTCATGCACAGTGGGAAAGAGTCTTAGATTTGATTCTACAGGCAGAGAAGTAAGGAATTTCATGTCCAAGTCATCTGGTTCAGGCATTGACTCCTAATGCATAGAAAGGTTATGCTTTAGCATGGCAAAATTGGTGTCTATTTTGTTCTAATAAAGGCTTAGGGGTTTTTAAACATAATTTGGATTTGATATTTCAGTTTATTTGTTCTCTAATTAATGAAGGCTTGGATTATTCAGCAGTTAATAAATCAGGAGTTTTTTTGTTTTTAGGTTAGCTCTTCTGAAACCCACCTCTTAATAGCCAGTTCTCTGTTTGTCAGTTTCAAAAAGGTTTAGGAAATCAAGTAGTTCTGTTGACTCTAGCAACCTGTTACGTTTACTCTGTTAGGTAAGATATTTTTGGCTTTGAAGCATTGTGGTTTGTCTTCCTATGAGTGTGTCTTGTTTAAGGCAAAGACTAGATTTGTTTGCAAAAATGAAGAAGAAATATTTAAGTTTGATTAAGTCTCTTCCTCCAAGTGTTACTTTTTTGTGTTTATAATAATAATAATAATAATAATTCCAAGGTTTTGTTTTTTTTGGGAAGAACCCTTAGGCCCCATTCACACGACCGTATGTTCATTTCCCTATCCTATCCGCATTTTTGCGGATAAGATGTGGAACCATACAGACCCATTCATTTTTCCATAGGAGAAAAACAAAAAAAATGAAACATGTCCTATACTTGGCCACAAAACACGTCCGTAGCCCCATTAAAAGTCAATGGGTCCGCAAAAATGCGGAACACTACGGAAGACATTCCGTATGTCTTCAGTTCCGTTTTTATACGGACACAGAGTGCATACGGTCGTGTGAAAGGAGCCTTAGTTGCTTTTTCTTAATAAGATTCATAAAAGGGTGAACGTAGCAATGGAAAAATGCTTACCAGTGTTACATTGGTCGTTTAGGCAAACTAAGCTGAAAAGTTGTTTTTTTTTACCTGGTCTTTATAGAAATGATATAATCCATTTGTCAGACATTGGGCTGGACATTTTCAATTTTGGCTTACAGTCCATTGTTGAGAAGATTGCAGTCTTTTAGGGGCACCATGTGGGGATATTTCCCTCCATGGCTTTTGGGTTAGTCAACCAGCTTCGCTGAGGGGACATAATCAGTCTTAACTGAAGGAAAATTTAGATTATTATATGGTTATATGCAAATAAATTTATTGATTTATGATGTCATTGGTTTTTAACCCTCAATAAAGGATCACATCCAATTTGTATCTACATTCTTTGTCTGATTATTATTATTATTATTATTATTATTATTATCTTATTAGTAGCAGTTTAATTAAGCAAATATTGAAAATGTGATACCCCAAAATGGGGGGCACTTAGCTGAATAGCAGTGGGCCCCTATGGTATCGCTTAGCATAGGTGTACTCGTTATTTTTCTCTCCCCCCTGTTTTATGTTTTGTAGTTTGTTCAGGTGAGGGCCAACTCGTGGTCAGTGGACCTTATTGGTTAATTCAATTAATGATTGGCAGAGAAGATGGTGAAAGCAAAAAATGGAGCTATAAATTGATGCTCATCTGTCATGGAAAAATATCAAGCTGCCAGGTTTCACCCCACGTGCCTTCTCAAGATTCTCACAGTCCTTTGTTAGTGAGAAGGGTTAGTCACCCAGCTTCTCTGGGGAGACAGGATTTATCTTAATTGAAGGACAGTTTAGATTATTAATGATTGAATGGTTATGTGTAGAGATGAGCGAGCATACTCGTCCGAGCTTGGTACTCGTTCGAGTATTAGGGTACTCGTAAGTACTCGCAGCTCGGACGAGTATCTCGCCATACTCGAGGAAATGGCAACTTCCGCATCGTGCTTTTCTGGCGCCTAAAAACACAGCCAATCACAAGCCAGGAGACTCTACAGTACACCCAGCATCACGTGGGGCCCTTACATGTCGATAGCAGGGGTTGGCTGGCCTGATCAGGTGACCCTGGAATATACCACCGACTGGCCGCGGCGCTCGGCTCAGATGCCGTCTGGATGTCGTTAGGGATAGAGCTGCTGCCTTTCAGGGACAGTGTTAGGGCCTGCATTTAGTTGTCTGTTAGGCAGGGATCACCCACAAAGAACCCAACAGCCCTTCTAAGGGCTAGAAGACATTTTATTTATTTATTTTTTGTCACTTGGCTGGCAGGCACTAGTAGTGCAGCTATCGCCGTATCTAACCCTGTTTTTTTTTTTTTTTCTATCTCAGTGATACAAATCCATTGCACACAGCACTGTGGAACCATTCTGTGTGTCACAGTTCAGCACTGACTCACTCCAATCCATATATACTGTCCAGGTGACACTTTCTGTACGTCACACAATACAACCAAGTCATTTGCTACCAATATCATCTACCGCTTGATCCAGAAATTCTCTGTGTGACATTTCTCTGGGTCACAGACTAAATAGCCACCGTTAACAGGGTGTCCAGTCAGTTCTACCATATTTCCTGCACGTCACGTTCCAAAAAAACAAAATATAAAAAAAAAAAATTATTAGTTCAGTTGTTTTAGCTCAGTGATACAAATCCATTTTACTCAGCTTTGTGTAACCTTTCTGTGTGTCACAGTTCAGCACATTCGCTCCCATCCGTATATACTGTCCAGGTGACACTTTCTGTACGTCACACAATACAACCAAGTCATTTGCTACCAATATCATCTACCGCTTGATCCAGAAAATTCTCTGTGTGACATTTGTCTGGGTCGCAGACTAAATAGCCACCGTTAAGAGGGTGTCAGTCAGTTCTACCATATTTCCTGCACGTCACGTTCCCAAAAAAACAAAATATAAAAAAAAATAAATTATTAGTTCAGTTGTTTTAGCTCAGTGATACAAATCCATTTTACTCAGCTACGTGTAACCTTTCTGTGTGTCACAGTTCAGCACATTCGCTCCCATCCGTATATACTGTCCAGGTGACACTTTCTGTACGTCACACAATACAACCAAGTCATTTGCTACCAATATCATCTACCGCTTGATCCAGAAAACTCTCTGTGCGACATTTCTCTGGGTCGCAGACTAAATAGCCACCGTTAAGAGGGTGTCAGTCAGTTCTACCATATTTCCTGCACGTCACGTTCCCAAAAAAGAAAATATAAAAAAAAATAATAATTTTTTCAGTTGTTTTAGCTCAGTGATACAAATCCATTTTACTCAGCTTTGTGTAACCTTTCTGTGTGTCACAGTTCAGCACATTCCCTCCCATCCGTATATACTGTCCAGGTGACACTTTCTGTACGTCACACAATACAACCAAGTCATTTGCTACCAATATCATCTACCGCTTGATCCAGAAAATTCTCTGTGTGACATTTGTCTGGGTCGCAGACTAAATAGCCACCGTTAAGAGGGTGTCAGTCAGTCCTACCATATTTCCTGCAAGTCACGTTCCCAAAAAATCAAAATATATAAAAAAAAAAATTATTAGTTCAGTTGTTTTAGCTCAGTGATACAAATCCATTTTACTCAGCTACGTGTAACCTTTCTGTGTGTCACAGTTCAGCACATTCGCTCCCATCTGTATATACTGTCCAGGTGACACTTTCTGTACGTCACACAATACAACCAAGTCATTTGCTACCAATATCATCTACCGCTTGATCCAGAAAACTCTCTGTGTGACATTTCTCTGGGTCGCAGACTAAATAGCCACCGTTAACAGGGTGTCAGTCAGTTCTACCATATTTCCTGCACGTCACGTTCCCAAAAAAAACAAAATTGTAAAAAAAATATGAAAAAACAAATATAAAAAAAAATATTTTTTCAGTTGTTTTAGCTCAGTGATACAAATCCATTTTACTCAGCTACATGTAACCTTTCTGTGTGTCGCAGTTCAGCACATTCGCTCCCATCCGTATATACTGTCCAGGTGACGCTTTCTGTACGTCACACAATACAACCAAGTCATTTTGCTACCAATATCATCTACCGCTTGATCCAGAAAACTCTCTGTGCGACATTTCTCTGGGTCGCAGACTAAATAGCCACCGTTAACAGGGTGTCAGT